>VWZF01000157.1:0-153108 GCA_013396755.1 Sclerurus mexicanus | reverse complement strand
GTTGGGGGGGGGGGTTGTTCAGGAATTTGGGTGTGGGGGAGCATTGCTTTCCACTCCTCCTGCTGCTGATGTTGCTCAGAAGTAATATAAAAGGAATGAAGATAAAATAACTGTATTTTGTCCAACCTGATCAAGTTAAAACAAGGGAACTGTAATTCACCTAGCGTGTCAGTTTGGATATCATCTCCTGATTTCAGGTTTCCAATCCTGTGTGTTACTGGCTCTGCTGCAAACGATGAGAGACAAATCTCTCTGCTGTTGGCAGGAGCTGAGGAGTTCAGACAGGCATAGTGTGACAGAATTCCCCACATTAAAATTATCCTTGCTAATATAATATAATCATCCTTTAATGAAGTGGTCCTGCGGTTCCCAAAGGATGTCTCAAGTGAAGACTTTGCTTTCATCCCACTGAATTATCAGTGTATTTAGCGTGCCAGTCGCACCCATGCCTAGGTGTCACCATTAGCCACTTCTGCTCACTTCCTTTTCAGGCCTGGTTTTTATTTCCTTTCCACTTTTGCAGCTCAAGTCAGGTGAGAAAGAGGAAAATAAGCCAAGTGAGCGCACTTATATTTTTACTTGTTGCAGAATGCCGATGATTTAAAAGCGAGTGATCAATTTATTTGACCTATATGTAGAGCCAAATTGAAAAATGTATCCTCTGAGCATATGCAATATTGCAGAACTACTGACCGTGTGAATTGATGCTATTTTGTGTTGGTGGTTTGTAAGAAAAGCATTCTGAGTGCTTATTTCTGCACATACTCTCACCCTGCTTCAGCTGCTCCTAGTCAAGACGACTTGCACCACACTTCTCTTGTCTTCCTGACTTGCAGGCTGTAAAGGGCCTTGTTCACCAGAGTTTGAAACTCTGGCAAACACTTTGCTGCAGATCTATTAAGGATGCTACAGCATTCCCAAGTGTGGTTGAGGCTGCCCGAAACTGCTGAGCTGGCATTTCACTTCAGACGGTGTTCACAATAAGGGCATACACACAAATCCTCCCCCACTGGTCCAACCCTAAAGCTCACAATTAAATGGCCTTTGAAAATGGCAAAGAGGCTTATGAAGAATAGCCTTGATGGAATCTAACCTTTCCTGGCGCTGCCCTTGTGTGCAGAATAGGTGATAATTTTCCGAGCTGAAAACGTTGAGAGGCAAACGCCTTTTAGCTGGAGCAAAATATCTGCAGCCTTCTTGTGTTCTGCATGTAAAGTACCAGCAAAGTCTGCCCTGGCTCGGTACGGGCGCTCAACCTCTACAGAAATCACAGGGACCAAGGTTCAGTTCACTTCAAAGCCCTTGCCTTTTTTTTTTTTTCTGCCAGAGCAGAGGTGTGCTGACAGCTGGCCAGCCCATCCCTGGGTCCGGTACCAGATGGGAGCCTGGGTGATCCCTGCCAAGGGCGTCCACACCACCCGGTGTGGGCCACTCTGCCCCACAGGTGGTCACTGAGAGGAACGTGGTGGGGCAGGAGTTAGGGTCTCTACTCACTTGACTTCTGTAGTCTAAGGAAAGGAATATTTCCTCTAAGTTGCAAATAAGTTTAAAAATAAAGCAAAAAGGGAGATATACCTGCCCTGCAAATTCAGTCTTTGTCACTTGCAAATGAAGCAAATGGAATCATTCCTTAGCAAATGCATGTCTCCAAGATAATTAATCTTACACCATGAGTAGAGGTCTGGGGTTACTGATATTAAAAATATCTGAAAACAGGTGGAGTCCAGTGTTTCTTTGGCAATGGAAATTTTAATTAAAATGTCTTAGGAACGTGGTTATGCATGTTCAGGAATAGTGAATGCTGTAAGCTTAAACCATACACACTGAATTCACTGATATGTGGTTAGGCTTTACCATAAAAAATGAAAATAAAAATTTAATAAATTACTCATCTGTGTCATGTTGATTAGTGATTAACCATAATAGTTTTTCACACGAAGATGATCCTTTTGTTCTTCTATCCCACACAGGCATGGGACTCTGTAATCCTTTCTATATTTACCTTTGCCAGATATCTGGTGGCTTTTAAATATTTTCATGGGCAATCAGTTTCTTTGAATGCTGCCAGGGTAACAGCTATGGAGTCTGAAGTGATCTAGTTTACCCATAGAACAATTCGGGTCTGCCAGACTAATTTCATATGGAAAGTCAGGCAGATTATCTTCAGAGGTTTCGTGTAACTGTTTATGTAAGTTCTTTTTCTCATTTTTACTACACGCTTTGGCATAGAAACCATGGTACAGTTGCTGTTCAGACATCCACCACTTCTGGGGCTACCTGCCCCTGGAAAAGCAAGCCAGGGGGGTCAAGCTCATGCCTCAGGAATTATTGATACGGGACTGACACTGGGTGAAAGCAAACTGTGACCCCAGATCTGTGTGAATGTTTGGGTGTGCAGCTTGTTCACCTGAATCATGGCATCCCTGGCTACAAGGTTCTTCTGCCATGAGTTTGCTTCCTTCCTCTTTTCCTTTGGACTGCTGTTGTATTGGCAGGCGCTTCAGGCAGCTGAGTTTTTAGGAACTCAATGTGTGAACAAAACTACTTCAATTTTTCTTCAAAAACACACTTTATACCTGCGTATGGTAAAAAGTTACATTCTCTCTGCAAAACCTGCCCATACCAAGCAGGGTGGGAAATGCAGAGTTCATGTGGCTCAGATCTGCAGGTTTTCACTTGAAGCTACCCAGTTTCTGGGAATAAAAAAACTAAACCCAGACCAGGCTGAGATTTCTGAATTGAATTGCAGCCACCTCCCTGTGCAGGACTCCTTTTTTAACAGAGCAAAGAACAAGACTGCTTTTGCTGTTCTGGTGTCCTCCTCCCTCTTTCACTGCCTTCAGCCACTACAGGAATTAGGAAGGGGTGGGAATGCTGAGGTTGATGAGACAAGGCTTGTTTAAAAGCCTGCGCTCAACTAGGGCAGTGCCATGGCAGCGTTATTTCCTTCTTAGTGGTTATGATCCTTTTCATTCTTCCTTGCAGTTACAGAGGAAAATCTGGAAATATTATATATAGTAAGCTGCTGAACATATAGAGGTTACTGGGGCAGTAAAGTATTCACATGGATCAAATAAATAGCCTGTCTTTTAAGGCCAAAATTAAATCACACTAAGAAAATAAGTTACGATTTTCTTTCTTCTGTGAGTAGGGTTGGTGTTGAAATGATTAATTGGAAGTTTTACCTCTTCTTAGCCTGTAAAGGATAAGTATGCACTTGGGAACATCAAAATGAGAACTCAAGGACCATTTGTTCTCTAAACCAACCTCGTCAGTGTTTCAGGGCACAGTTGGGTGTACAGGTGCTGTTGGGTGGTGGTTTATTCTCTTGGAGCTGAAAGGTGTGTGCTCCAGGAGCTCCACAGTGCTGTGGGTCAGGTCCTGCTCTCCTGCACATTTTCTCTCAAATGATGTGTGTGTGTTGGAACCCCAGTGTCTCATTTTAAGTACAGAAATGACCAATCTGTTTGCTAGCAACTGTATGCTGCAGACACGTTTTGATTTGGTTTGTTTTCTTTTTTATGGACACTCATGGTTATCTTTAAATGTGGCTGAATTCTGTACGAACAAGACTTTATTTGCTACGGGATAGATAATGAGAATTTTCCTTCAAGTCTTCTGTGTTAATACAAACATAATCACGTCAGCTATGCTGTCATTAAAAAACAAATTCATAAAAAGTATAACCTTAGGAGACATGAGTTGCTACTACACCCGCTAACACTTCATTCTGCTGGCTTTCTCACGCTGCCTGTCTTTCGGCCACATGTTGTGTTGCAAAGCTGGAGGCTGCTACCCTCAATGCAGAGACTGTCCAATTTACATTCTAGTCATACTGCAGCGTTTCATAACCCGCTTTAGCTTTTCCCTGGCTTCCCAACAGCTCTGCCGCCCGACACTGCACAGGGACCTCCAGGGCCAGGGAAAGGGCCTGGGAGTCCTAGGCAACAAGAGGAGCAGCCAAGAGTTTTTGCTCAAATAGACTGTCTATACGGAGTGCAGGGCATTGGCCTGAGAAGTGATGGAAGGTGGTGGTAGGATCAGTTGGTTGTTGCATAGGGATTTTAGTGCGGGTGTCTGGGCTGGAAGGAAGAATTGGAGTTCTGCTGCATTGGATGACTCTTACCTTCCACATGGGAAAGCATTGAGAAAGCATGTAGGGGAAAGCAGATGAAAAATGCCATGGATTTCAGTATCTGGTCAGAGTTTCCATAATTGCTTTAAGAACAAAGGCCTTTCAAATGTCTGTCCTCTAGTTTGGAGCAAGCAGAGAATGACCTGTACAAAACAATTCCTCAAATTCCTCAAAACATTGGCATATCTGAATACTTGCTGTATTTTTAATAATAGCACTACTTTTGATTTTTTTTTTTCACGAGCCCTTGCCTAAATAAAGGCCTTTGAGTTAGTGGCTCACGTTGAAAGAAGACATGCCTGACAGTGCTGAGACCCCACCCTGGAGCAGCCCAGGATGTCGGTAGTGGTCTGGCACTGTGCTCTGGTGTGTGACCTGCATCTCTTGCTGTGGGATGGAGAGAGAAATTTTACTTGACTAACTTTCCTATTTTGTATTGTAGCCATGAGACGCAAACGACCTGCTGGGATCATCCCAAGATGACTGAGCTTTACCAGTCATTAGGTAAGACATCGCTACCAGATGTTCAGTAGGATTTTTTTGTGGGCTGGACAAATGGTTAAGGCAAAGATTCCAGTGGAAATAAACTGAAATTAACGGAGAGAGAAAAGCAGTGCTTTTATCAAGGTTAAAATTCTCTGCAAGGGGAATATGTAAGGCATAGTAACACGTTTCAAACATGCAATAGAAAAAAATGGTATTTCAATTAGCATGTTTGGAATGTATGCTGGTTTTACAGAGTAATTTGAGTGTATTGTTGCAAAATCTTACTGAAAGACAGGAACAGAAATTTTAAAAAAAAACCAAATCCTGAATCTTTTCACTGTCTAATCTACTTTACAAAAGGCAGATGAAAAAATCAAACCAAGCTGCTGTTAATGTTGACTTTTGGATGGTGGGAAGCCAATTGAAGCAATTCGCCAAAATGTGTTACCATTGCTATATTTTTAAAGCACTTTCAATACTTAGAAGGCATAGCAGCTGTCATGATGTCATTTTGAATACCCAAATTGCATGCTTATTATGACTTCAGATGTGCCTCTCTGGTGGAGGCTTTTTTTTCCATTTTTTAGCAGCTTTGGATTTTATTAACAGAAGCACATCTATAAGATAAAATAGGTTAAGCTATGCTCTAGTGTAGGCTGCTTGGCAGACCATTTAATAGCTAACTCTTTGCTTTTAATGGTTCTGTTAATAAATAATAGAGGATATAATAAAAATTAAGCTATTTCACTGGAACTAGTATCAGTGAATATGCTGCATTCATAAAGGAGGTTACGTCTGTGCAGCACACGTACATAAACCAGCTTTAAACGAGCCACTGTGAGCACTGGGACAGTCAAATCTAGCATTCAGTGCAGGCTTATTTACCATGATGAAAAATAGTTTAAATTATCACCTGCTAAACTCCAGTTTAGCTGCTGAAAACAGTCTAATTATGTCAGTGTAATCTATTTCAAGCTAACTCAGGTACCTCTATGGTGCTCTGCAGTTAAAGGCATGCTAAAAATACTTCGGAAAACTGATATGACAAATGAAATGAGACAGTGTGAACATTTTTTCCTTATAGTATTAGCAGTGTGGCAAGCAGTTTGTTTAAAAATTAACCAGAATATAGCTCTGTATGCCAAAAAGGAATATATGATGTATAAGGTCAGGCTAACTAAATGCAAAAGCAAAGTATTGACTTGCCATTTAATTATAATGTGTTGCCCTGTTTGTCTCCTTTGTATTTCTGCTCCTAAAGTGAGTGGTTTAAAAGTTTCAAGACAAATAGTAATTGCACACGCAGACATCCCTTTAATACAGGTAGGTCTTCAAACAGTTGGCTGTTAATTGAACTGCACTTCGACTCGGCGGCCGCCTTTGATCCAGAGATTGCGTGACATTTCTGATACTGCTGTTGGTCAGACCTAAGGTCTTGTTGCAACTGCTTTTCTTGTGTTAGTTCCCTGGTTCAGCTAGAGTACTCTTGAATATCGAGAAGTGAAAAGGTAATAAGGGAGAAAAGTGTCCTGATGGATTCAGGTCAGCAGTTCAGAAGATGTGTGACTGCTGAAGTCAGTTTGCATTTACTTTAACTGGGTTTTATTGGTGTGAGTACCGCCCAAATGTCAGGAGTTTAAGATAGCCTTATTTCTTACTGCATAAAGAAGGAACATGTTCAGGCAGATTTTGTTTCTTTTTTTTTACTTACTTGTGAGCTTTCTTTTTCTCCTCCTATTTTCCTTTTCAGGAGCAAGAAATGTCAAAAAAAAACAGTCCTCTATTTGTCTGGTTTTATTTCTTTTGGAGTTGAGACTGAGCACTCATTAATACGGAAGCGACACTGATTTTAGTGAAGGATGAATAATGTGTATTTTTATGAGTAAACTGAGGTGTTCATATATGTGTACTAAACAGATTAGACAGGGTGATTTTTTGTGCAGTGCCACACAGGTAAAGCTTTGATGAAAGTGCTACTGAATAACCTACCCATTTATTTTATTCTGGTTTTGAACTGGGTGTAATCATCATTGCCTAACTCTCACACAAACTGCATAATATAAGTATAACCCATTTAGTCCTTGAACAGAACCCTTGTTGTATTTTCAGTGCTTTGCTTTGCCTCGCCTCGGGTCAAAACGGTAATAATGGGATGTTTGAAGTCTTTTCAGACTGTTCACTAGTATATTATCTGAGAAGATGTTATTAAAGTTGATTTTGTATTGCATACTCATGAGATCCTATTATTTTACCACACATTAGGATCCAAATTTTGCTTCTTATTCATATGAACAAGCTAGTAAAGAGCTTGGTATGTATGCATTTTAAAAATCTGATGGAAAACATGGATTCTACAATCCCGGTAAATGCAAAAAAGTAAGACCAAGTACATCAATGCTGTCAAGAGTTTTCATTTCCATTTTCCGACTCCTACACTTTGCCTGTAGGGAGTAATTGTGCTCTGTGATGTAGCTCTCCATACATGCCAGTATTTTATAATTTGCTAGGGGATGCTTATGTCTAATTTAAATTCTTACAAATTACTAAAAGCTTAATTTTTTTTTTAATGAATGAGAAAGGTACATCCTGGCACAAGATAACGTTTCTTATCTGCCTTATGTCTTTGAGATGCAAGAGACACTTCTCTAACAAAGAGGAGAAATATTACTTTTAATCTTCACATATCCAATTTACACACCTACAGATTGCTGCATTATATTTTGCTAAAATATATGAATTTCAGATGTCAGACTTATTGGCTAATCTTTCTGTCTTTAGAGATTTGGGCATTTATAAAAATGAAGCTAAATTACTTGGGAACATTATTTGGTTCTAATAAAAGAAGGTAGGAATGTACTGTGTACACTGATCAGATTGTTGGCTGAGGAAGTCCTATATCCTGTCTCCAACAGAACTGCACCAGAGACAGCAGGAAGAACTGATAGGAAGAAATTGTAAAATAATTTGCCCATGAAGGAAGTATTCTCAGATTCTCTTTGAGCTCATTTGCTGAAACATGGCTGGTTAAAAAGATACTCGTAATAACTGTGAAATACTTCATTTGAAATTTAATATGTGTATCAAAAATTTCCAACTGGCTGTTCTTTTTAACAGAAGGTTTTCCTTCTCAGATAATAAAATGCGTGTTCTTGACTGCTCTTTATTATTTAAAACAACATAGCGTTTTATCAGTTTTAATGAAGCATCTACTCCTTACTTGACTTGGACAATTTTCACTCTTCATTTAAAGTTATGGCTACTTAAAGTTACATAAAAAACTGTCTATATTGAATGACTTAATTGTTGTTTAATGTCTAGTCAAAGGGACAACAGGTAGTGGTATACATTAAATAAGAAGGAATCATATGAATTAAGAACACAGATTAAAAATAAATGCTGAAATAGGAAAGGTAATAAAAATTGGTGGGCCTCAGAGATTCAGAGGCAGACAGGCATTCCCCAGTTTGTATTTGCTCTTTGTATTATGAACCACTCCCATTTTCTCTTAACTTCCCTCTGAAAGTCTTCCAAGTGCTGAGAACTGCTCCAGCTGCTTTTCTTTCCAAAAGTAATTCCTCTGCAGCAGATCTGCCGTTTTTACACCGTTCTTTTACAGCCTGCTTACAGATTTCCTCATCTTTATGATGACTCCAGGGCATCACTGAAAAGATAATTTGTGTTATTTCACTGTCTTGGAGAGCAAAGACCTTTGGGTGAGGGGAGAGATGGGAAGAGCAGGAATCAAAGTGTTCAGGAGTTGCTTAATTTTTTTCAGATTATTTTCTAAGAGTGGATATTTAATGTCAGGCAGTTTAGCTCAGAATGGTAGTATTTTGCCTTCAAGCTGAAAATGACTCTAACCTTTGCTGCAATGGCCCAGGAGGACTTGGTGTGTCATGCCATGCTCCTGGTGTCCCCCTCCTCCAGCCTCCCCATGTCGTGTCAGGATGAGTCTCCTCAAGGTGCATTAGTGTCACCATGGACAGTAATTACGGTGGCAGGGTGCAGTCAGAGATGTTGCCGTGTGCATCTGTTTATCAATCCTAATCCACCAAGGCAAGACAAGAGGGTGAAAACCACCCCTGCCCTTGCAGGCCACAGTGCACAGCTCTCCATTTAATTTGGAGGGATGCGGGGGGCAGTTCTCTGTGGATTATGTGGATTACATGAAAGAAATGTCAGAGCTGCTTAACACGAGGTGGGAGAATGCTGGGAGGTACCTCTGAGCCGCTCTGGGCTTCTGGCAGCAGCTGCTGTGTTGGTTTTGTGGCTGGCTACTCTTGTGCAGCAACGTGAGCTTCTTAACTCCCAGTGACCAAGGTGGATAAACATCATCCTTTTTGGTGTGTGCATTTTATTTGTCCTTCTGAAATGTTGCCTGAAGAGGCTTAACTGCCCCCTGCTGTCATTACAGTTTTTATTAGCAACTTCTAAACCATGACTTTATTATGAGGTTTTATTCAAATTTCACTAATTGTTTTGTGTGTTTGTGCTAGTGAGACCCGTGCCTATTGCACACATCAATCATTTGATTTCTACTGAAATCCAGTGAGATGATACATATGGCCTTTCTTTAAAGGTTGTTCACTGATGTCCTTTTCAAGCTCATTTCAGAAAATAGGATTTGGTTGGGTTTTGTCAGCCTTGGATAGTAATCAGACCTAGAGTAGGTCATCTTTCTGACTGTGTGATTGCATCCTGTGCAGCATCCACCTAACAGACAATAAATGTATGGCAGAGAGGTAGAACTTAAGTGGTAAAGTTAACCTTGCATCCCTTGAAAATGAAACACTCTTGGATTTGCTGGCTGAAGAAAAGAAACTCCATGTCCATTGGTCTGGTTACAGGGATGCTGGCACATGCTGTGGTGTTCACCCACTGGATCTAGGTGCAGTTAGAAGTGTTGTGGTGTCCTGGGTACCTCCCACTTGCTAATTTGCAGAGGCACTATTGGCTTTTTCGCTCAGTGGGACAGGTCTAGTACAACATGCTGTGTTGTTTCAGGGAGAGTGGTTAAGCTGTACATATAATAACAGTTTACTGTTATTTATTGTCAAAGCAGTGTAGATTATAGCATTAATTATTGTTATAATAAAAGTCAATGGCCGAGACTCAACTGATATTAAGCAGTGTTACTTGATTAATTTCTTTCCTTTGTGCACTTATCTAATTTGCATTTTAAAATTACAATTCCTAAAGAGGCAATATATGTCACTGTAGGGCATCGTGAAAAGATTTAGGTGCAGGTTTTGGGCAGCAGGAAGAAACCCAGCATTCTTATCAGATAAGCCTGTCAGGGAATTTTGGCTGTATTGAAACAATGTGAGATGAAGCTTCTTGAACAGTCAAGAGTGCTGTTAATGTCTGATGAAATGTGAAAGTTTACTGTCTGGTAGTGGAATTATGGTCTATTCAGAACTGTCCAGTAAACAGTATTTAACCTCTATTGTCAGAGACAACTGTGACATGGAATTCCCAAAATAGGTTATCCACTGTGTTTATGAACAGTCTGTGAGCGTATCACAAGCTATGGTTGAGCAAGACTTTCAGGTTTTAAGGTATATCACTCTAGGTTCACATTTTCTTTCCTTGCAGCTGAGAGTAAAAAACCCCTCAGAACTCTGTAAATCTTATCAAGCGAAGATGAGGATTTGACCTGATGGCATCTCATTTCTTTGAAAGAATTTAGTCATTAACTTGCTAAATTTTACTCTTATCACCTGCAGCATGTAGGCTGCTCATTTCAGTTAGTTCGTATCCAGACAATGAGAACATTGCTGTCCATAAAATCAAGTGAAATGTCTGTATTTTGTCCTCATTAATTGAAAAAGCAATTACAATAATAGTTGCAATAATATAAACAAAGAATCCTTTGTAAGGAAAAAAGGTAATTTCCAGGTAGAAAGGATTTTCTGAGATCCCTTCGGATTACGTTGTGAGAGAGACAAATTATATGAACAGGCTTTGATGGGAGGCAGTCTGGCCCATCCCAGAGCTTTTAAACACTCAGGGAGATTACTCTGTCATAGAGGACAGTGTGTTATCAAATGGAACATCCCAGTCACTCAGCACTCTCAGCAGCTGCAGCAGCTGTAGAGGGGTTAGTCTGTTTAATAACTACCCCGGAAAGTAGTTCAGTTATAACACCTTACTTAAAACCTGTTGTCTGGGTTATAGATGTGACTCCTTAGAAGTAAAAATCCCCTCATGCTGGATGCTAAACCTCTTGTTAAATATGTTAGTTTTAAAAACTTACTGTTCTTTTATTGCTTTTAGTTATTTGCTAAGTTATCTTATGCAATGAGACTCAAGAATATGAGAGTCAGTTTTTCATCTTAAAAAAATACTCATATCCCAGTGTAAAATCTGGAATTTAGGATGGGAGGATTTAAAAAAATCTAGCTACAAGGTCTGATTTGTTGATATTGTGTCAGTAGTCAGTGGGACATTCCAGCAGGTGGTTTGAATCACTAACCACTTCTCAGATGAGTGGCTTTTTTACCTGATTATCCACTAGCACAAGGATCTGCTATGTGTAATTGCAGTTGTTTCTAGAATACTGTAGAAATAGAACATAACCCTTATGTTTTGAGGTTTCTCTCAACATGCAGAATTTTGCAGAAAGTGTTAGAATTGAACTGTCTGATCATCCTTCCATGATATTTCTGATTTGAGTTGTTCCTGTCTGAAGTCTCCCTTCATTAAAGCTGCTTTTGTAATAAAATAGTTCTTGTTCAGTGTTATCATGTTATTATATATAGAAAAATATATGTTCACTTTAGCAGAGGTCATTCATGGCCAAGTGATGGGAAAATCTTTGCTGTGGCATGTAACTATATCTCCACATCCTCCCTCGCAATACTTCCCTCCGCCTGTTCCTTCCCGGGGTCAGGTGAGCTCTTCCAGTGCATAGTTGTGTCAGACCATAAACAGATTATGCTCTTGAGCAATTACCTTTTTTTTGGTCAAAGCTTGAAAGCTACCTTCAGAGCAAGGAGGAGAGGGAGTATTAAACAACTTTCAAAAGTTTCACAATACTCCGAGGGTTTTTCAGCCCTCTGACCACCCAGTTCAGGTGATTAGATGGTGCATACTTTGTAGGAGTGGGAGGAAAGGGCTGGAGGAGGAAAACCTGTGTGGTACACTGAGCTCCCCAACCTGCTCCAAGATGATAAAAGCTTTGGAATCAAGGTTTAGTGAGTCCTGACTCTTTTAGTGGGCTGTTTGCAAGTGAGAGCATCTGTTCTTTTCCCCTAGGACCCAGGAAAGGGAAAAAAGAAACAAGAACACAGGGAAGGAGGAACTAGTGGTGTTTCTATAGGCCTTTGGAAGGTTGCTGCTGTTAGAGCTTCTTCCCTTCTCAGGAGCAGCTGGCTTGTGACCAGGCAGTGCCTTGTGCTGCCTGGCTTGGGGTCCCCTCCCTCGCTATTAGGGATGGCATTACATCCAGTACTCCCCAGCCGGGTGTGAAGGTCTCATGCCCTGACAGTTCTGTCTTCTGTGGTTTGTTTAACTGGGGTCACATCCATCAAGAAAAGTGTTTTGAACCCAGTTAGGAAGGGCCTGGGCGCCTTTTGTTGCTACACAGAGCAACATGTTTGTTCCAGCAGTAGTTTTGTGGGGAGGAAAGACAGGACCAGCAGTTCTGTAAGCATAAGGAGGGGAAGAGCAAAGTCATTAAGATCCAGTGACCTTAAGTGTCTTTCAGCACCTGGTAAGAGAGCACCTGGCATAAGGAAGACAGAGGTGAGCGGATGACACAGGGACAGTGACTGGGCATGGACTGATCCTGGTAACAGCAGCGAAGGTGGGAGTGCAGGTGTGCAGTGGTTGCACTTGGCCTTGGCATGCAGAGCCAGACGATCAGTATTGCTGCTACTTACCCAAAACCTGACATGAGGGCTCTAAAATGAGCTCCTGACATTGCTGCTTCGTCATTTAGAGCAGATGCTTCTTGGCAGCTGTGTCGTTAAGGTTGGTAATAAATTCAGTGTGTATTACATATACAGGAAAATAGATGTAAACTGTAGCACTTTCAGAATTAAATGTCTTTGTGGATTGTACTTTCTGCCCTGATGGAGACCTGAAATATGCATATCTATTTACTCACATTTCTGAGAATGTAAATAATAAATAGATAATCTTTTTTTCAGAATGCTCTGGGAAAATTTAGGGAAAGCTTCTTCACTTCTGTCAAATGCTAGCCATAATATTCTTTTTCAGAATACAAGTGCATATTTACAACAAGGGTACAGAATGTAACTGAAGTCATGGTGTGTTTGTGAGAGACTATTACTTTCTCTTTAAGACAAATTTAGTCACTTTATTTAAACTGCTCACTGTATTTTACACCACATAAAGGACCTGTTAGGACGATTGTGAGAGAAAGAGCTGACAGGAGCAATATTCAGGGGAGCTCCCCATTAAAAAGGTGTATGAAGCTATGCAAAGAAAAAGAATTTATATAAAGCTGAAACTTTCTTTTCTGTTCTAAGACATATTTCAGAAACGTTCCACGGCTTTTATTAAGGTATACAAAACTACTGAATATCTCATATTGCTCATTGAGAACAGCTTAATTAAAATTAATGTAATTGAGACTATATTCCCTCTGCTACCTATACCTGTACAGCATTATAAATGATGTTGGGATGGTTATACCAAGCTGCCACATTTCAAACAGCTTTATAGTACCTCAGCTCATATGCCAGTAAGGAACTGTTTTGTGTTTCCCTGTTTTTCATCATATTATTTCTCTAAGAGTCTGCCATGTTTAGAGGCAGCTTATTGAGCTAAGTGGTCCTGTATTTTGAGCCACTATGTTTTTTCCCTAATGTTCTTTTTATATTTACATGGTGGTTAACATTTTCTAAACACTTCCCCATCATTAATTCCTTAGACTCCATGGGTTTCATCAGTAAATTAAATGTGCTTAGCATTGTCTGGTGCTGAAACTGGCTGGCATGAACAGTCCATTTCTGTCCTAGAAAACCCTTCAATTACAAGGCTCCATGGGCTGCACAGCAGTGTCTGTGCCTTGGAATTAGGTGGGTAGGTGGCAGGGCCAGGAGAATGCCAGCAGCTGACTGGTTTTCCAGCAGTGGGGTTGGCTGTATGTCCCTGCCACTCCTGGGTTCCTGGTGCAGCCACTAGCAGCGTCCCTTGAAAAACAGCTTCTCTGCCCTGGATTGGTGTGTCTTTGTCCCTGCAGTGCCCCAGGAGGTTTTACAAGCTACGGTTAAACTGCTCAGTGAGGACTTGTGCTGATGTCCTCCTCATTTTGTTAAACATATGAGGACAGCTCTAGCAAAAGTCATGCCAGACAGTGTGCTCCTAGCAGGGTGCCATTCCTTGGGATGCTGCCCCAGCCCACCAGCTCCCTGCCATCTTGCAGGTGGGAACTGGGAACTCTCCTGGCTGGGTGAGTTGGTTTCTCTCCAGGAAGGCTCTGCATCATAGGGCTGGGGCCTGCTTAGGCAGAAAGCACAAAAGTTTAATTGGATTTTTTTTTAAATTTGGTTGGTTGGTTTTTTTGTTTTGGTTTTTTTTGGAGGTTGTTTGGTTTTTTTGCAGTAGCTGAGAGTCACCTGTTTCTTCCTGGGCAGAGCTTTTCTCTCAGAACTGCCTGCACTCAGCCTGGCGGGTGCACTGGGCAGACAAGGAGGAGTTTCAGAGTCTTATCTCCCTCATAGTACCTCTGGTGTGAAAGGCTCTGTGGTGTTTTCAGACATACTGCTGCAGTCACTGATGTTGTTCTTTCAAGTGTTCTTAAGTTCATTGCCTTTGAACTAAAAGAGGCAACACTTTAGGACTTAGTGTTTTCATTTTGGATGGTTGATTGTCAAGATTTGACGGCTTCAGCTTAGTGGAGTTTCTCACAGTACTTTTTTCCCCCTCTCTTCTTTTAACCAATAAATATAATCTTCTGGTTCAACTTAGCCATGTCTTTGTGAGTCTGGTTATTACTAAGGTGTAAAGCTGACCTTTTCTTTTAATATTGCCTCCCTACAGCTGACCTGAACAACGTCAGGTTCTCGGCATACAGGACTGCCATGAAACTCCGCAGGCTGCAGAAAGCCCTCTGCCGTAAGTATCTGTGCCTCACCTGCTGCCAGGAGGGCTTCGTGACCATTGCACAAGTTTATTCACAGCTTTCAAAAGCAGAAGAGTGCTTCCACACATATCTGCCCTACCTGGTGCATGGAAACGTCTCACCTGAAGGGTCTTCTGCTGCCTCTGGTTTGCATGGTCCTTACAAAACCAAAATGCTGGAGGTCTGCAGATCTCTCCCTTATAAGACAGAGCAGCGGATCAGAAGCAAAACTTAGCATCCCCTTCATATTTCTTGTCTTTACGCTCTTCACCTGGGTGTTTTCAATGTGCTCGGTACTGCAGCCATGTCCTGTGTTGGCCACAGCTTTACAGCTGAAAGGAACGCAATTGTAGTGTGTTTGGAACAGTGAGAGCTGGGGTGAAGTAATCGCTCCAGAGCTGGAGTTGCTAATGGTTTGCTAAGTTGAATCTTGATTCCTGAGGGGTTGTTGCCTTTAAATGAGATCATCACAATAAACATTTAGCTTCATTTTTCCCCAACTTCCCTTTGTGTTGACTAGTCTCTCATCAGCTGTACATTAGTAGTGTGCATGTTCTAACATTTTAATTCTCTCAACTGCTGTATGGTATTCTACTTGTCACTGGAGTTACATTTCCTTTTCAGCTTATTGTAACCTGATAGCTAAATAACTTGCTCAGAGTTTTCTTGATAAGCCAGTCAGTTGCCAAAACAAGCAGTTTATTAGGCAGTGCAATTGGAAGGATTATTAAAATATTTTAACACTAACTATCTAGCATTTAATTACAGGGTTAAATTTCTGACACAGTTGCAAATGTCTCAACTGTTGATTTATCTCAAGTTTGGATTTGTTCTCACATGCTTTCTGGAACTGTGTCATACCTCGGTATTTTTGAGTATGTTTACTTTTAGGCTTATGAGCATGGGTGAATTCCATTAAAGAACAGACTTAATTTCTGAATGTGTAAAAAATCAGGAAAAAAACCAGGAAAAAATAAACAATAGGTGGAAACTCCTATAACATAATGAAAGATTTCAACATAATGCAGTGACAAAGGAAGAATTATGTTGATCAGAAATACAAACATTTTTCCATGGTATAGCATTTCTGCCACACTCACTGTGGAAATGTGGTGTAAAGAAACGAGTGACATGCAGTGAAAAATGGTCATAATCAGTGCAGCACTGACGTAAGAAACTAGAATTTTTGGAATTACAAGTTTCACTAGCTGGCAGTGCGTAAGTGTAACTTGTAACAGGTTTTTATAACTGGGAGTGCAAAACTTTGCATCCTGTTCTATTTGTATTAGAATAATAGAATATCCTGAACTGGAAGGGACCACAAGGATCATCAGAGTCCAACTCCTGACACTGAACAGGACAGCCCCAAGAATCCCACCATGTGCCTGAGACCATTGTCCAAATGCTTCTTGAGTGCTCTCAGGCTTGGTGCTGTGACCACTTCCCTGGGGAGCCTGTTCCAGTGCCCAGCCACCCTCTGGGTGAAAAACCTTTTTCTAATATCCAACCTAAACCTTCCCTGACACAGTTTCATGTTCCCTGTCACTGGTCACAAGAGTAAAGAGATTGGTACCTGTCCCTCTGCTTCCCTTGTGAAGGGATGTTGAAGGTTGCAAATGAGGTCTCCCTTCAGTCTCCTCTTCTCCAGGCTGAACACACCAAGTACCCTCAGCCACTCCTCACACACTTCCCCTCCAGGCCCTTCACCATCTTCATTGCCCTCCTTTGGACACTCTCTAACAGCTTAATATTTTTCTTACATTGCGGTGCCCAAAACTGCACACAATATCCAACGTGAGGCCGCCCCATTGCAGCGCAGAGCAGGACAATCCCCTCCCTCACCCAGCTGGTGATGCTTTGCCTGATGCCCCCCAGGACACAGTTGGCCCTCCTGGCTGCCAGGGCACTGCTGGCTCAGATTCAACTTGCTGTCAACAAGGACCTCCTTTGCCCAGTCTGTACATTCAGGGTTGCCCCGTCCCAGGTGCAGAATCTGACACTTGCCCTTGTTAAGCATCATGCTGTTGGTTGATTGCCTTGCCCTCTTAATTTGTTGAGGTCTCTCTGCAGGGCCTCCCTGCCTTCAAGGGAGTTAACAAGCTTAGTATACCTTCAAGTCCTGCATCAGAGTTGTTTATGAAGATGTTGAAGAGCACTGGCCCTAGAATGGAGCCCTGCTAGTGACAGGTCTCCAGTCTGATGTCATCCCATTCACTATTACCCTCTCTGCTCCACCCGTGAGCCAATTGCTTATCCATCCCATGATGTGTTTATCCAGCTGTGTGCTGGACATTTTGTCCAGAAGGATACTGTGAAAGGCAGTACCAAAAGCTTTACTAAAAGTCTAAAAGATTACATCCACTGTCTTCCCTTGGTCAACCAGGTGGGTCACTGTGTCATCTTGGACTTTTATATTGGGTTTGCATGGCCAGGTTTTGATAGTGGGAATCTGCAGGGGTGGTTTCTGTAAGAAGGTCCCTTACCCTGCGTCTGACAGAGCCAATGCCAGGTGGCTACAAGATGGACCTGGGGCTGGCCAAGGCGAGCCCATCAGCAATGGTGGGAGCGCCTCTGGCATAATGTAGCTGAGAAGGGTGGGGGAGAAAACTGCTGTGCAACAGCAGCTGGGAAAGAGCAGTGAGGATATGTGAGAGCAACAGCCCTGTAGACACCACGGTCAGTTCAGAAGGAGTGGGAGGAGGTGCTGCAGGCACTGGAGCTGAGATTCCTCTGCATGCCACAATGAAGACCGTGGTGAGGCAGCTGTGGCCCTGCAGCCCCAGGTCCGCAGTGGAGGAAATATCCACCTGCAGTCTGTGGAGGACCCCATGCCAGAGCAGGTGAGTGCCTGAAGGGCCCCATTGGAATCCCATGCTGGAGCAGGCATGGCAGGACCTGTGGTACAGAGGAGCCCACAATGGAGCAGGTTGGCTGGCAGCACTTGTGACCCTGTGTAGGTGACCCGTGCTGAAGCAGTCTGCTCCTGAGGGACTGCATCCTGCGGGAGGGACGCGTGCTGGAGTAGCTTCTGAAGAACTGCAGCCTGTAGGAAGGGCTCACCTTGGAGCAGGGGAAGAGTGTGAGGAATCCTCCCCATAAGGAGGATTCAGTAGCAGAAACAGCATGCGATGTTGTTTGATGTTTGATGACCCAGCCCCCATTCCCTGTACCCCTGTGCTGCTGCAGGGGAGAAGGTAGGGACTTTGGCAGTGAAGTTGACCCTAGGAAGAAAAGAGGGATTGGGGGATGTGCTTTGAGATGTAGGGTTTATCTCTCATTATCCTGCTCTGATTTGAAAGGTAAGAAATTCAATTAATTCCCCCAAGTCAGGTCTGTTTCACCTGTGACGGTAACTGTTGAGTGATCTCTCCCTGTCCTTACCTCGATCCAGGAGCCTTTCTGTGTCTTGTCCCTCCCCTGTCCAGCTGAGGTGGGGAGTAACAGAGCAGCTTTGGTGGGTATCTGGGATCCAGCCAGAGTCAGTCAACCTGCTGCAACTTTGCAGTGTGGAATTGTAATTATACACTGAAGTCAGTTCATCTCTTGAGATTACATTTAGGTACATTTTCAGAGGTTACATTCAGGTAAATTTTCAGAGAATTGATGCTTTCAGAGACATGCAGTGGCGCTTACACTGATTACTCTAGCACATTCTTCATACTTGTATCTAAGGAGAAGTATTTAAGGAATTTGGTTAGCAGTCTTTGTTCTTACAAATATTTTTGCCTGGAGACACCATCATTGTATTTGTGTATTCTATCATTTCATTGTCGCTCAAGAACTCAGTTTAATTAGGTGGGGTTTTTTTAAAGAACCCCTCAACTCATTACAAAATTCTTTTTCTGTATTTTGTCACTGGTAGAATTAGTGCTGGGTTTCAGGGCTCCTACACAAAGCCAAAATCCCACTTGCACTAGGTGCTGCTTTCGGCTCCTTTCATTTCAGTTTTAAAATTGCAGGATTTTATATATTGTTCCTCAAACCTCGTAGAAAGCAGGGCAGTTTTGTCTACTAAGCAACACTCCAAAAATGTGTGCACAATAGAAGGCCTGCAAAAATAAAGGTACAGCCTATTTCTTGGTGTCAAGAGTAGAAACATTTTTTAAAAAGAACTATAGCTAGTTTTTAGTTCTTTTCAGTTCATAAATTAGCCCAATGAACATTAAGACACTAGGATATTAAAGCTAAAGAAGAACATGGAAAATAGCAATCCTTAACAAATAAATGCTTGTGTATTGTGTTACCTTAGGAGAATCTAGTGTGTGACTCCATCATCCCAGCCTTCGAAGTTATTATGACCACGCCAGGTGTAACTATTGCACCTGGTTTTTTTAAATTAATGTTTTCCTTTGATAATCACATCAAAGCATGATGACTTTCTTGTTTTGCTACTTTTAAAGATCTGATCTTCAAGTGCAGACCACATCAGAGCATTGTGATGTCAATAAAATGAGATGTATTCATAAACTCTTCTTGGAGATGCAGCAAACATAAAATATTGGAGAACTTCTGTTAAGGGTCTTTTTTCCTTTAATTTTATGTAGTCTATATTAAATACATTTTTTAATGTATCAGCCAACAGCAGCAGGTTACAGAGGAGATGATCTTGTGTTCTGGGAAGACCATTAATACTTTTTATTACTGGCCATATGTTGGGTTTTCTCTAAGTTCATCTTGTGCCCTCCACAGTGTATTTTCTTCTTCCTGTTCATTGTCCTTCTGTCCTTCAGCTGGTTACTTATTTCTGCTTGTCTTTTAGCCTTTTCCTACAGTCTGGCCACAGGTTGGTTTCTGGTTAGAAACATCTTAACATTTTCTGTATTGCATTAAAGGCCAAAGGAATATTTATATAAAGGACTTAGACTTCAAAATAAGCTAGACGCCACTGCCTACACAAATTTTGGAGTCAGTTTTGGGATTTTAAGTAGAAAAGAGTAAAAGACTGGCAGGGAACCCAGTAACTGTTGAGAAACATTAAGTGGTATGGTTTATTTCAATTAAGTCTTTTCAAATCACTGAGTGGCACCAAATATTCTGCTCTTCAATATCTGACTGTGGAGCTTGTCTTTTGAAAGTTGTTTACCCAAGGGACCTCCATACTTGCTTTTAGGAAAGAAATATATAGTTCCATCTTCTGGGAGAGAACCCTTCCACATTGGGAAAGATCCAGGAGGAATGTAACGTGGCGATGGCCAGAGCCTTCCTTTTTCCCATAAAAAGAGGTTCCCTAAAGCAGACTGTGGTGGCAAGCACTTCTTGCTTGTTAGAGGATGATTGTGTGTTATTAACTTCGCGATAGGACAGGAGGTTGATGAAAAGTGGGCTGAAAGGCTTTACAGAATATGCTGCTTATTAGTGGGAAAAGCTTCCACAAAGTAGAATGACCCGTGTTTAGCAGAAGCTGCATATATAATTAAGCTGTCACTCAGATGCCTGAGGGGTTCATTTAATTACCATTGATTCGTAGTCTCAAAGGAACTGAGAGTTCAGCCTAAAGCTCAGAGTTATAGGTGTTGAGATGGCTCTGCTCTATTTTCAATTTGACTAATAAATTGTTAGAAGAAAAGCGTCTTCCTGAGACTCTCAGGAATGGGTCTGATGCTTTTGCAGGATATAGCAGTGACCTTAGAATAGCTTGTATGCTACTAGGTTAAACATAATATTCCAAAATACTTTAATAAATATATATATGCTAGTGTGAAAAAAAAGCTAAAACTCCAGTAAAACCATGTGCAAAATCATAGATTCAAAGTTAAATTTCTTGGTTTAATAATAGGGATAGCATTCCAAACTTTCCCTATTCACTCCAGCACTAGGTATGTCAGGCCCCAGAGGATGAAATTTTCAGAAGTGCTTAAGGGATTTAGTAGGAGAAGTAAGTCCCTATTGATTTCCAATGAAGTGTATACTTCTGAAATTCTTTTGGCAATTATGAAATCCCAGCGTGCTGTCCATGCAGCATTACCAAAGCAGCCTTGTGGGCAGCTAAAGTATTTCTCATCTCCCACTAGGACATCAAAGGGGCAGTTTCATCCTTGGTAAAATAGGATACTCAAGTGTGAATTTGGCAAATACACCCTTAAGCAGGATCAAGTTCTAAAAAAATTCCTGTATGGTGTTCTGCATTTAGCCTCTGCACATTATGGAGGTTTTTGACGTTATGAGACATGTTGCTTACCAGAACTCAAGAAAGCACATTTTTATTCCAGTGAGAGAAAAACTGGTCTTGCAGTTGAGTCGGTGTATTTTCTTTTTTTGTGAAGAATTTCCTGGATGATTTTGAGCAGTTCATTTTGGACCAGATGCTACTCCTTTGGGTCATATTAAATCGTGCTGCACTTTGTGACTGCTCATGGTATGAGCAGGATTAACAGCATCTGGGCTTTAACATCCCCATTGCTCACCCCCTGGAAATTCATGTGGCACCAGGAAGATCTGCATCAAGCATCTCATTTTGCTGCTTTCCTTTGTTCTTCTTCCTGTTTTACTTTGGAAAACAGCGCCCCATAATTTTGTGTCCCCCTAAGTGTGATGCTGCTGGTGATATTAAGTATGCAGAGGTTAAGAGCTGAGAAAGGGAAGTTCTGTTTTGCCTTGGACATCCTGATTTCAAAATGCAACTGATTTAAATTGGAACAAAAATAATTTTTAAATGTCTGTGACAGAAAACTGTTGTATGTTGAATGTTTGAATGTATCTTACTGTGTAATGCCATAGAGATATTTATAACTTTAAATGCTCTTCAGAGTTAAAAATGGATAAATTTAATTAATGAATTTTGAAACAGGCCATTTAGTGTTTCTGGAACCTTCTTTTTCCTGTTCTCACCAGAGGAAAAGTAAGAAAGAGGTTAAGCACAGTTCAGTTTTGATTTGTTTGCATATTCCTTGTGGGCTTTGGTTTGATTAAGACCTCTGGACTTCTGTAAGAAATGGACAGCACGTCTCAGATACACAGCAGTCTCTAAGGCCAGAGCTGAATAAATAGTGCATTTGTAGAAGTCTTGAAACCAGTCTTGCATGTGGCTTTCAGAGGACATAAAATGTGGCCTGGCACGTAAGCCAAGTAGAGTGTGCTATTTACTTTTTGGATGCGGGTAGTGCAATCTTTATTGTGATTTATTTTTCTGTTCTAACAGTGGATCTGCTGAGTCTGTCTGCTGCATGTGATGCC
The DNA here is from genome assembly GCA_013396755.1 of Sclerurus mexicanus. NCBI lineage: Eukaryota > Metazoa > Chordata > Aves > Passeriformes > Furnariidae > Sclerurus > Sclerurus mexicanus. The sequence goes on along the minus strand of VWZF01000157.1, from coordinate 131,221 downwards.
TTGGACCAGCATAACCTCAAACAAAATGACCAGCCCATGGACATCCTGCAGATCATTAACTGCTTGACCACCATTTACGATCGACTGGAACAAGAGCACAATAACCTGGTCAACGTTCCTCTCTGCGTGGACATGTGCCTCAACTGGCTGCTGAATGTCTACGACACGTATGTCTGGGTGCTCTGCACGTGGGGGGCTTGGGAGCTTTCCCAGTAGCAGAAGGGGGGAAGGAATAAGATGCTCCTCTGCCTCATTCAGCTTGGAGCTGAAAAAAAGGGTAGTTGAAGTGAAAAGTTTAATAAACCTAATGGTCTAATGGCTGCATTTAGCTGAATCAATACAGCCCTTGGTTAGGCTTACAGTCCTAGATTTATTAAGTTAAGCAACGAGAAACCTGGAAAACAGAACTTTTTAAGCAGAATTATGTGTTCAGGCCAATGTCTGTGTTCAGACCAATTCTGTGACTGCATGTCTGCAGTAGGTCATGGCTTTCTGGGGCTTTTTAATTTATTTAGATATAGAAGTTCAAGAGACTTACTGCGAAGTGACAGAATGAACACCAACATATAAACTCTTGCATGTTAACTTCTGGAGTTAAACTTTTTCAAATATGTCAATTTTCTATAGTTTTCAATGTATCATTCTTGTTCAGAGATGGAGGAGGCTCATCTCTAATTTAATGTGCTCACAACCCTTAGCAGTCAAGGGATTTGAGAAATATTTAATTCAAAATTTAATTTTAAAATGTGTACCTGTAAGTACAAATACAACAGACTAAATTTACCTGAAGAAAATTTATGGGTTTTCCTATTCAGTGGATTAATGATGTTGCTCATAATGCTTAGGTAAATACTAACACACATTTGTGAGCTAATTTTAGAATAAGCCATTATAATTGTATTTGGTGAATTTAGTGAAAAAAAAATGTCATTGGAAGTCCATTATTTGCATTTTTAAGGTTTTTATCAGCCACTTTCAGCCAGATATGCTCATTACTGTTGCAGAATAAACACCTATAGAAATGGAAGGACATGGGACAATTACTGTTTTTCTGTTGACATTTTGAACAACACTGAAGTGACATGGCATAACACTGTGGTTCCATTCACCCTTTTTCACAGCACTGGAGCTTCAGTGATCACCTGCAAAAAAAAATACAGATCCTGTTTTCCTGCAGGATCACCTCTGATAGCCAGTTGTTTGTGACATGCTCTGCAGCATCCTGTCAAGTGGATTGCCAAGATTACATTATATTTCTTGTAGTGTACCAGTGCAGAATGGGGCTATATTCATTTAATAGCCAGGTTTTATTTCTTTAATCTGCTTTGGCTTTCACAGAACTCTGATCCACTTCTGAGTTATTATCATGAACCATAAATAAAATATAAATGAAGATGCCCAGTTAGTGAAAAACAAAAAGATGTGTTAGTCATGTTAATCTATATCAGCCACATTAGAAGCAGAGCGGGAACTAAAGGTCCTGCTGCTCCTAAACTGAACCGTCCAGTTTAGATTTGCTGTGTCCAGTCTAGTTTTCTTTATGTTGCACTGTACTGCAAGTACAACATTAGAAATTATAATTGTCTGCCCCCAGGCAATTCCCTGGCTGTGCTAGGAAGCTGCATATTACAGGACACAGTGAAACACAAAGGTGTTTTATGCGTGAGAAAAGCTTGTAGCCAGTTTACCAAAATTCAAGTTTGAATTACACTGGTAAGAGAGGTGACCTTGGGGTTACACGTGTTTAGTTTCCATTGTAAACTTAATAGGCAGAGATCAACCGAAGTGCATGGCAGTACCGGAGACATTTAATTAAATGTACTGAATCTTTATTTTTCTTATAATTGAAAACTGTCATTTGTAAAGATATTAATCAAATTCACAGTCAATGACTGATCTAATTATGGGCACAGCTCTGCAAATCCAGCACGTTTCGGATTTGTTTTAATTGATCAGTCGCTCATGCTCATTTGCAGTAGCATACTAAATTATTGGTTTGACTTGGGAGGAGAGTGAACTGAACAACTCATGATTCATACAAGTTTCAATTTAATATGCCTTGCAGAGAAATCGTCATTCTACATTCTTCTCTTGTATAATTTGCATGAGCCTGGTATTCATCAGGAGGAGTTTCTCAGGGCACAGATGATAATTAATTTGGAAAAGATTTGAGGGAGAGGAGTAAGACGAGTGGAGTGGGGAAAGCGTAGGTAAACAACAAATGCTTATTCGTGATGGAAAAAACAAGATTCTTTAGTATAAGGTTGCAAATTCTGAATTTGGCTTTGCCCACCAGTCTATGTCTGCACCTTGTATAGGGTTTGCAGGGGAGATGTGTGGGTCAATGAGCACCACTGGCTCCAGAAACTTTCATAGGATTAAATAGACAACTTGCATCTTTATGGAATGGTGCAGCCTGATGCATGACCATGGCATGCCTCTACATGATTTGTCTGATTCCCAGTGGTGGTCTGAGTGGTGATGCTTCAAAGCTGTTGATACAGCTCTGCTACAAGAATGTTGGGGTTAGGCATTAGGTTCCTATTTTGTATATGTCTTTGTTTGCAATAGATGTTACAAATTTGAAATGCCATCAGAAATAAAAATCTGATGGGGGAAGCCAGCAACTGAAAGTAAATTGAGTTAAACCAGATGACGGAGAGAAGACGTGAAGGTTTGTCATTGTGTTGCCTGCAGCTCAGAGGAGGATGTTGCTCTCACAGTCACATTAAAAAGCAAAAATAGAAGTATGGGCACATTACAAGGCAGGAGTGAGTGTGAGGGGAGGCTGACCAGAGTCAACAGGGGGACTAACTGGAATGTTCCAGTCCATGGCACTGCACAGGACAGGTTTGAGCACTGCTCAGGAACCACACCGTGGTGTTAATGGTGTAACTGCACAGCCTGCCTGCCTTGGCATGGTTTCTAGGCAAGCCTCATCATTCACCTGAACATCTTACAAGTCTCTCTGTCGCTGCACACTGCTGGCAGAGGCTGCTTTTTTGTGCTTGGCTCCCTGTTGCCTTTTCAAACAAGTCAGGGCAGGGCTGACAGACAGTAAGCGAAGACTTCCTAAAAATGACTGCTACATCACATTTCTAGTGAAAGTGAAGCTGTATTTTCTTTGGCAAAAGGGCTGTTTTGCTATTCTGTCAGGGACCTCATCTTCTCTGAGACTTGCTCAGCAGCAGTTTGTAGAGAAGCCTGTTCAAATAAGCATAGAGTAAAGGCTCTTTACTCACTTTGGTAAGAAAAAAGGAGATGAGCAATTATTTCTGACCAAGACTGTTTCTGGTAGAATTGATACAACAGTACAGTCCAGTTCAGCTATGCCTGTGAAGCCACATCCATATTTTATGTTTCTTTTCTAGCTTACCTAATAACTGCCCAGCTTGTGCTGTGCAACGTGGTTCTCTGTGGGACTTAATTTAGGAAGACAGTACTGCAGTGAACTTGGTTACAGTAAATAAATGGTGATATGAATGGACCGTATTATCAGCCAATGTTTCTTTTCCATTAGGGGTCGAACAGGAAGGATCCGTGTCTTATCTTTCAAAACCGGTGTTGTATCCCTTTGTAAAGCACACCTGGAAGATAAATATAGATGTAAGTCAATGTCTTTATTTTGTTTTTACCTTACGTTTCTTGTTTTATTCCTCCCATTTGTTTATTGCACAAACATTTGAATAGCATACAGAGTGATTGTTTTAGATATTCTGGATCCAAAGTGTGTTAATTTGTTCCACCTTTAAAGTTATTTATTCAGTATGTTTTTAGGTAGCTTAGCACAGTGGTCCTCAAACATTTTTGATCACACTCCTACTAGTAAAAAATATTTGAGTATGCACTTCTGGTAGATATGTATTTTTAAATTACATATATGCACCACTATTATATTGTCTACATTATAAAGTGTACAAAAAATAGAATGTTAGAAAGGATGTGAGGATTAAATAAACACTATTTTGAAAAGTTTAATCTATCAAGAGTACCAAAAAGTATTTCCTTACTGCAGTCTAATGGATTATTTTGAACACTCCCTGGGGCACAAGAACCCCTCTTTGGAGACCACTGGTTTGACACATCATCATACACAAAAATGCATGTATACAGGTCACTTGCGTTACACTAGTTTTAAATATATTGATTTTTTAAATGTTTTCCACATTGTGATCAGTCCTATTATGTACATGGTGTTTAAATATAGTTTCTGCTATTAAGTAAATATTAAAAGTGTGCAAATTATGCATATTTTAATAGATGAAATACTTGAAAAAATTCCACTGGAAGTCTTAATTTTACCTGACTGATCAATCAGTTCATGAATGAGAACTAGGATCCATAAAAGAACCGATAAATGTAATTCTCAAGAGCAACTTTCTTGTTAAATTAACTGTTATCACTCCTTCGTGCATTTAAAATTAACACTAAAAATCCAACCTTTAGGATTTGACCCAATACCATAGCAGTTCTTCATGAATTGTTATCTTTTATTCTCTATTAATGAAAGCTGAAGAACTCTAAAGAGAAAACAGACAGTACCAACAACAAAGCCTGTGCATGACTTTATAATTGGATTGGATTTTAGGGCAATCACAATGACAGTCAGTCTAGATTTCTAGATGTTCCATGTGGGTGTTGTGAAAAAGTATTCAGAAAGTCTTTTAAGAAAATTACTCAGTACAGGTATCTTCCAAAATTATATTTCATTGAGGATTATGAAAGCTACAAAGAAAAACATTTATCTGTATTTTAGATTCTCCTGCAGTGTGTATGCATGGTAATGCATAACCTATTATGTGTTCTGTAACCTTTTCGTGGTTATAGGACACTTAGTGTTTCAATGATGGGGAAATTGAAAGCCGAATACTTGGGGGAGAGGAAGGAATTGTGTGAGTTAGGCTGTGGTCTGGCTTTGCCACGCTTGCTGAGGTAGTAGTGCAGTTGTTGCTGTTAGTACTGCAATGTGCCCTTAAAATTTTATCTCTCATTTGTGCAGCAGAGCGGAGTTGGTTGTGCTAAAGCACAAGTCTTCAGGCTTGCAGAGGTGATGGAAGGATTCATCCCAAAATAATTTATTATAAAACTAGACTTTGCAAGAGTGAAATTCATGTAATTAAAAAATAATCCTTTCTCTATCCATTCCTTTATTGCTTTGGAAGAAAACAGGTGTCAAAGCAGTGCTAGGAAAGTTATCTTGAGCAGTTCTGAAGCACCTTTATAATTGCTTCCCTGGTGCTAGGTGAAATATTAAGGTGGCTCCAAAAAGAGTGTTATTTTATTTTAGTCTTCTTTTGCTCTCTTTTTTTTTTTTTAACTGTTTGAAAAATAAGGAGAGTTTATTCAGGTAATGTATTGCCAACACAGATGTTACCAAATATTGCAGTTAATGCTAACCTCTTTTTTCTTGTTATTATAAATTGTGCAATCTTCTCAATGTACATGTAGTACAACTAATTCCCATGACATTAAATTGAGTTTATGAAGGGATAATAATTCTGTCCTGTAAGGATTCTTTTCAAGAATGATGCAGGAATGGAACATGGCTTCAAGTGACATTTCACTTCAGAAGTGAAAAATTAATATTTTAATAGTATTCCTGATGGATGGCAGGTTCTGTTGTACTGTAACTTTTTTCTTTTATTTTAGAAATTCTCTTGAATTAAAAGATTATGATATATCAGAGTTAGGGAGCTCTGGTTTATAATTTCAACTAATCTGACAGAGAAATGGATTCTCTGAGTTTTATGTTGATTGCTAAGACTTGAAGAGGTGCTTTATGTTGTATAAAATTATTTTGCAGTTAAAAGATATTTTTAAAACATCTGTGTTGTGTCTCAAAGATTGCTGTGTGGTTAGTTGTGTTACAGAGTCACAGCTTCTATTATTAGTCACAGGTGCTGCGTTAGAATGGCCTTTCTTCCCAGGTACAAACCAGTAATGCTATTAAGAATTATCACGAGGCTGCATATTCCATAGGAAGATACCAGTGTTTTTGCAGAGAGAAGCAGCCAAACCGAACGCGTGCTTATGTTCATGTCCACCAAAGCTGTTGACCACACCCGTGAGCCTTTGAAATGATGCAAACTTCTGTGCTGCTTGGCACATGCTGGTAGCAATGCTTCACTCTGGTGTCCTTGTCCCTCCTCCAGACCTGTTCAAGCAAGTGGCGAGCTCCACTGGCTTCTGTGACCAGCGCCGGCTGGGGCTGCTCCTGCACGACTCCATCCAGATCCCACGGCAGCTGGGGGAAGTGGCCTCCTTCGGGGGCAGCAACATCGAGCCCAGCGTCAGAAGCTGCTTCCAGTTTGTGAGTTCATGTTGGCTCGCTGTTAATTTTCTGGTTTGTATTTCGTGTCGAGCTAGCCTGTCCCTCCTGAAGGGGATGGAAAATCCAGAGGAAGGATTAGGATACTGTGGGGGTTTTATTGGTGGTGTTCATCAGTGTATTGAACTGTTCCTTTGACGAGGTGTATTTGAATTATCTCAGACAGCAGGTAATTCTCATCAGGGCTTATATTGGAACTGAACCCTGCAAACAGTTTAAGTCTTTGTTACAGCAGCTCCTGGTTTTACGGTTTTCTATTTCCAGCGGTAGATCACTGTTTATTGCTGCCATGCAGGTGTGCAGCAGTGGCTAATCCAGATTTTGGGCATGTACATCCCAGTGACAAGCAGAAGCCCAGGGGAATGAGAGGCAACTGCTCGCAGTGCTGTCTAGGGGTGAGGAGTGCTCAATGTGCTTCTTCCACTCCTTGAATGGATAATGCCAGTTTTCTGTAAGGAGTACTGAAAGAATTCCTGTCCTGTCTGTTGAGGAATGCACAGGAAACTGGAGGCTCTTTTTCAGACTTGTAAATTATTTAATCTGGGTAGGAAGAGAGTTATGGGAATTATTCATCCTTATCATAACTACCAGCAGAATGCACCAGATGAAGACAGCTGCTTAATGAAAAGGTAGAGGAGGGGAGGTAATGTATGGTCTGTGATTAACTCTAAATGCATCTTCTACATTACAATGGAAGAAAGCTCTTTTCCCATCCCCTGACTGTCCCTGAGGGATTTTTTGTTTGGTTGAGGAAGGGGGGAGTTGTTTGCTTTTTTGCCTGCTGTTGAAGTTTCATTATGTAGTAGTTTCAGTTCTGTAGTAAGCAAAACACAGCAAGTGTTTTCAATGAATATTAATGCTTGGAAGTAGACTGCTTACACACAGTGACTATGAAAAGAGTCTAATTCTAAAATCACCACAAACTTCAGTTGCGATGGAACATTTGCTTTTTGTATTTTCTGAATTTCTTTTAACAGACTAATTCTACAGGATTCACATTTTCCTGTTTCCATCATTCATGTCTTGACCTTTTACAATTCTAATATGTATTTGATGCCATTGCCAAATGAATGTTTTATAGGGCTATATCCTGGATGGATAACCCACGCCCATAAAGTATGCATAGTAACGTGGCTGTGGCTTTCAAGCCTTGCGCTCTGTGTTGCGCTTTCAAGTGATACCAACACAAACTGATGCTGCAGCAAATTTGTCGTCAAAAGTCCTTCCTCAGAAGTTAGGACTCACTGGATTCTATCATTTTCCCAAGTGAATGGCAGCAGCACTTAAGGGCAGTGTTGAAAAATTGAAGGAAAGTGACCTCAAAATCTGGCAAAACCATAGTTTTTGTGAAAGGGGGCTGCCCTTCTCTGTGTTTGTACTGGGAATAAAACAATTAAATTTTTAGTGATGGAACACACAAAGCCAGTTTTTATAAAGTGGGAAGAAGACCTTGGAATAATTCTTTATTTGAGTAATATGAATTAGCAACATTGTCATCACGAATGAAGACGTGCCAGTGGGCTGAATGCTGTAGTGCATCCAGCTGCTGGCATTTCTAGAAAACGCCCAAGCACAGCTGGCCACAACCTTTGACATGTTCATAAATCAGAACATCAGAAAACCTGAGGCTTCCTTCTCATACCTGCAATGAAAAATAGATTTTCTTCTTACCTGCAGTAAAAGAAATTCCATCCTCTCTTTTTCCTCTGGATGAAGCCTCATTTTAACTCTCAGAGTGGAAGGGTGGTTTCTGACCTGGGCTGCAGCAGAAGAGACCGTGTTCTAGGAGGGCCAGAAAGGGGGAGGGAGGCTCAGCCAGGGAGGGGAAATACAAAAATAGGTGGGATGGAGTCCTAGGGAGAAGAGCCGAAATCCAAGCAGGGGGAAAGCCTAATGGAGGGGAGGGAGATGGAATTAAGGAGTGGAAAAACAAGGGCCACCCTTAGGGAATGATGGTAATAGTAGTAGTAGGAATAATAGTGATAAAGGAAACAGAGTGGGTGGAATGAGGCATGAAAGAGAGGAGCACAGGAATGGAGATGGGGGAAGAAACAAGAACTTCCCAGGAGAAAGGGAGAAGGGGAACACAGAAGCATCCTTTCAGTGTAGGATGGTGGGCACCAGAATCCAGAAGCTGGGGTGCAGCACAGGTGTTGGCAGAGGGAAGCAGGGAGCAGCCAAGGAAATGGAGAGGCTGGAGAAGCTGAACAGCCAGATATTGCACAGGGCTCCCAGTGGCCTCCTTTTACTAAAGTGAGATAATTCATTTTTAAAAAATATTGTGGGGGTTCATAGTTTACATTACTGTGTGGAAACTAAATTAAGTCTTTCTTTGTACACCCACAGTGAGGAACATTTTTTCTTTAGGGTTTTTTTTTCTTTTTTGATTTATTTTACTCTCTCTGGTGATGATAAGCCAGCAATAAATTGCAGTCATGTCAGAGTCTGCAACAACTGTGTGCTTCAGAAATGGCTCTCCCAGCTCCCTTAGGTTAGGTGCCCTGGCAACGGCCTTGTCTGTCTTCACAACAGCAGAAAAAAAAGGGATGTTTACTGTTCCCAGCGATAACAGGGGAAATTTCTCCTGCTTTTCAAAGTGCAAGTCCTTGGGAATGAGGAGGAGCCCAGCCCAGCTGTTGACAGCAGCCTGCCCACTCCTGAGAATTGGATCCCATTATCCTGAGGCTGCTCCTCTGTCCTGCTACTTCTCACTCCCCCAGCACTGACTTGTGCTTTCCATAGCTTTCTTCATTTATGGGAAGGTGCTGGTAATAATTGTTGGGAGGAGAAGGGTATCATGGGACTCATCTTTCCTATTCAGGGCAGGGGGTTGTAACTTCTGCTTTGGGATTTTAAAAGGAAAAATACTTTTAACTGAGAGCAAAGAGCTTAATCCAGTGACCACTTGAAGACTGCTTAACCTAAGAATGCATCAAAGCAATCTGTAGATCCATGAAAAATTGAATGAATTCCATATTACTGCAGTGTGAAAGGACTTTCCTTTTAGTTCTGTGATGGGTACATGTTTTTAAGTAAACAGGATGGGGAAATGATACGGACTGGAGGACACACACATTGTTTTAATCACAGTGGAAAATTATTAATATGCTTTCTTCATATAGTGTAAATAGAACCTAGGAATTCACATCACTGCCTTGGATGAGTTACTGTGACATTGGGACTTTTAAGGAATGTGATGTGATAGCAGAGTGCAGCTCAGATGAAAATGTCCCTTGCCATTCCTCAATAAAATGTTTGATAGTTGATTCTCGGTTATAAACTTCTTTAAGTATGCTTTCTTTGAAGGATATGCTTGAATTAGTATACTTGATGTTAAAAACCAGTACAGATGAAGCTAAGGAATGGTAAAATATATGCAGTTAACTCATACACGTATTGTTTCATTTCACTTTGACAAAACAAAGTATTTTAATGTTCTGTGTTGTATAGTCTTCATTACTAATTTGTACTTGATCAGTGGTGAGGTAAGATCAGCCTGGTTTCTAAAACCACTTAACTGTGTCCAAATCCAGTATGTATGCAGACAAATAAAAGCTAAAATAGGGTTGTTAGTGCTTTTAGGTGGCATTTAGGTATTGCAAATCATGGGTCAGGACCCTGATAGAGACTTTGGCCATAAATACTTTGATTTGAATTGTTTGGGCAGTTGTTTGTGCAGGGTTGGTTGGGGTAGTTTATTGTTTTTGGTTTTTGAACAGCTAGGAAATACCAATACTGGGCACGAATAACTATATATAGTTATATACAGGTCTGTATGAAAATAACAATGCAGTGTTACTGTGGAGGGACTTGATCTCTTTTAAAAGATTCAGGCAGCCCTTGTTTCTGTTCATAGGTTTTTCTTTTGCTTTTGGCTCTGACAAGAGATAGCTGGCCAAAGGGAACTAGCAAATCCTTCCTCAAGCTGCTGTGCTGTAAATGTCATAAAACAGCAATTCTGGTTTTATTTCAGCAGGATTTTGTGAACCTGTGCCTGACTTTAGAGCCAGTCTTTAAGAGTCCTAGAAGTGAACTGCTTTAAAGAGATATTTTTAAATAGTTTAGGGGATGGGAATCAGGAGGATGATGTTGTTCAAGTGTGGATGATATAAAACTACACTAATTCACTTTGGAGTTCACGTTATTTTATTTTATTACTCTTGGCCACAACACTAAAAACATTGACTGGGTAGTCAATGCAATCAAGTGCAATGCTGGAGTGGAAGACAAGGTTGAACAGGGTTAGGTCTAACTCTGGGGAGACAGAGCTACTTCTGCTGGCTTGCTCTGCACTTTTAAAAAGTCATATAAATCCCATTTCTCAGTTTGGTTTGTCCAAAATGCCATTTACTAATGTAAAGCTTCCCATCCCAGATGAAAAACACAATTAAATTAATTATATTAATTCATTTCCAGTCAATTTCCTACACTGCACCTGAAGAGAATATAGCTCATCAGAAATGTTATGAGAAATTTCTGCTCTGTTATTTGACTCAGTCCAAAAACATATTACATTGTCCATGTAAAATCTGAACTGTATTCTGGAGTGTGACAGCTAATATAGCATAAAATATTTTTTAAACTACTAGCTGGAAGAAGAGGGAGGGAAAACCAAAAGATTCAACTCCCAAGTATTGCATAAAGATGCTGGCATCACCCAACTTCCTATTCCCCCATTGTTTCTGCAAAATAAATACTGAAAAACAGATGTCTGGAACATAATGAATTTGAATGTCCTCCATAACAAATTGTTACTTGTAAGCTGGAAAGGCCTTTATGAATTTTACTTTATGATTCACTGTGTTGTTACCATAAAAATTGGGAGTTGCACAGAAATGTGTTCAAGAGAAGAATCATTAATATTCTTTACAGCTTGATCTTGTTGGTTCAGATATGAACTGTATGAAATCAGCCTTTTTCCTGTATGTAAAATCTTCAGCTGCTGCCTCACCGGATTTAGAGATTATTAAAAAAATCGTAATAGCAGCTCAGGGAACAGTCGAGAACTGTCTGTCCTATACTGCCTGACCCTGACCAGCTTTTCTCCACGTGGCTTTAAATCTTCATGTAATATAATTCGGAACCAGTTCTGATACATTTTAATGCACCTAATCTCTCTGAGCACAGGTCTTGTACAGCCAGCGTGCAGAGCTCTGGGTAGGCAGCCACTGGGACTGCTGGCAATTGACAGTGACTGCAAAATTAAAATAGATCTTTGGGTGTTACAGAAAGTCTTTCATCGCCGCAGCCTTTTCCCTGCAAATTTAAAGCAGCTACAAGTGGAGAGCAGCGCTTTGAGCGGCTCATTCTTATTCTGACTGCAGCTTGCACTGCAGCATTTCTGTACACTTCATGCTTTTCTATTAGAAATGGTATATTAAAAAGATCCTCTTCAAATTTTTTTTTGAGGCTCAGAGGTCCTCTCTATAGAAAGTGTAGACTGCTAGACAGAGTAATGTTTTGCCAATGTAGTTCCAGGCTGATGCTGGCTCCCTGAGTGAGCCACAGAAAGTCTCTCCCCAGACCCTTTACTCTTCCCAGGCTTCTAGCTGAAAAATAGAGGTATAGATGATCATATTATATAAATATGCCTTTCTCTTAGGAGAGTTCTAAAATTCAGTTCCATTGAATTCATTGATGTCCTGTGGCAGAAGGCAGTATCTGCTGTTCTAACAAATTCTGTTGCCCATATTGGCTGGACTTTACTGTGCTTTTGATTTTCTCTCTTTTAACTTTTTGGGGGGGGGGGGGTAAATTCTGTAGTTACATGAAAAAACAAGGAGTAGGATTTAATGCAGAAGTCTTCAGAAGTATTTCAGTATGTATTCCATTTAATATAGATCTGTAGGGACTATCAATTTGTGAAGGACTTTATCTGAATAACCGTAGATATGCTGTGGTTTGAGGGTTTTACCCCAAACATGCAAAAAAGGATGCTTTTGACTGTCCTAGAAATCCATATATGTGTATCTTAAATATAGTCACAGTAGTCTTTAAATTGTTTCCCAAACTAGCATCTCAAGAAGAAAGCCTTGACTAAGAATCTTTGTTTGTAATGAACTAAAGTATTGCAGCAGCTTTTCAAGTCAATTTTAATGCAATGCATTATTCAAGACATATTATGGGGTTTGCATTGCACATCACTTTTGTGGACACGGGTTCCGTGTAGGAGACTTTGCATTTTTCTCAGCCTTTAGATATTGATCAGTTAATTTGTTTGTCAAGGTTATAAACAGTGTTAGATTAAAAAAAAAGAAAACAAATACACAACTAATTGGTTTTCCCTATAGCTCTCTCTCCTTTAAATCAGTTGTATTTTTTCTCCAAATTTGTTGCTACCATTTTTAGTAAAATAAGGTTTTAGCTAGGTCATACTAAACTCAGATTTCATGAGAAACTGGAAAAATAACCGAGAGCAAGCATAAAAAGCCCCAGCACTCAATCCCCTAGTCATTGTGGTCCATGTACATGATACATTAATGCTTATTATTTATTTAAATGCTTCAAATAGGTTTGGAACCACAAAGGAAGACAGTCTGCCTTGTGAAGTCTGAAATATAAAAGACTGGCCCACTGAGAGCTGTATTTGAAAGCCCAGAGAAAAAGGAAAACAGAGGATTTAAATATATTCAGACCATAAATATGCTGTTTCTGTGGGTAGCATGGAGGGAAATGTCTTGAGGAATTGGAATTAGCATGTAGTGATGGTTTAGAGAAACGGAGAGGATGGTATTGCACTTCATCCCTGTGCAGACACATCCACCTCCCCACCAGAGCCCCTTGTGGTTCCCACCTGCTGCATCACTTCGCTTTCAGAGCTGGAACCAACTCCCAGGTTCTCAGATAACCAGCTTTGTGCAGGCTTTGTGCTGCCCAGCACGACAGAGAGATGTTTCCTGTAAACACTGACTCTGTCTTTTCACTGTTTTCCTTAAAATCCCTTTTGATGCTCCTTGTCCGTATTCTGTGCTGTTCTTTGCAGTGTCTATAGCAGACCTCTACCCATGCAGATGGGTCACTGTAGTCCCCTGTCACTTGTGTTTTCTGTCTCCTTGCTGTTTCTTTCTCCATACTGTAGGTGCTGCAGGGTAGGGATGGCATTATTTTTTGGTGTGTGCATGGTACCTGCTGCCATGGGATTTGGCTCTGTGACTGAGCTGCCTTAAAGTTACCATAGAAGAGGTGCCTGAAATGTCACACTGGTTAGGATGGGGTGGGAAGGTGGCAGAGGAATGGGTCTGTTGGGAAGTGTTCATAGGCTCTTCTGCTCCTGGCAAAGAGGCGAACATGGGATGTAATGGAACACGAGGCTCTCATTCTGTGGGACACAACTGTGTCATGTTTGCAGTCAGTGATGGGAAATTTAGAGATGGCATGGTGGGAAGAGAAATTTTGAGACTTTAAGGAGGCAAAGGGTTTACATGTCCAATGACAGGCTTGAGAAGGGATTTGAATGATTTCCTTACCACCTGCATTTTGAAGAAACGTGAGTGTGATAATGAAGGATGTTAAGGAGAAAGGAATTTTGATCAAAAGACATGCAATTTTTGGGGCTTGGATAACACAGTTTTTAAAATAGGTGAAAAGCAGTGCTATGCAGGCTCAGATAAGAGACAGGAAACATGAGATCAGGCATCAAAGGTGATCCTGTAAGTGGATGATTTTCTCTGTGACAAAGTACATGGTAGTGCTGTCTATTGTAATAGGGAATCAGAGAGAGAGGGATTTGAAACATTAATAATAGTTTTCAGTTCCTGGTTTGAAGACAGGATCCTGGAGATTTATTTTTTTATTTTTTTGTCAATGAATGGCTGGACTGGGGAAAGAGCTGGAATATATTAGGGAGAAGATACGGAATCGACAGGAAGCAAATAGGTTGAACTGTTAATTATCTGGTAGTACACAAATCGTTTGTGCTCAGCCCCTGTCTTTTTTCCCCTCGTGTTACAGGCCAACAACAAACCTGAGATTGAAGCAGCCCTCTTCCTGGACTGGATGAGGCTGGAACCACAGTCCATGGTGTGGCTGCCCGTCCTGCACAGGGTGGCTGCTGCCGAGACCGCCAAACACCAGGCAAAGTGTAACATCTGTAAGGAGTGCCCCATTATTGGATTCAGGTACAAACTCGCTCCCTTTCAGCCATGTGTACTACTGCTCGGTGGATCAAGAGCTCTGCTTGATTCCAGGGAAATCATGTGCTTGATTTTATTCATGTTGTACGTGGGAAAAATAATTGTGATGGGGATGTGAGGGCAAGTGACCCCTAGATTGGGCACAGTGATGCGAGAGTTGAGGAGGACAAAAATCATCTTGTACTTAAGATACGGCCCTTCCTCTGTGTCCCAGTCTTTCCATGCCTCAACCAAAGCATTGTTGGATTGCACAGCTAATACAATTTGCATTACATTCAGCATGTCCTATACATGCAGTTGCATTTTCTGAATTGGGCCCTAATGAATGGCTTTCTGTCATGGTATAAAGCAGGGAAGTGCCTTGAAAATTCTCAGACATAAAGCTACATGTGTGTTTCTCAGAGAAAGAATGTTGGTGGTGGAACATTAACCTGGAGTGGGGGAAATGTTGCTGGTCCGTTTAAACATCTGGATTGACACCATGGTTACTATGGCAATGAATAAGTCACTGTGTTGTAAAATGGCTGTGTGTTGGTATGCCTGTTGAGAATCCACTTAAGGGCTAAGTAAATACTCACTTTCAATTATGCCTGGACTTGTTTTATCACTTTGCTTTGCAATAGCTGCTTTGTACGTTTTCTGTCCTTTTTATGCATGGTCTTCTTTTACCATTTGCGTTTCTCCTTCTATGTTATCATATTGTTTACAAAGAGCTTTCTGTAATTTAGTTTCGAAAACCCAGATAGATAACAGCAGCAAGCAGTACTACACAGAAAAGCCATCATTTTGCTCTAACCTGGGAGAGTATGAATGTTGCTTTTATGCATGTAGTGGGGCAGTGCTTTCTGCTGTGCGATTTCACAAGAAGTGGGAAGTGAGGGAACTAATGAAGGTATTGCTTTGTTTTGAAATCTGGGTTTTCCTGCAGTGAGGCTGTTCCTCTAATCATCTAAATTCTTCTTCCTCTGCTTTTATTTGCCTTGAATATCTCAACTAGGAAATGATAAATATTTCTGAGGAAGAGCTATGCATTGGATGTAATTCAGCACATCCACAAAGTCTTATTTTCCTGTTCCCAGATACAGTTTATGAACTACTGTATTACTTACACGGTTTTGTATAAACCAGCCAAAGACAAGTAGGTGGAATTGAAAAGTGCAGCACTTGGAAAAATCAAAGGATGGCAAGTGAATGGATAGTCTGTTGTAAGCATCGAGAACTCGGGAGGCAGACACTGGAGCTCTGTGTTTGCATCTCATTTTACTTGACTGATCTCATCTGTCTCTTAAATTTATATAACAAATCTATTATCATAGTAGTAGAATCTGCCTGTCATGGATTTTTTCTCTGTCTTTGCAAGTCATTGAAACCCTGTGTACACACTTGACAAAAAGATACTGTATTGGAAGGCTTTTAGAAAGCTAATACTGTGCGCTCAGTACATGTAAAACAATGTTCTTTTGAGGTCGTTGTGGCTGAACTGCTTCGTCTATTTGGAACAAGACAACCCTTATGCCTCCGGCTCTTTCAAGCACTTCAGCACAGCAGATACAACAGTTAGCTGCCTCATAGAGCTGATGAGATTAAATAATGGCCCAAAAGTGCATTTGGAGTTTTGCATGGATGGAGTGCTGTACAGAAAATTGTTTTTATAGAGGTGCTAGGAAGGACACAGGGGGTTTGCTGGAGTGACTTACTGAGAGGGCATTGCTTTCTTGAATTTTCCTCTGTGAGAACATTCTATGTTAGGAATCATGATGAAGAGCCAGAGATCTGAAGTTAGCGTTATAGAAATAAAAAGTGTGGTGGTGTCTTTTGTATGTTAAAGGAGAGTGATTATTTAGAAATCTTCACTGTTGCCCAACATTAGAAATTTTTTTGAAGATTCAGATCTTT
This sequence comes from Sclerurus mexicanus, assembly GCA_013396755.1. NCBI lineage: Eukaryota > Metazoa > Chordata > Aves > Passeriformes > Furnariidae > Sclerurus > Sclerurus mexicanus. The sequence continues at coordinate 114,865 of VWZF01000157.1, read as the reverse complement.
GACAAACATCTGAGGCAGCGGTACCTGTCCCTCGGGGGCAGAGGAGCATTCCTGGGTATTGAACACTGTGTGACATCTCAGGGAAGAGAACTTACTAACACAGAAAACTTGACAGGATGATATGAAGTAGTCACATACAAAGCTCTGAAGCTGTGAAATTTTTTTATCCTCTTTCAGGTACAGAAGTTTAAAGCACTTTAACTATGACATCTGCCAAAGTTGCTTCTTCTCTGGCCGTGTTGCAAAAGGTCACAAAATGCACTATCCCATGGTGGAATACTGCACACCAGTAAGTAGCTGTTCTTCTGACCCTTACTGTCCCTTCTTATGTAGAAAGGAAAAACTTCATTTCCTATGTGCAAGGTAATGGAGTGTTTTGGTGGCTTTTCTTCCTCCCCCTGTAATTAAATCATCTTTTATATACCATACATGCCAGCAATTTCTGATGTTCGTAAAGGGTACTGCAGTGGTTTGAAGTAAATTGAAGTTCATTGTTTGTACAATTCTGTGTTGTAATGTATTCTGGTGTGTTAATGACTTGTTCCATGTTCAGTGCCATGGTTCAGTTTATGGATCCGGCCAGAAACCTGTGATTTGTGCAAATGTTCATATCTTAAGTCCCAATATGTTCTCCATATCAGTGTTTGATTTTCCCTCCTCTCCTCAGCAAGTTGCCACTTCGCTTGCTTTCCCACACAACGCTATGGTTGTATTTTTAAGTTCTTTACTATTTATTAGTACCTTTGTATTGTACGATCACTTGATGGTATAAAATACGAGGGAAGTTCTCAAGGTAGCAAGTTGAATTTAATTTCTGAGAGGTGGAAGCCGGGGTGTTCAGTGCAGCACAATGCAGATTGCTGCAGTGATGGTGTGATGAGGGTCTTCACCCTTCTTTCACAGCTCTCAAAGGGATCATTTTTGCGTAAACATTTCTTTCATACCAGACAGCTGGCAAAGAAAATTCCGTATTCCTCCCTCAATGTGCTCCTTTTTCTTTTTGGCCACTTGTGACTAGTACAGATGGGCATAAATTAGACGTGCTCTTAAGTTATTGTTCCACCCTGCAGCACAACTGAGTTTCCAGCTGCCTTTGCTGCTGTTTGTGGTGGTCTTGAAGCAGTGCATTCTCTGGTTGGCATTTCCTGGTGAGACGGGATGATTCGTGGTCTTGTACTTTCATCTGCTGGTCAAATGGTGAAAATAAAGCATCAAAATTATACATGGGCTAGCCTTTTAAAATTATATGAATGGTGTTTACATCTTCATCCAAGCAAAAAGGCATGGCCAGAATGAAGTAAGGACTCTCAGCTTTTCTTAGACACATAGAAAAGAGAGAGAAAAATTTATTCTCCTAAAATATAACACAAGCCAGTGTTTTTGTTAGTTTTAATTTATGGATAGTTATTTACATTATCTATCAACTTCCACTGTAGCATTTCATTAGCAGTATTTTATCTGAGTCTGTAAGAGCACTAATGCACATTTGCTATTGCTTTGTCAGTATTCCTTGACTATGGTTTTCAGCATTGTCCCCCAGGGATTGAGGTTACTGGAAAGGGCAGTTTGCCTGAAATAATGCACAAGGCAGAGGGAATTGCTGGTGCTGCCCAGGCAGGTCTGAACAGACTTCTCCATTGCAGGAATTCCTAGAGCAGAATCTCATGATCTGAGTCATAGGCAATGTGAGCCAGCGACTGACCGCCTTGGAGCATTCCTTCCACCTCCTTGCTGAATTGACTGTGGGTTTGCTTCACACTTTGCCACTCTTATTCTTGCTGATAAGCAACATGGGAGATTTGTGAATGGTGCACAGAGTCACAAAACATCTTCCAACTGTTTTCTTAACCTGTTGATGTGTTTTGAGGAAAGAGAAATGAAAAGGGATTGTGAGAGACATCCCCAGCCTGCAGCAACTCATTGCAACACGGTGTCCAGCAGGTTTGTGTTCTCTCTGAAAATGCGGATTACTAATAGGAGAGAACGGTGGTGAGCAGAAAACCTGCCACAGCATCCAGATTGCTGGATCAGAATAAAGAACCAATCACAGCCAGTACATTTTTTTGTGAATCCTGAACTCCAGCAGCCCGTGCTAATGTGCTGTGCCTGGCTGCAGCAGCAGCCAGTTGAGTTAGAGAAGGATTAACTTGGGAAGGGGGGAGGGAAGTGAATGTGGCAGACAGCAAGCCCCATTCTTTTTTATGTTGCTGTTATTAAAAAATACTAACCCAAGTAGTGGGGGACTGAACAAAACATCCACTGAAGCTATCATGTCTAGAATGTAATTGTTCTCTAAATAAATGAAAAAGGGTTTGCATGTGGCAGAGCATTTTTCCCCTCTTCCTCCAGACTAATCTCTCACCTTAAAATGGATTTTGGCAGACACAAGACATGTGATGCCTTCTTTGATAGTATCTTTGCAATAGTTAGATGAGCACAATCAAGTGTTTTGATATTTTTATTCTCCCTCCCTCTTGGAAATTCAGAAATTTCCAAGCACTGCAGTCTTTAATTCTGCTTAGGGGAGATTTGAGAACTCATGCTAAATATCTGAGGGAGGTGATAACTTTTCCTCTCCCACAAAAGGCTGAGGCAGAATAAGGGCAAGGCAGTTGCCTAATTTTCACTTAGACAGAAAAATTGCAACAATTATTCCTGAAAGCAACATAGCTCGATTTATTGTTCAAAGAGATGTGGCTTTTAAAGAGGCTTCAAATAAAGCAGAGAAGACATCTTATAGACTGAGATGTAAATGTAGGATCATTTTTCTGTTTGGGTTTAATGAACAGTGACACACAAGCATAAAAAACACCTTGTTAGAAGGAAGCATGTCAAACTGAGGTACCTGTCTACAGCTAATGTTTACAGTGGGAGCTGAGGTGTGGAGTGGGGGTTTGGCAAGGAACTTCCTTAAACCAGACTGGGAAAAGTCAGATGGTAGTAAAGGTACTCCTATGTGAATAAAAAGAACTATTTCTCATGAAATAGTTTTGGTTTCAGAATAGTTTTGGAATATGCTCAACCCAGCTGCCTTTATGTTGCTTTTATTTGAGAGAGCTGGGATGCTGAAACTCCACTGTTTCTTCCTCATAAACCAGTTCAGCTGAGAATTTTTGTTTGGAGGATTTTACTCTGAAAATCATGTGTAATAAAACATCCATGGAGTAAAACAGAAAGTTTGGTTGAAAATAGCCTCAGTTTATCATCTTGTCCACATAATAATCACCATCACATTTTCTTTGACTTTCTTGTGTTCCTCAAACATTTTTTAAATGGCAGTTGGATCGTGTGATTGGTGCCTGATGCTTTTGTGTCACTAGAAGACATATCTTTTTCTTAGGATTCTTTTGGTACCAGATAGATTGGAATGTTTCTGTGCAAACACAGTGTTTTACTGTTTGGTTTTCATGCATAAGGTTCAGGGGAGTGAGGGGGCAATAACAGTTCCAGGAAAGTTGAAGCAAAGAATGTTTTATTGTTAGTCATTCCTGAAAATACTTATTAGAAATTGCAGTCAAATGCAGTAGAAAGTGTTCACAACATTGAAAACAGACAGGGCAGGAATAAATGATTATAAATGGCACAGGTGAACAAACTGGACAGAAAGCTGTGCTTAATCCATTTATACCGAGACTAAATATTGCAAGTTTTTCTCTGTTTCCAGCTGATGTGCTCTGTGTGCTCTGCTGATGACAGCCTGGTTAGGAGCTGTCCCAGCAGGCATTGCAGATGGAATTCAGCAGAGGGAATTCCCTCCTGCTGGGGCATGGTGGGGGCAGAGCACAACCTCAGTAAATCCCCTTTCCAGAGTCCTCTGAGTGGTCTGGGCACACACTTAATCCCTCCCTTCCCCAAATGTCTTTAATTCTGATGTATTAAGGAAGTGATACTTAATATTATCAAACATTATCTCGGTTTCTTGAAAATACAGATGCTGCTATACTGCCTTGTAGGTTCTGCTGTGTCATTTCTCTGCCAGTCATTGCAATTACACTAAATTTTCCTGCTGAGAGACTGACCGGAAAGGGAGCCAAATTCTTTCTGGCTTTACATGAAGCTCGTCGGTGTCATTCGCACAGGGATAATACTTGCCTTTTCTATTAATGCTTTTCAGTCTTTCTGCAAATTGTTTTTCAGGGCATCCTTAATTTTTCTACCTGGGCAGTTGTTAAAAATCTATGCATCTGTGTTTGAGGAGCTCTGTGAAGCTTGCTTTGACTGATAGGTCTGAGCACCTCCTTCCTCTCTTAAGTAGAAGGCATAGAACTCATTAAAAATGTCAGAAAGATTAACTTTTCCCTCATTTCTTTCCTTTAAAGTAGATACTGGAGAAGCAATGTTGTTATGTGGGTCAGGAAGAACTTAATTTAGTGTAAAAGAGCAGTATTTCAGGGTCTAGTTTCTGCAAGGTGCAGAGAAGGAAGTGCAGCCTGACTAAGGTAATTGAAGTCTTAACATTAAAATTCATCAGAAAATTGTCCGACTCTTCGTCAGGCTCTCAATAAGTCTTGCATCTTCCCAGCAGACATCCTTTGAACTCTTTCTGGCTCATTCTGGTCTTTAGGAAACTAGTTCCACTTGGCACTCCTCTGCTGGTCTCTGCAGCAGCAAGGGAAGCTGCTGCAGGCGAGGGAGTAGAAAACGTCGTGCAGATTGTGCTGTCCCAGGGGTATTGATCTGAAATGCCTGATAGTTCAAACTGAACAGGTGCAGGGAGAAACAACTGCTGCTTTCAGCAGCTCTCACCTGCTTTTTGTTGCTCTTTGATCAAAAAACTAATGGCAGAGGAGATTGAGAAGGGAAACTAGAAGGAAAACGTACCAAGAGACTCTTGTGGACTGACAAGTCCATGAGATGCATTAGGAGTTGGGATACAGCTGGCAAAGCACCTGTGTGGACACACGGACTGGCTGTGTGTCCTGCACTATAGCCATTTTTGTGCTGAACTAAAAGCAGACAGAGAGTCCCTGGAGCCAGGTGAGGAAATGGCAAATTCTTGTCTAATTATTATCTTGAGATCACCTGAGGTGAGGCATCAGCCTGTCAGGGGGTTTTGAAGCTTTTTCCCTTTTCCTCCTTCCTCCCCACCAGCAGTGTGGCTGTGTAGTGCATTGTAAGGTGACAGTGACAGACAAATAAAATTCATAGTTCTGGGCTTCAAGCCATTGGCAGCTCCACTTGGTGCGACCACAGCTCTTCCAAGTGACCCAGCAAAGGAAGAGGCAACTGAAAAACAGTAATAATCTCATGAAATGTGATTTCATTGTGATTTGTGGCTTTCAGACAACTTCAGGAGAAGACGTCCGTGACTTTGCCAAGGTACTAAAAAACAAATTTCGAACAAAAAGATATTTTGCAAAGCACCCACGAATGGGCTACCTGCCTGTGCAAACTGTCTTGGAGGGAGACAACATGGAAACGTGAGTAGCTCTGAAGTATCTAAATAGCAGTTCCTTTGGTACACTATTTGAGCTCCCCAGCTGGTGCCTACTCCTTTCACTTCCTAAATGCATAAAGCCTCTTTATGTGTCTCATTTCTGTTTAACTTGGCTGGCAGGAAAACACAAGCTGGGCTTCAAGTTGCCATTGTCTTTATCTGCTTTCACCTGTCCTTATGCAGGAACTTCAGCTTCAGTTAGTAAAAGAAAAAAACTCATGGTCTGACTGACAGTCTTATGAATGTCTAAGTTTGATACACAGTTTGGAGACTAATGATATCTTCATTAAATTTTTATTTTCTTCCAAATGGGTATCTTTCCTTGGTTTTATTTTTTTAATTAGGCTACTGTGTTTGCGAGCTTCCCAGATGATTTCTTCTTTTCTCAGCCTATAAATTTAATCTTATTAAATGGCTTTGATGTCTTGTATGGAAAAAAAAAGCAATAATGATGCACATGGAGAAATCCATGAGTTAACCCAGTTCCCTTTGATTTTTTACAAGTTTATTCAGTTGTTTGATGGCAATTGCACACAGCTTGTTCTCGCTTGCTCTCTTTTTCTTTTTCTCTCATTTTAAATTTTAGATTTCAAGTTTTTTCTTCCCTCACTTTTTGGTTGGTTGCTCTTCACAGCCATTCATGTTGGTCTGTTAGATTTCTGGTTTTCAGTTGTTGTGTTTTTGTTTTTTTTCTTTTTTAAACCTTTCTGTAATTATTTTGCTGCTGAGTTTCTTCTGCCTCTCTCTTCACCTCCTCATTTTTTGTCTTGCAGTCCTGTTACTCTGATCAACTTCTGGCCAGTAGATTCTGCGTGAGTACTTTTGCTGAAGTGTGCTGCTGCTGCTACTGCTGCTGCGCTCCCTCACTTTTTTTTTTCCTGTTTCTTTGTTTGGTTTTACATAAGATCATTTCCTTCTTTCTTTATGACTATTTCCTTTGATGCACTCTCTGAAGGAATGTTCTGATCCCAAAAGAGTAGAATGGGATAAATCCTGGAATTTCCAGCACTCATGGATTGTGTACTGTGTACTCTTTCTGAAGTATGTGTTTTCATCGAATTAACAGGGATTTTGTGCAGATCTACTACTGCTTATGAAAGTTTGTCATTTAAAAGCCTGTGTTTCTGAATAAGTGTTGATCTCTGAATGTACTCTGAATGCTCTCTGAAGGACAGAGTTAGAACATGATGGATTTAATTCAGTTTCAGGAATGACATCGTTTTGTAGATAAAGCTGTAATTTGGTTTTATGTGAAACCGCACACATTTGCACACTCAAGTGCCCCAGTTGATCCAGAGCTCACTGAGTATTTTATTAGTCCTTTAGACACATTCAGATTTGTGAAGGCAGGTTGAAATGGGGAAATGTTCACTGTATTTTTTCAGAAGTTAAAGAAGCGGGGGTTTTCAGCTATGAAACAGATTTTCCTTCTTGCAGCACTCCTGCACGTGCGTTGTCTTACTGTTGTAGTAATAGCCTCAGCATAAACTAAAGATATATATTCTTACCATTGTGGCGTTTGCTACTTCTAGTGTTACATGGATGATTCTCGAATTATGTTAAATAAGGATTACTTTTAATTTACATATTGATAACTAATGAGAAACTAATAGAGTTTTATATATTTCTATATGGTGAAATGTATATGGCTTGCACCTCCATTGAATTTTTTGTAGAATAAATAAGAGTGAAATGTATACATTGGAATATTGATTTATAATTTTCATTTGGAGCACAAACCATTGGGAAGTCAAGAGAAGTGCTCTACCTCTAGGAAATTTAAGCAACCAAGAAGCACACCTAGTACTGCAAACCTCATATGGTTGAGGACTCACCCACAAAAAAGGCCAAAAGGCTGGAGCCAGACTGAAAGAGAGGGGCTTTGAGCTTTAGTGTGCTCTTTTAAAATACACTTTTATAAATGCAACTGTGGATTTAGATTTCTTAACCTTTAGAACAATTGCAGAGCTAAAAGTAACATTTAAAGAAAGCTTGGATCATATGGAATGTCGCTGCTATGTCTGACATAACATGAAATTAAACTGTCATAACATGCTTAATTCTAGTTACTTACAGTAATAACCTCGTGGAATGCCTACACCCATAGCTTCACATCACAGGTTTGGTGTTGTACATAACAGGGAGTTTAATTCCTGTGTGATACTAAAGAAAACTTGAGAAATACTGAGAAGCAAGATTTGTACAGAGAGGTTGCACCTTTTGTCAGACCAACTCAGGTATCTTCCGGAGCACAGTCCTTTTGTATGGTCGACAAGAAGCAGAAAAATAAGAAATGAATAGTGTCTGGAAAGAATTGCTCTTTATTTTGTTCTGTTAACTTTAATTCCTTTCCTTTGTGCTATAGTACTTGGCTTACAACACAAGGTACTAAGCTATCCAGGTTTAAAGCTGTTTCTTAGTTACAGGGCTGATTCCAGCTTCGGCAGACAAACCAGTTATCATAAAACTTGCCTGTGATTTCTACACTCATGCCTTTTTCTGGTGCTCTCATGCCAGTTTTTTTGTTATCTTTGAAGCACTTCTGAACAGCATCACCTGGCAGCAGTCACCAATGCTAGTGCTATCCTGACATCAACATGTGGTATACATGGAAATGTTGATAAACAGATGGGGTTTTTTGTTGGAAGTTAGTCGTTCTGACTGCTTACTATCCAGTATTTTGCACAGATACTCTGCTTGCCAGGCCTTAAAATGACAGGTCTCAAGTTGTGAGAATTTGTGTCTTTTTACTCAAAATGTGGTTATCAGTGATACAAATACATTTTACTTTATTCTACACTTTCAAGAAGCATCAACTAAAATGCTGAACAGCAAAGAAAAGTGCCTTTGTCCTGCCAGCCAGATCTCTGGGGATGCAGGGAATTGCAGGAGCTGGTATTTGCCACTTGGTCACCACTTGACTTGACTAGAATTCCCAGGCTGTTCCTGCAGACCCCATCTTGAGCAATGCAGCTGTGGAAGCCTTGTAAAAGGCATGGTTATCTTGGCTAAATATTGGCTGTGTCACTCAGCCTTTCTGCTGGCTGTTGGAGCTGATTAGGTGTGCTAGGTATGTGTGCTCAGAGAGGAATGACTCTGAGCTCTAGCATAGGTGGTCACTGAGAGTATGTACAGTGCAGCACAGTTCTCCAGCTTGCTCAGAGACTGGCAGAAGTGTACCTCTGAGCAGCTCAGTTCAACACAAAGCAGTGTTTCTCCAACAGGTTTGCTTTCTTGAGCAAACTTAAAAAGCTCTTTGAGGTAGATCTCCATTGCAGTATGTTCTCAAAAGGAGGCAAACATGGAAATATAGCTTCACCTGCCTGCAGCTGGCAGAGAGAATCAGCTTCAAAAGTTACACAACACTGTGTTGTCTTCAAAAAATACATATGTATATGGATATATTGCATAATTTGGTCACTTCCGAAGCTGAAGTGTAGTTTCAAGGCAGCAGGGATGTGTTCATGCAGTCAGGCCCATCTTTTACCTTGCACTACTGCCAAAAGAGGCATCTCTTCATTGCCCAGAAGGTCCCAACCAAGTGCTGTCCATTCCTTCACACTGGTACAAATACATGTGCAATGGCAGTGTGAGATGGACTAAAGGAATGATCCAGCTCAAAACTAAAGCTACTCTTAACACAAATTTCCTAATCTGTACAGTATTAGGAGCAATGTGTGTTGAAAATAAGATCTTTCACTGTTGCAATTTAGACCAGCTTAACATCTGCTGTGTGACAAACAAAAAAATGAGAATACCATCAATTTATGAGAAAAATCAGTGTTATCTTCCTCCATAGTCCACCTCTCTGAAGAAATTACATCCTTTTCCCTTCCCTTCAGTGTGTATATTCTTACACAAAGTATGACATCCACTTGCAGAGAAGCCACTGGCTGTCCGAGTGAATCTCTGCTGCACTGAGGAACTCTGTGAACAGAGTATTTATCCTCTGGTTTGCTGTGGTAATGTTTGAACATGTGATGGGTAAAAATACAGTTGGAGGCCAAAGCTCATTTCAGACAAAACAAGATTTTTGATTTACTTAGCCTGTAATGTCTTAAAGAGGAAAAACTTCACTGTTCTGTCAGAAGAGACATTAATGATGATGAATTTTGTGTATCCAGCATACAGCTCTATGAATTCAGGACACTAAAGTGGAGCCCTTTGCAGGCTGATCAGAAAACTGGAAGCTGACCAGTCTAGTAGATTTACAGCAGGATTGTCAAACTCCCAACATGGGAGCATTACAAACCAGAAGATTGTTACAGTTTTGATTTTTAACCAGTAAATAGAAAACTTGCCTGCTTGTGCAATGCAGTGCAATCACTGTTGGGCAGCCCCAGCCTGAACCACAGTATCCAGAAATATAAAATGGGGGGAAACTTCTTGCTCAGTCAGGAGTTCCAGAAGGAGAGTTGGCAGAGATGTAATAGAGGGCAGTTGAAATTCAGCTAAAATATGAAATCACCATACAATTTGTGAAGCTGCATCATTTTTTGTTATTCCAGCACACCCTGTTTTTTGTCAATGGGCAAAATCCCACATGGCAGGAAAGGGTGCTCTCTGAACTGCATAGGCAACATAATTTAATGTTGACGTTTTCCAGAGTTGAGGCTGTGAGAAACAATGCTCTAATTGATGAGAAAAGTCCCATTAATTGCTTTCAAGCACAAAAAAGTGAAGAGGATCTCATACCGTCTGATTTGTAAGGCAGAAACCCCAAATAATTGCCAGTGTGCCCCTGCATAACACACTGATCTACAGTTCAGATGGCAGCTCTGGAAAGACACTAGGCAAAATCATCAGTGCCTGCAGAGCATTGTTAAAGGCCCATTTCAGACATTGCATGTTTCCTGTATTTACCTCTAGCTGCTCGTGGAGTAATCCTTAAAGGCTCTTTTGAGTGGGATGTGCTGGAAGCAGGCACTGGAGCAGGGCGGGAGGCAGAGGAGAGGCTCCCAGCAGGACTTTGGCAGCCGGTGCAGGGCTGCATGTTAACAGCATTGCCAATGAAGGAGGCAGGTGTGAAGGCGAAACCAGGGTGAAAGCTCTTCTCTTAAATCCTTTGGAAAAGGCTTCTTCAGGAGCTGGTGTGAAGAAGAGTCATGGCAGCAGACGGATTGCAGAATGGTCAAAATCCCCAGTGTGGTACCACAGAACATTGCACCGATGGCTTGAGGAGGCACACACAGCGCCTGGAGTTACAATTTGCTGTTTATCAAACATGGCATAAGGCATAGAGGTGTGAGGGTATAGGCATAGCTAAGTGTCTTTTTACTTTTGAAGGGGTATTGTTTGTGATTAATCAGTGTTTTCTGCCTTATAGGCCTGCCTCGTCCCCTCAGCTCTCACACGATGATACTCATTCACGCATTGAACATTATGCTAGCAGGTATGAGACCAGCTGGACGTTAGGCAGATCTTTCTATAAAAAGTAATTAAGAAAAAACCAAACCAAGGGCTAGTGGCTACCTGAACACTTCTTAAGGAAACATAGAATTTGGGGTTTTGCTTTCCAGACTCTGGGCTGCAGGGCATCGTCTGTGGTTGCTACTAACCAGCCTGTCCTAACCTGCATGCCAAAGCACCTGTGTGATCAGAAGTGGCCTTTAGGTTCTGTGGGGTCATCATTAAGCTGTGCACTCAGTTACTAACTTTTTAATAGGAACTGTAGTCATAGGACAAGGGATAATGCTTTAAAGTAAAAGAGGGTAGTTTCAGACTAGATGTAAGGAAGAAATTTTTACAGTGAGGGTGGTAGGACACTGGAGCAGGTTCCTCAGAGAGGTGGTGGATGTCCCATCCCTGGAAACATTCAAGGTGAGATTGGATGGGGCTCTGAGCCACCTGGTCTAGTTGAAGATGTCCCTGCTCATTGCAGGGGGGTTGGACGAGATGACCTTTAAAAATGCCTTCCAACCCAAACCATTCCATGATTCTAGGGTTTTGTCTTTAATATGAACCCTGGTGTAATCATACAGATGAAAATAGCAAAAACCTCCAAACTCTTATATGAATCTCAAGTGTCATTATAATGTTAAGTAATTCACCTCATGAAATACTACAAACAGGATTTTTCCTTGATTTGGAGGATTAAAGTAGTGGCATATTGCTGCTTTAGTTCACTTCTCTGCTTTTATACTGCTATTAAGAATCAAAAAGTGGGTTAATTGCACAAATATGAAAATGTTTTTACACCAAGCAAGTAGATTTGCAAGGGTTGAAGTAATGAAAAATGGTTATTCCGGCCTCCTCCTTCTCTCCCCAACTACCACTTAATCAGGAGAGGTGTTTCTGAATTATGCAGGACATGTAGGAGGGGCTGAGCATGAAAACCAATGAGAAATGACTGATTGTTAGTTCTGATGATGATATTGCCAGGTACAAAGCAATTTGTGTAATCCCCTGGCACCTTAAGGCTTTTCGTTGATTGTGGAATCAATTAATTAAGAGAAGTGGAATATAAACTCAGAAATTATTTTTGTCAGGTCATTGTAACAAACAATCCTTTGTGATAGTTTATTGCAAAACTTTTTGGTAATCAACAGTGAGTGTAAATTAATTTGAGTTTCAAATTCATCAGAAACATCACGCTCTTTAATTCTCTCCAGAATGTTAGAGAAGATGAAGTTTCTGGAAAACATTATTGGTTTTAATGAGTCTTGTTTATTTTTCCACAGGCTAGCAGAAATGGAGAACACCAATGGTTCTTATCTAAATGACAGTATTTCCCCTAATGAGAGCATGTAAGTAGGATGTTTTAGTGGTTTTGACATGTATTTTCCTGGGAAGGTTAATAACTTGCAATGAAATTTTGTAGTGCTGAATTTGCATGGCCATGTAGCACATCTGGTTCAATTTAATGATGAACTCTTGTCCTTTCAATCTGTATCATTCTGTCTAGATTTACAGCTTACAGCTTAATACCAAATCTATATAACATGATTGATACCTTCAAAATAAAAGGACTGAATTCTTTCCAAAAATTACTGATTTATTCAGCAAATAGTTTCCATATTACTTGGAAAAAGTGTTCATCATCGGATGTTTTTTAAGGAAAAAGATAAAAAGAAAACCCTTCTATCTGTTCTACAAGGTTAGTCATGGTTACATGGTGTGGGCAAAGTGTCATTCAAAACATTAGTGAGGCTAAACAGAAATCTTTGGTATAAAAATACCTGAAATGCATTGCAAGTGTAAGCCTGGAGGGACTCATCCTCACCATGAAATATTAGAAGTAGTAAATTGTAAGTTGAACAGGTCTCTGACAAGCATTTATTTTACTGCTTTAAATGTAAAGTCATAAATAAAAATTTTACTTTTTGAAAAGTAGTTAAATCTAATGTCACACTGAGACCTTTTTGTGTTTGTTTGACATGGTAAGATATTTCACCTCTGATGATATTCTTGATCTTGTTTATTCTTGGAATGAAAGGACACAGACATAGGAAAGTAACTGTGTAATGTTTCTGAAGACAGGCTGGAAGCACCAAAGACATTGGCATGTTTGAAAATTCAGGCAGAATCTAAATTCGTAGCATTCCTTTAAAGCACAGTACTCTGGGAAGTTTTGAAATAGTTTCTCTTTTGACTTGGTGGTATTGTTGCCTACCAGCTTTGAAAGAAAATCCCCTGTACATCCAAGTATATCGTTCCAATATATTGGTTCAAAAAGGAGAAAGTTAAAATGACACCTCAAAACTGGTATATATGCAATGTCAATATAGTTCCATGCAGTTAATGGAAGCTTTGTTTCCAAGCAGTATGTTAATTTTGTGTTTTTATGAATAGTAGTAATGCTCTAATAGATGGAATTTTGTGTTGTCCCACTGAAATATTTCAATGTCCTTGTCACACAAACCTTGTGTACACAGTATCTCTTGTATTATACTTTGGTCTCTTTGTTCAGTTCATTCTTTGAATGATTATAAGCTGTATTAGTATGACTCACTTAACAAGTTAACCAATGACTATCCAGTTTGTTATTCAGGTTGTATTATCAAAATGAGAATAAATCTATACATTCAGAATTTGGGATGAAATATTATCCAGATAGATACAAATTGCAGAAGAATTAAAGCTTACCATGAATTCACAACTGTAATTCTTTCAATTTTGTTTGTCAGATTATGCTTAAGTATTATTTGTTGCCATTCTTACAGGGTTTGGATTATTGGACTGGTAAGTGCAGGTAGAATGATAAATGGAGACAAGGAAGGAGGGAAATAAAGACATAGTATATATATGTTTATATATATATATATTTGCCACAAAGCATTTCACTATGTAATGTCACTGCAGTTATGCCTTAAAATTATGTGCAGGCTGAAAATCTCACAATAAGAGTATGCTTGTAAAGTGACATTATATTGCAATAGTTATGTCATTTGTTCACTGTTAATTCATTTAAGATCCCTAAGAATATTTATAAATGCAAAGCAGTAGTTTGAAGGAAATCACAGTTGAGGCGTTTCATGAAAAGTATAAATTTAGAAACTGGCAAGCCTTTCTTTCTGTGAAAAATTAATACTTCTCTTTTATGAACTCATGTTAATGTGGTCTGTATTGCTTTGGCACTCCTGCAGTCATAAAATGGCATCATTAACATTTTCAGGAACAAATGGAAACAAGGAAAATTACAATTTTTGAACAATAACAGCTGTTCAAAATGCCTGTTAAATTCTGGTTTAGAAACATAACAGAAAAAAACTGGACTGAATTATTTTGTTATACAAAATTTCCAAGCAGTATCATTTTTAATGTCCATGTCTTCTGGTGTTACAGGAAACCTTTCATGGTTTCTCACAGTTACTGCTGGTGTGTGGCTTAGGGCCTGGATGCATCTCCTTAGCACCTAAACCACACCTAAAACAATCCATATAATTCTGGGAGGTGATCAGGGTCTTGAGAATTGAATTTGCTTTTCTCTGGAAGAGATGTTTCTGTTTGAAATGCCAGACAGCTTCAGGGGCAATAAAAAAAAAAGAGATCATACATATTAAACCAAATATATTTGTATTCTGACAGTGTACATCACTTTAAATTTTAAAAAGAAACCCATCTGAGTCAAAAGTAGCGTATTTTCATTAGATTAATTCAATAATTTTTTTTTGTTTAGCTCATTTACAAGTTTACAGAGAAAAATAAAATAAATAAAGCACACATTTATTACTTAAGGAGAATTTGTAGGTATGAGAATAAACACATTGCCTTTGCTTAAACGACCCTTCCACGACACAGATCAAGCAGCAGAGGATAGCCTTTTGTTTTCAAGCAAATCCCTAATTAAAGCCAGGCAGAAGGGGAAAGATGAGGTTGTCAGCTGTTGCAAACTTGGTTTTAAGTATCCCAGAAGCAGAGGAGGAGAGAGGTGGACTCTGCAGAAAAGGAAATTTACCAGAGACTAAGTGAAACAGGTCAGCAGATTTTGCTTTAAGGTACATTGCTCTGCTGTCGGTTACAAAGAGTTCAGCAAATCTCTTTGTAAGAAATGAAAGACTGGGAGTGAATCATCTCCTCACATTCACTGTGAAGTTAAAAAGAAGGAAGGGAACAGCGTGTTTTATCCTTCTGTGTTTTCAGCGATGATGAACACTTGTTAATCCAGCACTACTGCCAAAGTCTGAACCAGGAGTCCCCACTGAGCCAGCCCCGAAGCCCTGCCCAGATCCTGATTTCTCTGGAGAGTGAGGAAAGAGGGGAACTGGAGAGAATCCTCGCAGACCTGGAGGAGGAAAACAGGTGGGTTAAACCACCAGGTGTGGCATTTGAAGTAAAAAAACCTGTGAAATAATTATACTGTACAGTTATGTGGAATTCAGTTGGGTAGCATTTTTAGGGGTAAAATTAGTTATAAAGTTACATTTTCTTCCAACAAATAAGTGCTTTCAAAGTGGGTGAAAGTTGGGTCATCTTTTCTTGCGATTTGTTTGGTGTTCCTTGTTGCCATTTCTTTGGTCTTTCAATACCAAGTATCATTTACTTCTAATTTCAAATTGAATTGAAGTTATCTTCACTATTCACCATAAAAAACCCCAGCTGGATTACTTGAGGTGTCACAACACTGCAGTCCTCTTTCTCCCATACTCAGGAGTCTCGGGCGTAAAAAAGGGGAGATCCTGACCCTGGCCGATTTGTGATTTGAACTGTGAAGTACCAAAATCAGACTGTAAGAAAGAAATCAAAAACATGGTTTTCTTTGGCTTCAGCTATCTTCAGCTTTTATGGTACAGTCTACTGGCATTTTCATGCTGTTGTTTCATTGCTTCTTTAAGAGCAAGGTACCTGTGTTTACATTGAGGGTTTAATGCAGTAATCATTTACCTCAGGCATGTCAAGGAACTAACGCAAGAGTTGGCAGTGTCATAGATCTTCTCCCCATGCATAAGACTTCTTTGGATGGTACTAATCAATTATAGAGGCTCCATCATAGGCTTCTTATCATGAGGATTTGGGAGAATCTGAAGGATCTGTAGGCATCAAGGATCAGGAAAGTGTTCCACACTGAAAGCTGTAGTAAAGAAAGTTCTTGCTCACTGAACAGCAGTGAGATTTTGTAACAAACCACAAACTTCCTACTGCGTAGCATATTAAGCCCAAGTACTTTCCAAAGCAGAGGAAAATCAGTATTTTGAAATATCTGGTAACTAGTACAATAAAGATAAGATAGCTTAGTTTTCAGGAGGTGAGTGTTTTTAAACAGCATTATGTAGTGAATCATGGAAGAAGAAAAAAAATCATAATGCTTTTCTGTCTGTATATAAAATAAGCTGGCTACCAGAAAGGAGATGGCTTTCAAAGCAACGTAGTTTTGGATTAGAAAGGTGGTATATGAAAACTGCCATAATGTGGAGCTAGATAGCTAAACAGGCTAAAAAGTCCTTTTCAGGGTTTATGCCTTAAATTTCAGCATGGGCCTTATTTAATATAGCAACTGCTGATGAGGAATAACATGGTAGATCTCTGAGAGGAATTACACCTTATAAATACCTGATTTGAAGCTTGCCAATCCTGGATTAAACAAGAGCTGTAGACCGTAAGCTTGGCTGTAGCCTGTTGTTTTCTCATTTGTACTGCTGGAGGCACAGTTATGGATGGGATGCCACCACAGGCAAGCTCTTCAGGTCTCAATACAGCAGGGACAGAGAGGTCTGTTTCTGTGGGAGTGTGGAGGTCACGCTGCTGTGATTTTCATTGATTATGACAAAATCATGAGTATCATCTCCAAACAGCTATGAGTAACTTGTACTTAAAAAGTAAGGTAGCTGCTGGAAAGCAAAAAATTTTTGTCGTCTTGATATTCATGATTTTATGGATTAAATAGTGGTTCCTGTTTAGAAAAGCAATTCATGAGCCATTCATGTAACTTACCTCCTTCAAAAAAACAGTCTTGTCTCTTTAGATTTCTATTTTCTAGTTATTCTCCTCCTTTAGGTTTGTGCAAACCCTTTTTGGCAGTTACCGAAGACTTTTGCTAATGAAGGTTTTAGCCCTGGAAAGCTGCATCACATACCAACAAGAAGCAGTACTGTGGTATTTGGAGCACTTCATTGTTATTTATCTTCTTCTTCCACTCTCCACAGCTTCCTGCTTGTCCAAAAAGCCCTTTTCTGTTTTGCTTTGTCTCTTTAGAGCTGCTTATTGAATTCTGACCTCCATTTGGGTTTCAGCTGCAGTTTCTGGTCTCCAAATATTACCATCTTGATTTGTTACTTAAATGAAAAAGACTTTGAAATTGTAGTTCTGAGGTTTTGCTTTTGGACAGTTTAAAAAGCTCTGTTGCCTATTTTGAATTCTTCTGAAATGCATTATCTGACTTATAAACTAACCTAGCTGTGACATGGTTCTGACTGGGGGTTTTGTCAGTTCCAAGGACCTCTTGTTAGATATTCATTATTTATCTGCTAGCATTTTAAGACCTTGATGCTTCTGTAGCTTGTAATATGACTTCCTTAAATAATTTATGCCTAAGATTTGACTGCTAAATAATTTACATTTGTTAAAATGTGAGCATTTTAGAGAAGATTTTCAATTGCTGAGAATGTTTCATTTGAGTTTTAGGCCTTCAGGCTTATGCAGAGTTTTTTATCACCCAGAATACTGTGATAAGAATGTTTCTTGTATATTCAGTAGACCAAAAGTAATCTTGCTATGGAAGGCATTATTATTATATTGCAATATAGAAGAAAAATCTAATTATAAAGCCCTTTGAAAAACATGTTGAGATTTCCTCAAGTGAATTTACTTTAGAGGCAGAGCAGACAGATTTTTGTTATCCGTCTAAAGCAGTACATTACATAGGTTATATGGTGGGATAGGTAATACTAACTAGGGTGTACTGCACTAGCATTAAATAGAAAATGTGTGATTCTGCAATGACAGACTCAGAACTTTTTGCAAAAAATTAAAATACTTTCCTGCTGTTTTAATGACTAAAGAGAGTGAATGTTTCCTGATATTTTAGTTGCATCAAGGTCACTGACATATTTCTGTAAGAGGGAGACTTCTGTTTTCTTTTCCTCCCAGCTCCTAGCTGTCCTGTAACAAGAACTAAGTAAGTGAGATATGCAGCCAGCACTATTTGCCTTTCCTTGGCTTTCCTGACTTGCTCTAGGAGCACAGTGGGCTGTGTGCCACCAGAGCTGCACTAACACCTCAACTCTCAAAGATGCCCTGTTTCAGTGTAGTTATGGAGTTCCTTCAAATCTGAAGACTGATGAGTGGCCTCCTCAAATAAGCTCCTTCTGTGTAGTTGCCAGTAGCAAGAAAGTGATGCATTTCTAGACATGCTGTGACTCCTTTTGATATTTTTTTTGGCATTGATGAAGGGGAACTAGATCTTCTGAGTGTGAAGCATCGTGAGTAAACATTGTCACCCTAGTGAGGGACAGGGGTAGTTGGTTCAGTTACCAGCTTTGTCTGTTTCTTCAGACTGATTTTCTGTAGGGAGATGAGAAACAACATGGATTCACAAATTCTCAATTGCAAATGGGGTCCACGAGGATTTCTGTCTCCAGGCAATTAGTGCTGCCAGTGATAGATGTGATTAATAATTCATCAGCTCTTTACTACCCAGCTCTTTCCAGTTGCATAAATCAAGGTTACACTGCATGCTTTCTCTGTTATTTTTCTTCGTGAATGCCTCAAAGAGTTGCAGGCATCGTAAATGGAATATATGTGTTGGAGTTTTTTAATATTCTCTTACTAAAGAAGGGTGCATCTTCACAATGATCAGAAGATGCAGCAGCATGGTTTGTTTGTGGCAGCCCACATGCAGAAGTTACCCAGCCTGAGCTGTGGTGGAGACAGGCTGGGTTTCCAAGTACTGCCCGTGCTTGCTCGGTTGCATTCATTTAGAGAGGATTATGTTTTTATCTCCCGTTTCTCTTATGTCCCATTTTATGCTGAAAGTGCCAGAGAGCACCTTTCCTTGGGACACTGAGGGCTGTGGGCAGTGCTTTGGGTGCCTGGCTCATAGCAGCAGTCCTTTTTCACCCTACAGTCTAAAACTGTTCCAGAGGTAGGACTAAGAGACAGTTGTTCTGTCTTAGGGTATTCTTACAGCAGGTTTCAAATTCTTTCCTTGTTTTTCTAATTTTTTTCCCCTTTGTTAATACACATCATCATTGCTGTATGTTTAGATCCCAGTTATTATGATATTGCTGATCATCTTCACTCCTCATCGCTCCTATGGCTCTGAAACTGTGATGAATCTCAGCTCTCTGGACTAAGCACTGTGTATCTGGACTGAAAAGCTGCAGTGAGAAAACTCAGTGATACAGGTGCACTGGGCAAACACACGTGCATCCTTCAAAATGACATTCCTTTGTTCCAGTAGTATTACAGTATTAATTACAGAACTCCCAAATTCAGACATACCTGTGCTTGGATAATAGGCAGTATCCTTTACATGACTCTTTTTTTCTGTAGGCTTTCAGAAAGATTTTTTAGCTATTTTTTTTATCAGGCACAAGGGCATTTTTATCTGAATTACTCCCTGGTCCTTACTTGTATTTCAATACCATAGTTACTGGAAGGACTTTTCTATATTGATAGAGGCGATAATGGTGGATTTCTTTGTAGCAAGGTATCTGATTATGTTGTAAGTATGACCAAGTGCATTTATTTAGTTGCCCTTAGGGTGATGTTTTATCTTTTGCTTTACAGCACTTCAAACTTTTGAGTCTGCTGTTTATAGAGTATTGCCTGTGTCGTACATCTGGGAAATTCCTTATGGGGTAGTGACAGCCACTGTCTACAGACCTTGTGAAAAACAAGCTTAATGATCAATCCTGTAAAAACTTTGGTCAGCAATAAGACCATGTGTGGTACTGTTGTCATGTTCATTCCTATTCCCTTCTGTATTTTTATTAATTATTCATCAGTTTGTTTAGCTAGAAATATCAGAAGACATTAAATCATGCAGAAGGCATAACTTATATATCTATATCCAGTATAGATAACTTTTGCTTTTTTCCAGATAATTTTCATGGGCTTGAAACTCTTATTTCATTAAAAAAACCCCTTCATTTGAGTGAACCCCCTCCATAGTGTGGGTTTTAGAGAAGGAAATCTTGAATTTTTGAACAACCTAAAGTGAAGAACAATCAGCCCTTTTTTTTAAGCTTTTAAAACTTCTGCAGAGGAGAGATCATGTAGGTCAGACATCCCTTAGGGATTGTGTTCTAGAGGTTGCCACAGTCCCAGGTTAGGACACGTCCATCATGCAGCTGCTGAGGAGCACAGGGACCTCTAAAGAACAGTCAGTAGCCTGTCTTTGTCCTTGGCATTGCTTTCTCACCCATGCGAATTGATGCAGACTGCTGTAATTCTTTTTCTGGTCACAACAACATACCTTTAGAAGTGTTTCAGAGCTGAATGAAGTTTACTGGGAGGTTTCTGAGGTGCTATTAAGCTTCCAGACTAGACTGTCAGTGTGCATTGTGATTTGCAGGCAGAACTGGCGAAAGGTGCCTGTTCTCACAACCTCAAATAAGAGCGAGTTGGAAAAATTAAAATCTGGGTCACTGCTTGTGATGAGTAAGCAGTTACCAGAGCGTGGAGCTGCTCTTCCCCGCTCCGGGAAGCTGTAGAGGAACATCACAGCAACAAAATCCCAGTGCAGTTTGTTAGGCCTCCCTTGCCTGTGAACTTTCTGCTAGGAGTTGCTATTTTTGCAGTTTTGGACTGTGTTATCCCTAACAAGGTTTCAGTTTCTTACTTCCTCTGCTCTTTCTGACTGGTAGATTTTTTCTTTTTCCATGTGGACCACTATAGATCATATTAATCTACGGAGGGTTTTACTGGAGGAAAAATTGGATCTTTATGGAATAAAAGAAAAAGCTTAGCAGTGCCGTAAAGTTACAGTAGACTGCAGCGCTCCAGGCAGTACATTCCAAATGAAGATGGAAATTATAGCCCTGAAAGTTAGTGCAGTTCATTTTAACAGACTGGATCACTAATTTGTCTTTTTCTCATCTTAAGTTGATAATTGTAGCCCTAGGCTGGAAATGCAGTTGGAGATATGAAGAGAGGAGAGTGATGTGACCTGACTGACGACACAGCAGAGTTCTATGTTTTGCTCTGACTTTTTGTGTGGCCACATCTCTGAGCGTTCTCATCTGTAAACAGACAGGCCAACCAGGTGGCACCCGCTTGGGTTAGTGTTTGTGACATGCTTTGATCACTCAGTCCTGTTTGAGCACTAATTACTCCTCGAGTGTAGTCACGCATGAAAGCAAACAGGCAGTCCAACTTTTGCAAGGAAGGATAAAGCACAGGAGGCTGGGGGAGGGCTGAGCCCAGGACAGACCGTACCCGGGCTGCTGGAGTGTGTCTGGAGCCCAGCCAGCCTTCAGCATCAGGTGAGTTCTGGTGGTGCCGAGAGAGCCTTTAGGCAGTGCTTTTATACAGATCCATGTGGATCTGCGAGGTGTAAGCCCACTTGTGTGGATTCAGCAGAAGGAAGGGCAGGTGGTGCGGGTGAGCCTCTGCCCCCCAGGAATGAAGCACATCACACCATGTGAGAGGAGGTGCCTTGTCACTGCCCCTTGCAGAGGATCCTCTGCACTCACATGTTCAGCTTCGTAAAGCTTTTGCCTCCTTGTCACTTCTCAACAGAAACTTGCAAGCAGAGTATGACCGTCTGAAGCAGCAGCATGACCACAAAGGACTGTCCCCACTGCCGTCCCCGCCGGAGATGATGCCGGCTTCTCCGCAAAGCCCACGGGATGCTGAGCTCATTGCAGAAGCCAAGCTGCTTCGCCAGCACAAGGGCCGCCTGGAAGCCAGGATGCAGATCCTGGAAGATCACAACAAACAGCTGGAATCACAGCTGCACAGGCTGAGGCAGCTGCTGGAGCAGGTGAGTCCTCGGGCATTTCTTCTAAGTCTCTGTAGAGTCATTTTCCAAATGTGAAGCATTATCAATAACAACATACCAAGAAATTGTATCTGTAGAGGCAAATATTAAATTGTTCTACAGGCTGCAAGTGAGAATATGAAATGAGGTTTCAGTCTTCTTATTTAACCTTCTTCCTTGTTTTATTCAGAATTCAAATTGATTGACTGCATGGGTATTTATACTTAAAAACAGACAGAAAATTGTGTGTATTCATGGAATACATAAAAATTACAGAGATGTAAAGTAGTGAGCTGTTAATAACAACCTCTTCTTTTTTTTTTTTTCAATTTTCAGCCACAGGCAGATGCCAAGGTGAATGGTACAACACTATCATCTCCTTCTACCTCTTTGCAGAGGTCAGGCAGCAGTCAGCCAATGCTTCTTCGTGTAGTTGGCAGCCAGACTTCAGAAACCATGGGTAAGATAACAAAGTCCAGATTGCCATAAAAATAATTATAGTCCTGTTTTCCAGAAAAAAATCCTTAAACACAGAAAATGCTCTTCTGTTTAGTTAAAATGAGAATGAAGTAGACATTTGCAATGGTCTTCAATGTCATCTGACTGTTTACACTTTACATCTTCATTATGATTCAGGCTTTTACTTTTTATCATGATGCACACAATAGCTTGGATATTCTGACATTAAATGCAAAGCTTAGCCAGGGCTTGACTTCTGAAAATAAGTATCACTGAAAAGTTAACTATTTTATTCGAACTGACTTTCAGTTATTAAGCATGACATGACTGATTTAAATGTACATAGTATTAATTATGGCTAACAGACTAAATGTATGATTAGTCATCCTCATGTTAACTGATGTGATCTTGTTTTTAATAGGTTGTGGCTCAATCAGTAGGATTGAACTGTCACTCCTAGGCAGTGCTCATCTAGTGTCTTTTCTAAATATCACATCAGATGTGATAATGAACATCAAATGAGTTCTGGAGTAAGGTTAAGTAATAATATTCTGTGCCTAGAGACTGGAATTATTATTTTCGTGCTTTTAGTAACTGCTCTGTAGTATTTTCTTGATTTCCTATCTGTTATATGATTAGTAAGTATTTATTACTAAGCAGGAGGGATTTTTTCTAGTAAAAAAGCAATCGTTGAATCATCTTTAAGCAATGCACTTACATTACTTCAACAAGATAATGTTTCAAGTGTGATGATAATATTCAGCTTCATACACAGAAATTTATTTAATGTATATTAGAGAGAGGCTTAAGTGAGAGCTTTTCTTTTAACTGCTGTTGTGGCGGGAAATGCAGCTTTTCGGAGGATTTTGCTTCCATTCCAAGTGTAAACAATAATGTCAGCCTGTGCCAGTATGAAACAAGATGGGTTCTGTACACCCTGCAACAAAAGATGTGAAAGGAATTGTACCTTTATGAATGCTGAAGTGAAATCCTGAGGGTGAGAGTACAATCACAGGTAACAGAAATTTCATTTGGACCTTTCGTCAATCAGATTACCAATGAGGAAATATTTTGCTGTGTGTGGCATACACAGAGAGACAAAATGTATCAGTGGAGTAACATGCATCAGCTTTCTGAAGAAACGTCATGAATTTCATCACAGAAAATATGTTAATTAAAATACATAGGAAAAAATAGGAAGACAGTGGTTCCCAGCCATCTTATTAGATGTCTTGTAGTTTGTAGTGTATTTCATCCTTTAGTAGGACAAAATACTTTTGTCCTGTGCTTCTTTTCATTTGACTCAATATAAAATTATTCCCATTTAACTTGTAAGACTGGAATTAATTAATTAACATGATAGAATCATATAAACTGCTAAAACTTTTTAAAGCAAATATTTAGACATGACTTGATTTTACTTGATTTGTTCGATTGAGCCAATACGTGGAGGGACAGTGAGATGCTGAGTCGTTATCAGTGTGATCGTATTGAGACTCAGCAAAGCAACACTGTTGGCAGCATGGAGTGGAGCTTGTAGAAAGAATTACTAACTGAGCCAACAAACCACAGCTAATGCAGTTTGTCGAGTCTCCTTTCACACCAGAAAGCTTTGCTTGTCAGTCTGAGAGTTTTCTGAAGCGTCACTTAAAATAATCTTGCATTGTGAAGGGAAGCAGGGCGGCGTTGTAAGTAATGCTCCCGTGCAGCAAGCATGTGCCCAGGAATGAGAGAGCCATCGTTTTTGAGAAAGTACTGAGGATCTCTAGGTCTCTTGGTCAATGAGGTAATGTAGTGGTAGCTTTTATATGTTTTTCTCTTTAAAATTATACCTTAGCTGTTGTTTCTTTCTTTGAATGTAGACCCACTGCACTTCTGTCTCTCTGCTTTCCCAGGCAAACTGTGAAAGGTTTTCCACTAGCAGTGTTGTCCATTTGGTAAAAGCAGTGACCCACTCAAATCATAGTTTACAAATAGGAGAGCTTATTCCTTGGTAACCTGAAATACACCTGGGCAATTTGAAAGGTTCTGCTGTTCTTCTCATAGAGTCTTAATGGCAAAGTCCTTATCTTTGACCTTTCTACCCTAGCAGTGTCGCAGTATAGAAGGTTCTCTGAGGTGTGTGAGGCAAGAAGCTGTTGTGGAACTTTAATGCATTCAGCTACTACCAGAATATTTGAGACTCACCCAGTTCTAAGCCTTTTGTAGAAACACAAATAGGGAAGGCTGTTTTGGGTAAAGAGAGCAGCTTGAGGTCTAGAGATATATTTACTTTTGTCGAGTTATTTGGCTGATACACTATTTTGTCATTTACAAGGAAATGCTCAGAAGAAACATCCAAATGAGGAAAAAATGTAAATAATGCATTTTAAATAAAAGATTATACATTTTTGAAGGTCAGTGTAGTTCACTTTGTGTTGCTTCAGTTTGTGTCAGCAGTTAGGAGGACGTTTGGGAATCAGTACCTGTCCTCAGTTCTTCTTCACCAGGACAGCAGAACCACTGCCCTCTTCCCCTGTTCTTTAGGGGCAGGAGGCTCTCTGCACGCTGATAAAGTCCTCAGCCTCAGTAGAAGCAGCAGCATCTTGCTCTGAGTTTTCACCTTGACATCCAGCAAAGGCTGGAAGGACATTACTTTTGCTAAGACTCCTCTGTCAGTGCAACGCTTGATGCGAAAGTAACTCATGGTGTGAGTTGATTTGTGTGAACCCACCACCAGCTGAAAGCTGAACAAACTGCAAGCAGTCTCAGCATCTATTTTTAGACCATTAATGGAATAAAAGAAGCAGATACAAAGACCATCATTTATATGAATTGAGTGCTTCTTGCACTCAATTCATTGCACTCTACTCCACTTCTTGTAGTGGAGTGGGAGAAATCACTCTTGGTCAGTAATAGCTCTTGTGAAACTCATGACCTCGATACAGGCAGCCCTGAAGTGTTCCTTTAGTGTCCATTTTTCTAGGTTCTCCACTAGCATGGAACACCTCAATGTTTAAAGAATCTAAATGTTAACAGAAAATCAGAGTTTATTACTTGAGTTGAGTAGGGCAAGACATGTTACAATAAAGGGTCATTAAGTCATTTTCAAAATTGTTATTACAGTGGGCAAAAGTGCTTTTGTATTTTAATAGGGATAAAAGACATTGAGTAAAAAAAGGAGAGTCTTATTCAAAGTATATCCTTTAGGTGTATTCTTTTTCCAGATGCTTTGTTTGTTTGTTTTGGAGGCTAGGGCATACAATAAAAACAACATATGGATTTTAGTTATATGAAGCCGTGAGCAAAAAAATTCCAGTAAAAATAAAATGTATTGAATTTCCCATTAAGCTGCTGCCCTGTAATCAGGTTATAGAAATTATTCAGTGGGAGAAATGTATTTCGCTTTATTAAACTGCTGCTAAACCCTTTTACAGTACAATTGAGTGTTCTTGGAGCGCCAATCTGATGCAATTAAACTGTCAGAAATATTAATACTGATGCAGATGAGAATCTGGGTTTCTACTGATTTGTGCAGCTAGGCAAAGCAGAGCCAACATGGATCCAGCACTATTAGAAAGCTGCTCAACAGCAGCACTCACAACAGCAATTTCTTTTTCCATTAATAGAATAAGAGAAGCTGAAACGACGAATGTCATTTGTGGAACTAAATGTTCCTAGCAGACATTTTACCCTATGTCTTCTACCAGAGTAGATTTTTTCTTAAATCCCCTTTTACAAATTAAAATCAGTGTTAATTGTTTCAAATTCATTATTTAATTTCACTTCGATCCTTATAAAGAAAGAGATGCATAACAGTCAACAAAATTCACCTTTGAAATTTTGATTGTATACTAAGCAGAAAATGTGTTTATTAAATGGACAGCCTCAGCTTTGTGAAGGACTGATGCAATAACAAACTGTTAGCAAAGGGTTTTGTCTCTGAGGCAATGGTGTGGATTTGCTTTGCAGGCGAGGATGAGCTGCTCAGCCCTCCCCAGGACACAAGCACAGGTTTGGAGGAAGTGATGGAGCAGCTGAATAACTCCTTCCCCAGCTCCAGAGGTGAGCGCTGCTGCCTGTGGCAGATGAGAGGGAAGAAGATAAAATTGCTTTCTATTCCTTGATGTTTTCAGGGGTTTATGTCTTGGTATCAGTTTTTTTGCTGCTCTTTGTTTTCATTTTAATGGCAGCTGTAGAGAAACATGCCTTATTTAGAGTGGAGAAGCAGCCTGCTCCTCCTTTACCTTATGCTGCCTCCAGAGGTAGTCCTTGCTGGATATGTGGATGAAAACTGTCTGTATGAGACTTTCTTCTCTGAGCATTTTCTTTGCTTCCCTTTTGCCATGTTCCTTTTCTTACAGCTTTTCTCCTTTTTTTTGGTCAGTCCTCTTGCTGATTTATTTTTCATTACATGTCTTAGCACATTTTTCTTCTGTCCTTCCTCATCTTTCTCCAAGAAGAATCTGATCTGAAATAATATTAAAGTTGTAAGTCAAAGTTCTCAACTTGGGGCTGGAAGGATGCAGGAAAAACAAGTGGGCTGGTCGTTTGTGCAGCGTGGGCTGCACTTGTGTGTACAGCCACAGCATTTCTTTCACTGTTTCCATTTTGCTCCTTCCTGTTGTTTGCTGAAGAAAATCATTTGTATTACTGGGATTTATTTGTTCAATCTTTTCTCAGTTAAGAAGGCCTTTTCTGAGCCCAGAGAAAATACTCTGCTGCCAGGAAAAATGGCTTAGATTCCTAGCAGGAGATAGGAAGTTTGGAATATTGCCTGCTGCTGTGAAGGAAGGCTCAGACATAAACCTATTGGCAAGAGAAAGTCCCGGTGTCTATTGGCAGCCTGTTGGGTAGAATTCAGTAGGGGCATAGAGTTACCAACAGGGCCCCTTGCACAGGTTTCACACATCACCCAGAGGTTCTTCCTTAGCAGATAAATGCATTAACCATTGTACTAGACTTTCAGTGGAGTCAAGTTTTCTCCATCCTTTGGTTTCAAAGCAAGTTCGGGTCTCCCCAGACGTCGTCTGTGAGCAGTGGGGAAGGCGACTGTATAAACCATATAAAATGTTGTGCTATAGATCAAAAGATGGAATCATTTAGAAAGACCTCATTGAAGAAAATCTAAACCAATAAATTGATAACTGCATTCATCTCAACATTATGTGAAAAAGTCATATGTCCAGCCCTCGTTTTGCCTAGATATTAATTATGAGAGACAACAGATAAAAAAAATCTTTCTAATGCTATGTAGATAAAAATGGACTTATTTTTAAAGTTGCTGTGTACACAAGATTTCAACAAACAGTATTTTCTTATCAGTGGTCATCATTTGTGTAAATATGTTGTGTTTAGGAGATCTTACATAATTGGATGTGTCTAGATACAGGTGGCTCCTGTGTTAAAATATTCACCAAATGTGAATGATTAGGTTTCTCTGTTCTTCATGTATCTTCCGATGCATTTGCATGAATGCCAGGTTTGTGTTATTACTTTTTGTTGAAGTATAGGAATGGTCAGGCTCTCTTGTAAGAAACAGTTCATCCTACAACCAGTGCAAATGGATTTCCATTCATAGGTTGGTACAGAAGGCTCTGACATTGTCAGTTTTGCTGAGATCTCCTGGAAACTTCTGTTACTGGAGTTTTCTTCTATTCCAATTCTAGCAATTAATTGGTAGTCAGCTGATCCCCACATACACAAAGCTCACATCCACAGCTGATTTGCCACAGCCTCATGTAGATCTTCACTATGACATGAAGGATGTCATGAAGGTCAGATTCCAGAGGCATCAGGGATCTGACTTAGAATTTACAAGACTGCAGTAAGAAGGAAGCAGGGTTGACTGGTATCAATGAACTGCTGAACCAGAAACCTTTTTGCTGTTGAGAGGTACCAATCTGCATCTCAGGTTTCTAATCTATAATAAAAGATCAAAGTGTAATTGCGAAAGAGTGAAAGCAGTTTGGCAAAGCAGCCTGAGAAGAGAGCTGACTGTAAGGACTCAGATGTGATACAAGTAAAATTTTGTTTCTTTCCATTACAAGTTGCATTGAATCTCAAGGTATAGGTGTGAACACCTACCTCAAGCAGGTGTTTGGGAAACACAATAAACCCAAAAAAGCAATGAGCACAGATCTATAAAGAATACACTTTCTTATACTGATTCTTATTAAGTAGAATTAAGAAATTGTCAGGTGCAAGAAATGCAGTCATCCCAGTTTGACATTCAGAAATGGGTTGTGATACAGGAGCTTATGAAATATTATTTGACTTCTCGGGTAATGTGAGAGCACATTTGTTGTATAATATCTTTAGGTTATAAAACTAGAAGGAAGATGGATTAAATGCCCAAGATTGACTAGTTCAAGAAGCAGCTTTGTTTATTTCAGTACTAATGCTGTCCAAGTCATCTGCTACGATATTCACAGACGATGTAATTCCAAAAGAGCTGCAGAGGACACAGTGCACTTATCAAAACATACCTAGATTGGAAGCGAGAATAATAAAATGAAATCAATGAAGTGACAAATATCCATAGAAATCACCTGAAATCTATACATGGAATCAGTGGAGGAAATCCAGGGGCATATTGAAAGGCCTGGGAAATTACTGGCAGGATGTTAAATGTCCTGCTGGTTAAGCTTTAGATGCAGGGTGCAGAGAACAAGTCAGGAGCAGCTGAGGGAGCTGGGGTTGTTTAGCCTGGAGAAAAGGAGGCTCAGGGGAGACCTTATCACTCTCTATGATCTTTAAAGAAGGGTGTAGCGAAGTGGAGGTTGGTCTCTCCTCCCAAGTAACAAGCAATAGGACAAGGGAAAATTGCCTGAAGTTGTGCCAGGAGAGGTTTAGATTGGATATTAGGGGAAATTTCTTCAGGGAAAGGGTTGTCAAGCATTGGAACAGGCTGTCCAGGGAAGTGAGGGAGTCAACAACCATGGAAGTATTTAAAATACTCGTAGGTGTGCCACGTGGAGACATGGTTTACTGGTGGATTTAGCAGTGCTGGGGTAATGGTTGGACCTGGTGATCTTAAAAGTCTTTTCCAACCTTAATGATTCTATGAAATATGGTTCTTCCTTTGTGGCCTGTAACAACAAGTGTGTTAAATTTCAAGCTAAGTATCCAGCATGTCACAGCGCAGAGAGTGATATGCCTTTTGAATCAGGGACATAAGTCTGGGTGTCCTATTGCCATTAGGAGAACATCAACTCAGAGGAGTGCAGAAAAATGTGATGAGTGAACTGGGCCCTGGAAGCTCTGGTTGTGATAAAGTTCAAAGCTGGATAAGCAGTGGAGAGAAAAGGACTGAATTTCTGTGCTTGGGTGCACAGATGTGTAATTGAGCATCACAGGATACAAATTAACAACAAAATATTTAGTCTAAATACTGTCAAAAGCACCTGAATATTTACTCATGCTGGGAAACAGTTCACTAAAGCAGGTAGTGGCTCTTTGTACATCTGGAACAAAGTAAAATGTAATGGTAATTAATTGTTACTCACCTGGAGATCGGTTCCTTATGATTTTGATATTTTCCAAGCTTTTGCCGCATAGCTTTTAAAAGGGCATCAAGGCTTCATAGCATCATTTTGAATGTATTTTAGAGAAGCATGTGTAAAACAACTTGTGTCATAGACCTGCATGAGCAGACCTCAGATGCAATAACTTGTGTACTATATACCTTTTATAGGGTTTTTTTTTTGTTTCTTCAGTTTAACTTTTTGGCAGTTCTTGGCATTTCCTAAGGAGCACAGGACCTCCATGCTCTTTGCACAACTGGCTTTTGGTGCCGAAAGCTGTTTCGTTTCTAGAGAGAGAAATTCTGCTGAATACCTGATGATTGCTGTCCTTAAGGAATTTTTCCTTCCTTTTAATCTACAAGGCTTCCATCCATTCCTCTTTTACTTTGCTGCTCCCAGCAAATTCACAACTCCTGCAGCTGCTTCAAACAGCTGCTGTGCTAACTCAAAACAGATGTCAAAGCCAGAGGTCTGACATTTAGTGGAAATCTACCATTAAATACCACCTCAGTGGTTTATTTGACCCTGCTTGATAATGGGCCACAGAGGAAAACATTTTCACGCTGTATTTGTGCCCAAACCACTAAATCTCCAGGGAATTGGTTCCCAGTTAGAAAGCAAGATTGGCAGGCCAGTATTTTTAAAGCCAAATTCATCTCTCCTGCAGCACTGCTGACAGGCAAGTTGCACCACTTCAGGTGGATCTCATGGTGGACCAGACTGAGGTTTGCAGTTACAGTTTCATGGTAAATGCTTTCTATGAATGAAGATCAGAGAGGAATTTAGGGGCAGAAGTTCTTGAGCTGACTGAACTTGGTAAGAGCACTTCCCAGGTTTCAGTGCAGGGCCCTTAATGGGGAATAATGAAGGAGTATGAGCCAAGAAGTTGTCAGAAATGACACCATGATGGCTTAAAAGAGCTAAGAGGCCATGACATAACATGAAAACATTTGGAGAGAGATCAGTATTCACTTATTATTTAGAATGGTATTGCTTAACACAGAAATGGTCTTGTGCAGTGAAATTACAAGACCCCACAGCAATAAATGAATGGCACTAAGAATACCACCATTTTTTAGAAGTTTTATTTTTGTCTCTCTCACATTAAAACACACCAGTCTCATCTTCTTCTCTCACTTCTGCATCAGCCAGGTTCTGTTATGAGTGGGACTAATGTCCTAAGTAGAACTAGCAACTTTCAACACTTCAAATAATGCAGTTTCTCTTAATCTGACTGCAAAATGATGCAGACTTTTCACACTGTACTGAATCAGTGGAAGAGTACCCTGGAATTAATATACTGTAGGGTACTCTGGAAATATTCTTCCAGTTGAGATACCCTGGCCGCTTCTGTATGGTATCACCTCTCTGTGCTACAGTCCTGCATCCCACAGCAGGGAGGACTGACCTCCCTCATGACTCCCCTATGGCGCAACAGTACTGATCTGGCTGGGCTTCTCTGCAGATGGAATAGTAATGGGGAGGACTAAGCCTGTATAATGCCCAGTTCTGATCTAAACAGAGAATATGCCAATGAATTTACAGAACTTTAGGGAACTTTTAAGACAAAAAAAAAAAGCTGTTTGCAGGTCTGGAGCTCTTCTCTACAGCCTGTCCCTTTCCTGAGTTCAGTGAGAGGGGCAGTGCAGAAGATGCTTTGTGCTCTCTGTACCTAAGTCTGCATAGGTGCATGAAGTTTTTATTAGTGCCTCTGCTTTCAGGTTTGATTTGATCACTTGCTCTGTACCTTTGCACGTGATACAATGTCATGTAGCTTTACAAAAAAGGAGCAAGAAAAACCCTGCGATCTTGTAAGGGCAGTAGGTATTGATTTGAGCAGGAATAATAGATAATTAGGCACCCATGGATTGCATATCAGTATTTTGATGCCTTATATGACACAAATTTTCAGAACTGCAGCCTATAGGCAATCTGCTTCCTCTGCTAAACCACACTCCATGCCTTAAAACTTAGAAACATACATTCATTCATATGCAAAGAAGGAAATAAGGTAAAATCCATTAAACCCTTTTTAATCTTCCTCCGTAAGAAATTAGCTGTTGCTGTAGTAGTGCTGCTCTTTGTTGCGTTTAACATATTCTAGGGCTGATTACTCACCACAGACTGTCCTCACCGGCTGTTTTGTGTGGTGCTGAGCTATCCCAGTTACCTTTAAATACATTCATTTGCTGGCAGAATCCAGTCTGTCTCATGAAGAT
This sequence comes from Sclerurus mexicanus, assembly GCA_013396755.1. NCBI lineage: Eukaryota > Metazoa > Chordata > Aves > Passeriformes > Furnariidae > Sclerurus > Sclerurus mexicanus. The sequence continues at coordinate 82,885 of VWZF01000157.1, read as the reverse complement.
TTAAATTAAACACTGCTTAGCTGCAGTTGTAGGTGCTTGTGCAGACAGGTGGGTGTTTCTTAAGACCTCCAAAAGGAGCCAATATTTTGCATTTAGGCAGTTCCTTCTCTCTTCTTGACCCAAGCTGAACTGTCACTTCCTGGATCTCATTCCTGCCCCAGGACTCTTGCACACCAAGCTTTACTGGGCTGTAGTTTCTTCGAGTCCTTAAGTAGACCACCTGCTGACCTAAACCCTGGGGCTCTTCCTCAGAAGATGACCGAAGTATGCAGTGGATTTTGTATCTTCAGGTTTTTGTTACATGATTTATATTGATGAGAGATTCTCATTCTTCCTCCTGGAAAGCATTTTTTAGGAAATTCGTGACTCCTGATAAATGTGCCAGACAAGGTCACAGTCTCTGTAGGCACATGTGTAAGTCCTAGAGACTTAGACAGGCCCACAAGGTTTGGTGGGGTCCTTAGTGAAGGGATGCCTCTCCTGGCCATCTGTGCACCACCAGCACATGTGGTATAGATATTACTAGAGTCAAGACTCTGCTTAGGAGCAGAATAAAAACCTACGTGCAGAGCATGTTATTATCAAACCTATTTTTGTCATTTCTAATAGTGAGTATGCTACTGGGGAGAAGTAGAGGGGCAGGAAGGGAATAAAACTTTCCTCTGTTCCTCCTGTTCCTTCTGTTTCTTTGCTGTCCAGCCCTTCAGAGGCTGCCCAGCCCTTTCCATTGCCTGGAGTTTGTGGCAGAGCTGTGGTTGTGGCCCATGGTGAAGCCATTCCCTTTCTCTGCTCTCTCCTCCTCTCCTTTACTGCCTCTGCCCAGCTGTGCTCTGCTGTTGGCACTTGTTCTGCAACTTGTAAAATACCTGCAAAGCTATTTATTGCCTTGCTTCCCTTCTCCTGCAGGTTGCCATACCTAGAGGAAAGCTCGATAGCAATTAGGTTACTGTTATGGTGACCAGCGTGTTCTCCCATAACTATCTGTCTCTCTCCCCGTTGTCCCATACGTTGTTTACAATTACATAGTTTACAGCAGCTCTGGGGCAAAGATCATCCTCTTACTTGAACAGCATCTACCTCAGTGACTTTTTCACCTAAGACTGCAAGTCTGGCCATGCCAGTGGCAGCAGTGAGGTGACAGTGACAGTGGGACACTGCTCTTGGAGACAGCAAGCATCTTACTGTCACTGGCTGTGTGATGGGAGGGGGGGCAAGGGGATGTTTGCTGTTGATTGACACCTGGCTTTATTTGCTTTTAAAAAATATTCCATGGGAAGTGTTTGAGAAGAATCAGTATGATCAAAGTATGGTTTTCATGAAGGCTTGTTAGGAACATCTTTTCAGCTAAACCCACTATTTGGCAGTTCTTGAATGTGATGAGATACATTCCCTTTTCTCCTTTTTTACTTGAACTTCTTTTCTTTCTCCCTCTGCCCCCTCAGTTTTACCATGCTTGCAGATAAGCATGTTACAAACATATTTTGGAATATATTTATCTTGAATGTGAGTATGTTGTATTCCAGTGTACAGCTGTAGGTGTAAAATAAATGCGTGTGTGTACATGTGTTTATATATTAATGCATACCTCAATGTATGTAGGACATAATACAATATAAAGTGTCTGGATAGACTAATTTGACACTGGGGAAAATGATTTTACCACTTACACTGATTGCCAAGAGTACTCAATTTGAGGAAATTTGGATGCTCAGAAAGTGAATTCAAATCTTCTCTGCAATCCTTATTCTCAACTGAAAGGCCTGTAAGTTGGTGCTGGTGGCTTTCTCAAGTGTTTTGCAAGGTTAAACCAAGCCACAGATGTCAGAACTGTTGTTGAATCAATCAGCTCAGTATTGTCAGTGGATTTTAGTGTACTTTCAGTCTTTCTTTAAGCAGAAATGCATTGTCTTTTAATATTAAATTTCTAAATGGAAATTGAAGTGTCTCTTACAGCATAAAATACATATTCATGTGTGATTTTTTTTCCTTTCTTTTCTGATATATATTGCACTTCCTCTCTCTGTTCCTAAAGGAAGAAATGCCCCTGGAAAGCCAGTGAGAGAGGTTAGTGAGACACAGGCTCACTGCCATGGCTTCTGTTTGTCACAGCTTGCTTTCTGTGCCCAGCATGCGTGTGACACAGCACGGGTTTGCTTGGGTTTGGTGAAGGGTGGGGGTGGTTTTATTTTGCTTTGGGTTTTGTTTGATTTTGCTGAGTGCATTCCCATGTGTGCTGTAACAGTAGTGTACCTCTCAACTTTCAGTGGAGACAACATCAGCTCAGGGATGTGCATTTTCTTACATCCTCCCAGAGGTGGAAAATCATGAACGGGGAGGAGAAAGTAATACATTGAAATTAAGCCTCTGAATGATAAATGTTGTAAGCAAATATGCTGCAGTCATTGACTTTTGTTCTGTTGCTGTTGTATGTAAGCACAACAGGGAGACCCATGTCTCTTGCTGCTCTGCTCACATACTCACAGTTGTATCTACATATCCGTGCCAACCATTATCTCCAGTTACCAAACATTTTTTTTCTTTTCCTTTAGAACAGTGAGAGTTGAGAGGTATAAGAGATTCAGGTGTTTTAATTTCCTGGTGTACCATTGCAGAATGAAGAATGCTACTAACACTCACCAGCTCCACAGCGTTGTATTCAGCAGTGCAGATGGGGGATGGTTTTCACTGTGCACTTCAGACATGGTTGGTTTGATGCAAAATAGGTTTCAGAATTTGTACGTCGCTGCTCATCAATGGAGGAAAACGTTCTGTGCTGTGTTGTCACAGCACCTTTGAAGGTATTTCCAGAGAGCCTTGATTTTTCCTCTGTGAAGCTGCTCTTCACTCGCCAGCCAGATACGGCGCTTGAAAGATGAATTTCTAGTGAAAATTATTATTAAAGATAAAATATTCAGAGACTCCCTGAGTGCAGTTGCAGTAGCTGTGGAATGACCTTTCCCATACACAAGATGTTCCATGAGGATGAGGCAGAAATTGAAGGGTAACCCAGTTTCCAAACTTCTTCTGGTGCTGAGAGAGGGGCTCATGGAAACACACTGCACTGGAGTTTTTAGCGGAGGTGTTGTGAATCCCCAGTCACTGACAGGCTACCCCAGGAAAGCCAGGATTTGTCCTAATGTGATGCTTTGAAATACAGAGGTTGTCTGCACTGGCTGTAGGAGCTGGGACAGGTCCAGCTGCTTTGAGGTGTTAGATCTTTGGTACAGGTTAAGTCTGTTTACACATGGCAGGTCCTCTCATGTAGATCAAAAAAGAATGCTTGGGATGGAATCAACACATTGCACCAGTCCAGAAATTTTATGTCAATTATTTCACATTCAGCCCTGCATGTTCTCGGCTCATACACTGAGAACTGTTCTTCAATTCAGCAAAACAGATCACTGATTTCCACTATCCTCATTCATATTTATGCATATAATTCAAAAAAAGCTTCTGCTATGGAGGACATTCTTGGTACAATTAATTTTTAAAAAATACATAAAAATTGGCATGTTCTACCTGATCAGATTGCAACAGCTTAAACCTAAAAATCTGACTTCAGTGAATCACTTGCCGGTCTCCAGTTGGGTTTGTGCTCACTGACAGTTCCAGAGGAGCCTTGGCGACTTACAGAGCTGAATATAAAACTCAGTTGTCCACCTGCTTATGAGCTAAGTATGAAGTATGAGCTAAGGTTTAGAACAGCTTTTGCTTTGTGTGTGAATCTATTTGTGCAAAGGCAGATCATGTGGTTTTAAACCCGCCTGGCCAGGTTTTGATCCCATTACTCACCTTAGGCATTGTCTTCACATGTAGGATTTTTCTTTTGTTGGAGAAGGGTTAGAAATCTGTGATGCCAAAAAAGGCTCTGCATTGTATTGGGGTTTCTTAATTTACCTTCCATCTGCTCTTTCCAGTCTGAATGCTTCACATTTATTTCTTTGACAAACTGTTAGATAATGTTGGTATTCCATTTTTTTTGCCCACACCCACAGGCCTTAATTCCATTAGAATCTCTAAAGCAAATTCAGCAGATGTGAAACACATCATTCTGTATGTGACCAGAAGTGATGTTGTTAGTGTCTGCAGAAATAGGTGTCTCCTGCTTTCCAAACAAAAGCAGCTATGGTTTTTATAAGTTGAAGTTAATACTGTTCATGTCCATTTTGAGCTTTATTGCTGCATTTCAAAGTCTGTGCTAGTTTTTTCTTTCACAGCAGCATTTTTCAACCTTTCAGTGCCTCAAGCATGGAGAAGACTTTTTCATCTTTAGTGTTTAAAAAAAAAAGAATGGAATTAATGCCTTCTTTGATGGCATTACTTTAGAAATATGAATAATAATGGAAAGCTCTGATTTGTATTTTTCTAAGTGCTTTTAGGACAGTATTTTTCTCATTTGCTTCTTAATTAAAATTGTGACTGTCCTACGTTTCAGTATTAGAGAGGGCAAGTGAGCAGCATTCAATAGAAGCAGCAGAGCTCTATAGAAACAGCCAGTGAGTTTTGAGCCCTTTTTTAGGTAACAGACATTACAGAAGGGGGTGCATTCCTTGCACATACAGTACCAGGAAATTATCGTATATTTTTTTATCAGCTGTTTGCAGTCTTGGTTGACTTGGCTGTCAATCCCCTGTCCAAGAGAGGCAAAAAATCCTCTGGCAGTGCAGTGACACCCAGCTGAGGGTCCACCAGTTGTATGGCTGGGGCACAGCTGTATCACCTACTCCTCTGACCCATCCTGCCATCCTGGAGACCATGGTCCCCAGGCTGCTGCACTTTACAGTCCAGCTATTAACATAAACTGCAGTCAGCAGTGGTTTATGGTCATACTCAGAGCTGTAAACTCAGATGGCTCAGGAGAAGACACACACTTGCTCAGGTTTTATGCAGAGGAAATTAAGACCTGTGCCGGAGAGGGAGTGTGGATGTCATGGGGGAGAGGGAGTGGTATCTGCTTAATCACCCCACCATGCCCCTGTGCAGCTTTTGAGGAGGCAGACTGGATTTGAAACACAGTTATTTCAAAAGTATGGCATCACTTAACAGAGAAAAGCAAAAAATTATTACCAGACATTCCTGTATTTTTATATATGAAAAATTACGTAGGGATTCCTGTATGTATAGGGTCATCTTGGCTTATGTTTTAATTACCTGAACAGTTCAGCAGTTTGTATCTACTGTGGCATAATCTGAAAGGCGCTTTTTTTTGTGTTTTAAGTTGAAGTTATTCTTTATAGACCTCTCCTATTTCTGACAGAATAAAATATTATTAACAAATAGTGATTTTTTCTGAAGATGGGTTTAGCAGTTTGGGTTGCTCTAAGTCCACAAAAGGGTGATCGCTCTTCCTGAGCTGGGAATGAGTGGTGTTGGAATCCCTGAAGAGCACTGGAGTTCCATTGTTGTTTCTAGAAACAACAGATGACAACAAATCTGTATGAGAGACCATGACCCCATCATGGGCAGCCATGCCTCTCACAGCTGGCAAGCCAGTTATAACCTCACAGCAGGGTTATTCTCATAAAGCCACGTCAGAATCTCAGGTAAGCAGAGCAGCCCAGTGGCAGTTACCTTTCTGTTTGTATAAGCATCTCCCATATATATGTTCTTGCTTTCATATGGCTTTGTCAGATCTTCACTTTTGATGGTGTAATTTGCTGGATTGATCTCAGTCTGCATGATGCCAGTGGAATAGATTATCCCTTACATCTAAAATAAATGTGATAGGATACATTTATTTTAAATTAAACTATGTTTTGACCAAAACTTGGCAGGAATTTTTCATATGCTGTTACTTGTCGTGCTGATGAGCAAATTACAAGATTTTGCTTAGGATGAATAGGATGGCTATACATTAATGATTTATGGATGAAATTGCTGGTTCGTGCATCTGTTTCTCTGTGCATTAGTGCAATTAGCAAACTGTCACGAGATTAGAAGCAAGTATTTCTTTGTACTGATACCTGGCAAACTGTGCCATACGCAGCACAGCTCACTGTCAAATGGCCAATTTGTTGAATAGTTGTCATTTAGATCCAGCCTAGTTTTGTGTAATGAAAGCTACATTTAAAAAAAGAAATTGAACAACTTGAAAAAAGTAGTATCTGAATGTAAAAGGTGGTGGTAGTACTACAGAAGAATCAAAGTTCTGGGGTCATTCAGCCTGGAGAAGAGTAGGCTTTGGGGACACCTCCTTGTGGCCTTCCAGTACCTCACGGGGACTTACGAAAAAGGAGAGAGAGGGACTTTTTATATAAGAAGATAGTGACAGGACAAGGGGCAATGGTTTAAACTGACAGAGGGGAGGTTCAGATTAGAGGTCAGGAAGAAATTCTTTACTCAGAGGGTAGTGAGGCACTGGAAGAGGTTGCCCAGAGATGTGGCTGTCCCATCCCTTGAAGTGTTCAGGACCAGGTTGGATGGGGCCCTGAGCAATTTGACCTATTGAACAGCATCCCTGCCCTTGGCAGGGGGGATGGAACTAGATGGTCTTTAAGGTCCCTTCCAACCCAAACCATTCTCTGATTCTCTGAGTAGTTCTCAGGTAATTTTTTTCTATTCCATAAATGCTGCTGAACAATGTCACTCCAGGCTCTTACTGTAGAAATGTCAACAATGTGTGATGACCATAATATATGAACATTGGAAAGAGGATGGGGAGTCTGATTTGCTCCAAAGGGAAGGTTCATTGCTGTTGTTAGAGAAGAGAAAGTCCAACCCCCTCAGACCGCACCGATATACGGTTTTATTGAGTAATACTTCCCCTGTTATAAATGTTGAGTTGCTGGCACTCTGCAGCAGGGGATCTTCTTGAGTTGGAGCTCATGTGCACTTCTTTGCATCTAAATAAATCTTTCTTCAGCGATTATTTTCTAACTCATTTATGTGTTTGGCCTCAGCATCGGCCTGTGGCGATGAATTCAGTAATACAATTATGTGCTATGTGCAATAGAATTTCTTTCTGCCTGTTTTAAGACCTTCTGTCTGCTCATTCCTCCTTGTCCTTGCAAGAAATCTTGAGCATTCAGTCCTTGGTTTGGATGCTCATCTTGTAGGGTGACTAGATCTTTGTCCTATTCCCTCTTCAGTCATATTTTTTTCAGAAGGGAGATTCCACATGGGATTCAGCTGTTTAAATTGTGATGTCTCTGTCATTTAAGGTGCCAGAGGGTATTTGAGACAGTTGTGGAGGGCTGCAAACCTGACAGAATTTGCAGGAGACGCATGCTCTTTTGAACAGCAGTGGTGGACCAGACAGGGTATGCCAAGGGTCTAAAATGGCAACTTTTGGCAATTGAATCTCCCTATCTTCAAGTCGGTTTGGTTCTTAATTGTGATGAATCCATTCCTTACTGCCCATCAGTATTGCTGCCTTTCCATTCCTTTGCAGCAGTGGTGACACAAGTGTGAGAAGTTTCAGTTTTCATCTTGAGAATTGCACTGCGTGTTTATTTATCACTTCTGTGTAGGTGGTTGTGGTTATGTGATCTTAGGACTTTAGAGTGGTTATGGGGGAGGAGAAATGCACAAGTGAACCACTGCATAGTAGTTAGTTGATAATTGTGGCCTCTTGTTTCTGCTGGACTGCTGTCTGAAAAGGAAAAGATATTTTAAAAATGATTGAATGAACTGAGCTGCCTGGTTTGGTCATTGCTATATGTATCTGTGCAGGTATCCTGCTGGGACCTCTTGGGTTTAATGATTTAGTTAATTACTGCTGATCTGTTTGTTTCTGTTTTTCTCCTTGATAGAACATTGAATGCTCAAACACTTGCAGCATCAGTCAGAAGCTTTTCTGTGATGTCAGTGGACTTAATTGTTGCTTTTGGTGAACATCGATAATGATGGAGCTTCGTCACTGTGGGGGGTGATGGCTTAATGTCATGATGGCTTGCCAAAGCCGTTCAAGCCAGTATTGCTGTTAAAGTGTTCTGCAAACCTGGCAACTTTTGCTTACCACAACTTGTTGGACTCATCTGGAAGGCTTTTGGGAAATGCTTCCTGATGTACTGTCCTGGGGATGGAGAGTGACGGACCTGTAAAATGTTCCTACCAACACGCTGCCATGTCCTCTTTGTTTAACTTCCTCTTCTTTGACTTTCTTTTTCAGGCCACAATGTAGGGAGCCTTTTCCACATGGCAGACGACTTGGGAAGAGCAATGGAAACCTTAGTGACAGTGATGACCGACGACAAGGTGTTAGAATAGCAAGATGTGTTTTACAACTTCAGGCGTTCCGCATGGTTTTTATAATATTCATACTACAAAGAGGATTAGACTGTAAGAGTTTACAAGAAAACAAATCTATATTTTTGTGAAGGGTAGTGGTACTATACTGTAGATTTCAGTAGTTTCCTAAGTCTGTTACTGTTTTGTTAACAATGGCAGGTTTTACACGTCTATGCAATTGTACAAAAATTATAAGAAAACTACATGTAAAATCTTGATAGCTAAATAACTTGCCATTTCTTTATATGGAACGCATTTCGGGTTGTTTAAAAAAAATTTATAACAGTTATAATGAAAGATTGTAAACTAAAGTGTGCTTTATAAAAATAATTGTTTATAGAAACCCCCTAAAAAACACAAAAAAATATACTGAGGCAGTACATTTGTTTAGTTTCATTTCAGCTCTGTAACTGCATCAGAGAGATTCATGTCCTGTGTTCTTCCCTTGCCTATCAAAAAGAAAAAAAAAATATTTCCTGCAGCGACACCAAAATGGCCAACTTACATTTCTCATTGGTTTTGTCTGACTAGGGCTGGCTTAAAAAAAAAAGACGAAACAGAACTTCCAATGAAGGTAGTTATGTCATATCTTTACAGTAAAATTAAGAGTTACATGAATTACTGTCCTGGTTTGGACAGCAACTAGCAATTACACAGCTAGTTTGCAATAATTAAATGAAAGAGCACATTACATGACAGAGCTTGCAAAAAAAAAAAAAACACCTAAAAAAAAAAAGAAAAAACTCAGAAGAAAGAAGGAAAGGAAAGAATTTAATGACCATCCTATGTGCCAGTGTTTCCTTTGCTGACTAAATTCCTGAATGCTGTTAATAAAGGAACATAGAATTTGCCTTATGGGTTTAGACCTTTGGGGCTCGGTGTGCGGTACCCGCTGGCTGTGCTTCAGCAGGGACAGGGACTCTCCTGACCCCACCCAAAGCAGCTCCCAGTGCTGTTAGTGAGCGTGAAGCTCCTCCATCCTCTGGACGATGAAACCAGAGCTTTCCGCAGCCCCGTGTCTCAGCCTGCTACAGCAGCCAGACCCAAGGAGCTCTAACACTGCGAGCGACCTTTGGGAAAGGCTGTGGAAGAGTTACTGCTGTTCTTGCATGCGTGTGGTGATCAGGTGAAGGTAGTCACACTGCTCCTTGAGATAGTTATCACCAAAACAAAGGCCCTGGTCCTTTCAGCTTCCCTGTTTCTCTCTACAAGTAATCCTGCACAGTTAACAATAACGTGAGAAAGAGAGGAACTGGTAGTGAAACAGATTAGCCAGCTTGACTGCAGCTCGGGAGAGACAGGTTTGGGTATGAGGTGCTGTCAGCAAAAGCTTTACCACTTCATTTTCTTAACCAGCTTTTAATTTTACCTTAGAATACATAGAAATACACCATCTGACTTTATATTGCAAGAGTAAAAAATCTGTTACCTCTTCTTGTATGAAGTGTAATTAAACTTGGGAAAGATTTTATTTTGAATGCTAGTTAACATTGAACATGGCTAGTCATGCTATTTCTACCTCACTTTGGTTTTGTGGTGTTCCTGACAATTACGTACAACAATGTTACATCATCACCACGTGTCCATTGTGTGACCAGGTCTCATTGTTTAAATAATAACAACAACATTAATCATTTACAAAAATAAGTACAATCCCCCCCAAACCTCTGCTTTCCTAATAAAGAGCTTTTTTAACACTTTATTACAATAGGAACCCTCACTATTTCTCATGGCCTTTTTTATCAGAAGGTTTAAACTGCGATTTGAGAAAGAGATGGGTTTCTTCTTTTTTCCCCCCTTATACGTTAAACCTTCTCTTCAGAAAAAAAAATGGAGGAAAAACAGATTGCACGGTTGTTTTCATCAGGGTTTTGTTTTGTTTGTTTTACTTTCTAGATCTTAGTTTTGGAGTGAGTCTGTCAAAAAGTATTTAAAAAGTCGAAAGCTTTATTGCTGCTTTTTTAAGCATAATTTGGGAATTATTTCATATTCCTTAAAATGACAAAATATTAAACTGTAAAACATAATCAGTGTAGTTGAATACATAAATACCACATGGCATGTTATTTCATCGTTACTCAGTACTGGTTTATTACTTGGATATCATAATATATTGTGTTTTAACACCAACACTGTAACATTTACTAATTATTTTTATAAACTTCTGTTTTACTGCATTTTTTTTCACAACATACCAAATTTCACCAAATATATGCCTTACTATTGTATTATATACTGCTTTACTGTGTATATCAATAAAGCACGCAATTATGTTATAAAAGGTGCAGTAGTTTTTGTTGAGGTCCAGTGCTCACCCAGTGCATTCCCTTGCTAGCAGCCTCTCAGTGCCTCAGCTCTGAGATTTTTCTCCCCTGTTCAAGTTGTGGTTTTATGCTCCCCAAGCTTTTGGGGGTTTACCAGCCCCACGCTTCCTCCCTCATCACAGATGGGAGCTTTGGACTAGAAGGATCTTCACTGCTCAGTCCAGCACTTGATAGTCTCCTTGCCTCCAGGTCACGTAATAGTCTCCCTCTTCTCTGGGGCTTTGGGAAGTGTGTGCTCCCATCAGAGAGGCTGCTCACAATCTCCCTTCTTATATCTAAGAAATGCGTAGGTTTTGATACCCAGACTCCACTCAGCTGTGTCACATTGCTGTCTTTGATCTACTGTTTGGCGGTAGAAATAATATGAAAAGCAATACAATACAAAGGCAAAACCAGCATATGTTTGCCTATGATTTTGTTAATACACTGAGGGAGAAGGCGAGAATTTCCTCATTTCATTCACTTCAGGAAATAAACATGCATCCCACATCCACTCTCACCGACTCAAGTTACTCTGGATTCACTCCTACATAAGTGAATCAGCATGTGTCTTGCAGTACTGAAGTCTTCCCTGAAGATTATGCGATCCACAAAGCACAGCAGCCCCCAGTGATGACTCCTATTGAATTCAATTAAGCAAGAGGGAAGATAACTTCACTTAGTTCTCCCATGCCCACAGCCCTATTATTTACAACTCCTAACACCCATCAATAAAATGGTGTTTATGAGTGGCTCTTAGGAGTGTTTTCCTTATGCAAGTTCAGGCAAAATATCCTCCTTAAGGACAAGGCTATTTACTGGTCAGTGTGTTTCCTTGGCTCTCTAGGCAGAGGGGAAGATTGATTTTAGCTGCTTTGTTAACATGCTGCCATTTACTCACAGACTCCACAGTCTTTCCCTTTGGAATAGATCAACAATACTGGGAGGTTCCCGTCCCACCGAGGCCACACTTCTCTGCTCCCCAGTGCCCATCACGGTCACAGACCTTCACTGCTCAGGGCAGCTCATGCTGCACAGCCCCTGATCGTCACTTCTCAGCCCAACCAGAGCTGCCCAGCCCAGCCCTGGGCTTCCTGCTACAATTTAGGATCCCAGCACACCCCTGCCTGCCCTGTGGGGCTGTGTGGGCAGCAATGCCTGCTCTGCTGCAATGATGGGGCCACAGAAATCGAGGAGAGGGACAGCTAAAATGGGAGAGGGAAAAAACCCTGTCTGGAAAGGGAGAAAGAGGGAAAGCAAGGTGCAGAAACTGTAATTCACTCCATGGTGGTGCCTGCTAAGAGCATCCCTGGCCTCGCTTGGCTGGATACGCGCAGCAGGCGCAGTGCCATCGAGTGCTGTATGAAGCCCTTTGCTTCCAAGCCCACCCACGTGCAGCCAGCAATAGCTTGCACTTCTTTCCCTGTGGCAGCTTTGAAGCTACTGTGATGTTACAGTCACTTGTACATCAGGTGAAGAACAACTACCAGCTTCCCTTCATGAACGTGATCCACCCCTCCCTGCGAAGGTGCAGGAACAGCAGGAGCATCCTGGTGCCCAGCCCCATGCTCAGGCACTGGGGGCATTTCACTGGCTGCGACCCATTTTGGCTGCCTGTGGGCACATGTGTGCAGTCAGGCTAAAAACCAATAAATCTTTCTCTTCCTGAGAGGATTTCACTGGGAATTTGTTTCAGCTCAGAGCAAGCATATCAGCTGGCTAGAAAACGCCATAAATCTGTGCAAGAAAAATGGGCCTGCTGAGACCAACTAAGGTGTAACACTTCCATACATGAACCCCATAAGCTGATAATGCTGCTTACCAGCTGAGGGAGATGAGTGCAGCACAGAAGTAGTTGCTCATAAAGCCAAAAACCTGGTTTTAAAGCACCTGTGGTTAAGGGAGGGATGAGAGGTAAGGAAATCTTGTAGCTATACAAGTGAATTGTGGGACTTCACAAATACAGAGTTGCTCTTTCAGCCTATTGACTAAACCCCTACTGCTTGTCAACCTAACGTATATATTAGTCACTTGGCAATTGTTTACGGGGCGTAAAGACTTCTTTTTGTTGTTGTTATCTGAGCATTACAATGGATATGCCATTTATTCAATAGCTGGCATATGCTTTTTACTGGCTCTGTCCAAGCAAGTTCTCCCTATTTGCTGACATAAGCAACTTGCAAGACTTTCCTCTCTCTCTCGCACTCCCCCCCCATAAACACATTCACACATACAGGGAAAATAAAAACAACAATCTTTTATTGTCTTTCTTGCTGAATGGAAGAGGTTGGTGTTTCTCCACAAAATCATTTCCAGGAATAACAGCATCCTCACCCCATATTATTGGTATGTCCATATTTGCAGCAAGTATTAAATTACATACTTCTATAATAGGAAACCAGGCATTCCTGTATTTGTTTCCTTCACACATACTCTGATGACTCAAGCCAACAACACAGAGTGCCATTTTGTAGGTATAATGTCTTTCAGACCATTAGCAATAATGCAAAATAAGATGAGGGTCTTTGAGAACACGTTATTTCATTAAGTCAAGGGCTAGTTCAGTAAATTCATGACTTAAACCTCTATGAGGCCATAGAGAGATTGCTTGGTCCCTGGCACACATGAACTTTCCATTTCTTCATGCCTATCTGCTACGAAGCTGCCGTCAGCATCTCCACATCTTCCAGCTGATATAGCTCGCTGCTCACCACTCTGCTGCGTGCAAGGGAGAGTTGCGGCCCCTGCTCATCTCCAAAGTGGTGCTCTCACCTCAGCAGAATGAAAGCTCTTTCCCTTCTGACAGAAGCAAACTGATGAGCAGCTGACCTGAGGCAGCGTGGTCCAGCTGGGGAGCACGGCGGTGGTAAAGGCTTCTGGTGAGGTTGGGCACCACAGCCGGGTCAGGCCTTGCATGGTTGTTCAGGGAATGAGGGAGGCACAATGAAACCTCGGAGTATTTGTGAGAACAGAAGTCAAGTGTTGTGTATACAGGGAGATTTACATGAGAGTGTTTTTATACACTGGTGGTGTTGTGACATAGTGTCAGGTCAGAGCAATTTCAGAACAGGTACTATATCCCAAAATAACATTAAAACTATTCAATTAAAACTGTTCAAGCTCCTTGCTGTTCAGTTTGCACTACATAAAGATAGCCTTCCTGATGATCTATGGTAGACCAGTACATAATCAAAAATATCATCATGAGAGGATTTTTACTTCTGCATCAGGGTAATTTTTAGTTGTGCCTCATTCACCAGACAAATGGGTTTATTTTAACACTGATGTAGGAGATGCTTCTTTTTGCTCAGAAGATTAATGGCAGTTGCCAGTATAATTCCCTGCTGCATCCCACAGTGAATGTTTAGATAAAGGCTGCAACCAGCTGCAGGTGATAAGACATGAAACTACTGGGGTTTTTTCCTACCAACCACAAATATGAGCTTAGAAATTCATGGTCCTGAAAAAATATTAGGGATGTTAGAATAAATTCTAGATACATGAGTATATACCAATATGCACACAGGCAGACAGAGGCATGAAACACAAGTCTTCCTTGTGTGTGTGTGTATACATTCATGCACACACATGCACACCCAGACATGCACACACAAGCCCTTTGCTGTGCTGAGCCTGTGAACCATCCAGTTGTGTCAAAATAGATAAAGCTTGACAACGTGCATTAATTCAGCTTTATCTTCAGTTGGAACAGCCTGTGTTTTGCAGCAGTAGAGCAGTCTTTTATTCAGCAGTTGCTAAAGTTTCTTCAGGAATTTTGATTCCTAAGGAAAGTGGCCGTAAGCATATTGGTTCTGTGGAACTTCTTCTTTTGTTATTCTTCTGAAACACCTGGCAGAGCTGGCATGGCGTTCCAGCCTTGGCAGGAGGTAATAAAGGCATCAAGCCTATAACTTAGCTTCTTTCATCTTTTTTTTCTTTCCTCACCCTATTTTTTTTAACCTCACTGATAAGCTCAAAGCCTTCCTTCAGCAAGACCTTGCAGGCAGACAAATGCCACTAAGTCTTTCAATGACTTACTGTGCATGTGGGTTTTTTCTACCTGTTTTTTGCTTGCTTCCTCTTCTACATTAAAAAAAAAAAAACAACTTATAAATCAAAACTGTACTTGAAGGGAAAATATCATTTGCATCTCTAAGTCTTTTAACTGCAGGTACCCACACGAAGCACCAGAGTTCCCTATTTTCATATTTTTCGTACTCAAAGCTGCAGCACTGTTAGTGCCTGTAGGCTTTTATCAGACACTGCGGGCAAGTACATGGGAGTCTCTACCTCCCACTTTTTTCAGTATGTAAGGATTCCTTAAAAGTTCTTGAATCCATAGGATGCTCTTTCTCTCACAACAAAAATATGTTGACTTCCACTTTGCAGTCATTTTTTGCTTCTGATGTCCTGCCTGGTTCCCCACAGTCCCTGGCAGCTTCTCCCTAAGGTGCTGGATGACTGAAGCCAGCCCTGGCTGTACCATCAGGCACTTCCCTCTCCTGTCCACACTGCCTGTACCCTCCCTCACCTCCATCCCCATCCCACACTGTCCCCATGCCTCAGACTCAAGTGCAGCAGAATGGAACAGTGCCCCAGTCTTCCCCTTGGCCCATAGGCCAACTCCACCTCTCTCCAGCTTCTTCCTCTCAGTGTAAAGGATGCCCCATTCCTACCCACTTCCAGCACAAGCTGCTGCCAAAATCCCCCATGACTGAAGACACCTCGAGCTCCTCATGAGGGGCTGACACTACAGGGCTGACACTGACACAGCTGCTTTCCCCTCATGTTTTTAACAAACCCCACAAACAGCAGCTGACCTCAAACCTGATCCTCCCTTCCAGTGCAATGCGTTTGCTTAACACTCCATGTTGTCTTTCCTCCTGCTGAGGTTTTTATTCCCCTCCACTAATTTCCCTACTGAGTCTCATTTTTTCGTGCTTCATTAACATTTTCCTTTGTGCCACTTCTAATACACAGCTTTACTTACAGAGCAGGCTCTCCCCCTCCAGCCCCCATCTCCCATTCCCGCTGGCCTCTCCACTTGCTCTCCATACACTTAGGAACATGTCTAGGCACCATGTAGGTCTGGGATCCCATATATCCCTTGCAACCTTGGAGTGGATTTCCTGTCATTCTTTACTCTCGACATCTCAGACACTGAAGACTTTCAGTGAGAGACTCCTGTTTTTAATGCACTGATGCAGAAGATGATTACAGTCCCTGTCAGAAAGTATACTGGTTCTTCTTTGATCGTTTAGGGGGTTTTTTTACTTGTTTTGTTTCTTTGAGGGTTTGGGGGGGATTTTTTTTTTTTTTTTTTTTAATAACAGGAGTTGTCACCTTGCTGGCCACTGGAATTTGTGTTGGCCCACATGACCAATAAGGCTGCATAACCCGCATGAACCGTGGCTGCCAAAGGCAGCCCAAAGGGCTCTGCTTCCAAAGAGGGCTGCAAACTGCATGGCTCATGTCCTGTGAAGGCAATTCCCTCAAGTGGCCAATTTGATTTTTATTTTTAAAGAGATAAACACGCAAAGTCATTATCCAGTGTGTTTGCAGGCATCTGTACCTCACAGAAATGCTTACTGCAGATTTAGCAGCCAGACCTGAAATATGCTACTTAGGAAATTAGGCACTAAACTCATCTCATTTTGCAGCTCACTTACACCCCCCCTCAGCACTGAGAGACTCAGGGAGGTGCAGGATCCCCAGCAGGCGAAGCCCACGGTGAGGAGCCCAGCTGGCTAAATGTCAGGCACCAGCAGCTCTGGCTCGCTCGGGGTACATGGGGATGGCTGTGGCTGTTGCTACGGGCACCGGAGCAGAGAATGATAATAATGCCACAGCAGACTGAGGGGAAAAGGGTAAAACAGGATGTCTCCATTTCATTTTTGAATATGGCTCCAAATTAACTGCAGTGAGTAATTACCTGTGAAAAAGTAATAGTGATGGTTCTGTGGTTTAGCAGCGGGCTGCAAGTGACACCTTTGATTTTGCTTGCCATGAAAGGGCACTTTTTTGCTTTTGTATGAGAAAAATCATAGCCATGAAGGAACTCATATCAGCTATTGCTAAGGCAGCTGTTTCATTATGGCATGCACTACGTGATATTTTCCAGACTGTTGGCTGCTGAGCTCAGGTGGCCTTCCCACCCATTTCCCCAACTCCAATGGAAAGATTTCATTTCCATGGAAAAGGGGACATTTGCTCAGCTCCCTTGCACAGTTTTTCTCAAGCTAGGCTCTGTGCATGATCCCAGCACTTTGATCCTTGCCTAGTATCTGCAGGATAACTTTTCTGAATTCCACCTGATTTACAAAAATTATTTGACCTCTTTCCTTTTGCCTTCAGTCACAAAGCGCTCAACTTTCACAAAGAGCAGGGTAAGTGTGGCACAGCCTGCCAGCATCCCACAGAAGGAACAGAGCATTGGAATGCCTATTGAGGTAGGGTTTACCTTAACAAAGACACTCATTGCCCTAGAGCTTCTCAGGTGCCAATGCCAGGTGATAGCATTGCTGGTTGGGATCCTGCCTTTCATTCCCTTTGCTGCAGCTTCTTTGCTGGCTGGGAGTTACCACTGGGACCTGGCTGCAGCTGCACAGTGAGGTGTGTGCTTCACCTCTTGAGAACCTACATACCTGAACAGCCTTCTCTGTTGGGTCAGGGCTGTTCAAGAGCCACCTTCTTCTTCCTCACCTCCCTTCCACTCTTTTGAGTTACTTAAGAAAAGAACAGCACAGAAGTGAGTCATCCCAAAAGGCCCTGTGATCCAGAGGAGGCTCAGTGGAAACCCCTCGCTTCCCTCATTTATCCCATGCCATAACCCAGAGCCAAGAGTTTACACCTGCCCTGGGCTCTTCTGCCCTTCTCCTGTAACAATTTAAGGTATGGGGTGATGATGGGACCTTTAGCCTCTGTGTAGAGTGAGGCTTCTGGCATTCAGAAACCTTGCTCCTTCTTTCTGAGAAAGGAGTCTTAAACTGAGTTAATGATGCCACCTAAATTTGTCATTTTCTAAGTCTGGGCACCTAATAGTCTTACTTAGAAAAGGAAGGCTATTGAAGTTAGTGCTCCTTCTCTTATGCCTTTCCCTATTCCCTTCCCTCTCCCTGTTGTCCCCTCCACCTTACTCTGGAGCTGTGAGAACAGTTTTTCTGAGCTTGCAGCAGCAGCAACAGCAGCATCATCCACACCCCTGATCACTCACCTGGCTTTCTTGGTGCTGTCAGAACAAGTGTGTGACACTAAATCAGCTCAGATTCATAAAATTTGTAATGGGTGCACAAAGTGCCACCATCAGTAAGCTGTGCCTCCACCAGGTCTCAAATGATGGCACAAGAGTGTGCAGAGACAGCCACGGTCTCAAACACAGTGCAGAGAGATGGTGTCTGTAGGTCTGTCCTGATGTCCTGCAGCTCCCATTTGTGATTCCACATGGCTCTGCTGAGCACTTAATGGACAGTCTGGGTATAACAAACACTTAGGGAAGTGCTGAATGCTGTGAACTGGATGGTCACTTAAAAAGCTGTCACACCTAGAGAGACGGAGAGCTGCATGTATTTTTTTGTGTCCTTACTGGGTAAGAAACTGAGAAATCCTGCGAGTGGGATTCATTACGTGCAGCACATTATCTTGTGACATGGAGAAGAGACACAGGATCATTCCCAAAATATCCTTCCCCACTGATAAATTGCAGCAAGCAGGTTGGAAGCTGCGCAGCGTGAAGGATAACCTACTTAGGATGAACACGTGCATGATGCTATCAGAAATATTGATGCAGTTACAGCCCTCATGATGGGGTTGAGGAAAGGGTTATATCAAATCACAATTTGCAGAAGCACCAGGGAGACAGCAGCCTCAAAGCAAAGCCATCTCACATTTCCCCCAGGCTGGGCTTTTCTGTCAGCCCCGGGATATTTGTTTACTGCAGTCTCAGTCCTCCCATACAGGGCACATACAAATATAGGAAAGAGAAATAGGGGAATACCGTTGTGTCCAAATGGGTGCTGGTAGGGTGTGCATGTGTGCCCAGTGCATGCTTGGCTTTGAGAAGCCTCCTGCAGAGGTGCCTCCGGCTGATCAGACACATCTGAGGGAGGTGGCACAGCACGGCTGGGGCTACTTCTTGTGGAGGATGACACTATGGGCATCCCTGGAACCAGATCACACATTTGCACAGAGGAATTCAAATCCATTCTCCCCAACAGTTCCTGGCACAAGTGAGGGATGAGGAGGACACACAGGGGCAGCAAAGCAGCAGGACAGCTCATCGGTCGAGGTGGTTTGGCTCCAGTGTTTCTGAAGATAATTTTGAGGTGGCACAGGTGGTGGGGCACCTTGTTCAGCAGTGTGCCTGCAGCAGGGGCTTCTTTAAGGCAGAAATGTTTTAATTTAGGAAAGGCTCATGTGGAGCTTTTCTGGCTGAGGTAGGAGCACAAGGCAACTGATGTTTTCCAAGGCAGTCATCCATTAACGGGTGATTTCCCCATCCTTCCCTGAACTCTACAACCCTCTGCTAAGCTCTAGTGCACATTGTTTCTGTAAGCACAAACCAGCATTTTAATTTTAAGCACTTGACAGTGTCATGGGTTTCACTTCACTTGTTCTTACATGCAGCATGACCCTGGGTTTTACACTGTGCTCTGGTAAAGGCAGCAAATAGCAACACAAGGAGCAAAGTACTTGGAGCTTGACATTTGTCNCTTCAGTCACAGCTAAGCAAACAACTAATCCTTCTCTCTTCTGCAGCCCGTCTAGTGCCTTTACTACGTTTGGTGATTGCACTGCAGTCTGTAAAGCAGCTGGGGGCACAGATGTGTCTGGAGGCAGCAGGGGTTATATAGAAATATATATATCTAATCAAACTTTTATTAACCCATGGCCTTCCAGTTCAAAAAAGACACGGTCGAACAAGCCATGATTTGCAACAGCTTCAGCCTCCTGACTGAGTGGAAAATCATTTGCAAACTACTTCTGATGTTCTGCAAGTGGTTTCATGATGTGCCAGCATTTGCTGGGGGGCCTTGGGCAGCTTTGAGAGCTGATCACTGTTTACTGCCAGGAGCGGATGCCCAGGGGTGGCACTGGGACCAGGGCTGTGCAGCACCCTCACCACCCACACATGGGCCCCCTCCAGCTGAGTGTCAGAGGTGACAAAAGGAGGCTCCAGCTAGGAATTCCTTGCTTTGGGTTGTTTACGTGGCTTTTTGTTACCTTTCAGCTCAGCGAGGTGCCCACCCATGGGGAGAGCAGACCCTGACACCTTGCAGCCTGCAGTGTGCTCACGCCAGCTTGTAGTGGGAGTGTCCTTGGAAATCAGGGCTTATTGCTCCTGCTGCCAGGCTGGGTTGCTGGATCAAATGTCCCAGTGGAGGAAACAGAAATAGAGAAGAGGTTTTTTTCTCAAGCAAGCAAGCAACCAACAAGCAACTCCATGCCCCAGATATTAGCAAGCTGCGCAAATATCCTGAGACTCTCAGATTTCTGAAATGTTTCTGTTCTTTATTCTTTAGTAGTTCACATATCATCCCCAAAATCTGCCCCAGCTTCTCCAACTCGTATTTGCAAATTACCCCTGATTCACCCTCCTAGTCCAGTCCCACCTGTCCCAGGAAATGCTTCTTATTCACTCCTCTCAGGTTCCCATCTCTGCCCCAGGATCTCTGGGTGCACCCTCACTCCAGCCCTCCTTTCCCCTCTCTCAGCCACCCTGCTCAGAGCAGCAACAAGCAACTTGCCTGCGAGGCAGCAAAACCAGGATGAAGAGGTGAGAGAGAAAATGAAAGCTTCCTTGATTTCAGCCCCGCTAGAGGTGAGTTTGTGACAGCAGGCACTGCAGGGTCTCACACTATTCCCGTGGAAGTGATGGTTCACAAAGGAGCAGAAAGCTCTCTGCTGCAGCCTCACTTCAGCTGCAGCCTGGCATTTGCAATCACTGCTGCTGGCTGCTGTTTGTGCCATGCTCCTCCTGGCTGCCTGGCTTTTCCAGAAGGCTTTTACTCTGCTCTCTCTCTTGGTGCCTTATTCCCCCTCCATCTATTTTGTCAGCAGCCCTTCTCTTTGTCTCCTTAAAGGTGCTGGTGCCTCTGCGCCCTCCCCTGGCTGCCTTCTCCTGTTCCCACGTGCCTTTTGCTGGCATGTACCATACTTGGAGAACAGGAATCCACCTACCAAGCCCTGCCAGCTGTAAGGCACCCTGTTCCCAACACCTACAGCTGTCAAGCCCATGGGAAACCAGCTCCTGTTCTGCTTTCTACCCCAGAAACTCAACGCGATGAGACCTGCCTCCTGATCCAGTGGGTGGTGATGAGGAACGCTGGCACAGCCAGAGGGGACGGTGGGAACCGGGACACCGTCGGCTGCTGCCTGGCATTGGGCTTGGGCTTTGAGGTCAGTGCAAGGTCCCGCCGGCTCACAGGCCCTGGTGCAGCTCTTGCACCACCCAGATGACCCAGCAAGTGGCTCTTGTGGACACATGTGAGGTTGGATGTGCTAATTACAGCCTCTGCAGCTTTAAAAAGGAAGGGGCAGAAATGTCAGCCAACTTTTGCCTTTTTCAGCACAGGTTGTTGGTGCGCAGCAGGGGATGTATCAAACACAAATGCTGTTCTATTACTGCTGGGTGAAGGTAAGCGCAAACAATCAGATGTCCTTTCCCATTTTCTGTGTCTCCCTCTGCGACGCTGATAGAGGGACTCCAAACGTTTCCAAGCAGGCAGTGCCTATCTGCAGCAGGCAGACAATTTCCAAATGTATTAGCGGCACAGAGTCAATAGAGAAATAGCAGTCCAGCATATCATCCAATTTTCAAATGTAAATAACTAGACCACTGTTAATTTGAAGGGCTACAGCAGGGAATAAAACGAGCCTTGGAAAACACACACAGCAATGACCGCTGGTCGTAATCCATTACCTTCAGGCACGCCTGTTATTTTTCCCCCGCTGGCTGCTGTGCCACAGGGCAGAGGAAAGCCAGTGGTCTCGCATGTGAAGAGTGGGCTGAGCCCCCAACAGGGGGCTGCTCCTGGGGTTGCCAGCTAGGCCACACCACAGGCACATGGCGCTGAACACCCTGCACAGGATGCAGCCCTGCCTGGCACAGCTGGCACTGAAGGGGGGCACTGGCAGCAGAGGGTCACCTTCAGCAATGGGTCACCTGCAGCCATGCTTGTCCCCTCTCCTTTTGGCTCCCCACCTCTGGCCTCACAAGCAGCATCACCTCAATGTCCCATCCCAAAACCAACCCTGATAAGGCGTTGTCTGGAATAGTAAGGCATGAGATGAAGCATCCACCTCCCTCCTCAGCGACTGCAAGGAGAAGGGAAAGAGTGAGAAACCTTGAGGGGATCCTGCAGAATGGGAGAAAAGGAGTGGGAGGAAAAATGCTTTTAGCAAAAAGCCTCTTGGGGTTTGCCAGTGTAAATGAGAGCAAAATTGTCCCCTTGTCTACACCACTGTTACAGGACTGCTGAAGGGAGGCCCCTTAAATCCCATCTCTGGAGGCACACGACAGCTTACAGCGATGCCCCGAGGGAAGGGAATGTGCTGCAGACACTGGCAAGATGTGACAGAGGGCTGCCTGATGAAGCTGTCCTTGCCCTCACTGGCCTGTGGGTGACTCCCACCATTCCCGAGGGAATGCCAGGGGCCAGGAAAATGGGTCTGATGCCGTGAGAGGCAGGGAAAAAAATCAGTTTGTTCAAAGGAGGAGACCAATCAGGCAGATGGTGTCTTGTGTAAATCTGCCAGTCTCCATTGGACACTGCGGGAACGGGCAGGCTTAGCTCGGTGGAGTGAGTTCATCCCAGGGCTTCTTGCCCTACTTTGCACTTTCCTCACTCCTTTTCCAAACCACCAGTGGACATTTGCTCAGTGCCCAAAAGGGGGGGATGCGCTATAAGTGCTAAGTATCAGGTAGCCAGATCGGAAAGGTCACCTTCTCACCACTCACCATTAACAGAAAAACACTCTGAAAATGAAAGATGAACATCTGCTTCCAAGCCCACCGCTCCCCGAAAAGGGAGCCGGATATTGCTGGTGAAGAGTTGCCGGTTTGGGAGACCAGGAGCAGTGCCAGAAGGGCTGGCTGAGACCCTCCCAGCCACGAACCTCTGCAGCTGGGCTGTTGGAAAAGGCTGGGTTTGCTTTTCTGCAAGATGTCACAGCAGGTTCCATGGAACAATGGAGGGCACAGGGAGACACAAAAGCCTGCAGTGGTGAGATGACTTGTGGTGTGACAGGAGTGTGGTGAAATTACCTGTTCTGTCATGACAGGAGTGATGTTGTAGCCAAGATGATCCAAGCATGTGAGCAAAGCAAGATTTGCAATCTCTGTCATTACATCGGCTGATCTACTTGGAAAAAACAGACAAGATTTCAGGCACACGACTTCTAGGCTCATTTAACTAAAAGCTAGTCTGTGCCTGTTGCCATTGTTAGTTTTTTCTCCCAGAATCATGAAAAATACACAGGAGAAAAAAAGTGAAACATCAGACAGAAATCATGGATGTCCAAAGATTTCCCACATGCCCAATGTTGGTGTGGAAGAGAGGTCCCATGTGCTTATGGGTGGCCTGATGCTGAGCCCTCAGTTGCTGCTTCAGCCACTCTGGGGCCCCTCGGCAGCTGCAGCTGCTGCAGTGGTGCAAAACCATCACCAAGCTGCAGACCCATCACAGAAAGGCAGGAGAGCTGGGGACGGATTGACCCCAGGCTGGCACTCATTCGTGAAACAGATTTTTCTTAAGCCATGAAAAAAGAAGAGCAGCACCCAAAACTGGAAACTGTTAAAAAACTGCTCTTTTTCAGATTTTTATCTTCCATCTAGAACAGCCAGTGTTTGGCCCCGTGTGGCTCGACGTGAGTCACGACGAGTCTATGCTGAGGTACAGCCAAGATTAGCTGCTTTGTATAGAGCTGTGCTACCTCGCAGCTACTGATTCACTGCAGTAGAAATGATAGATGATTCTACAGTAGGTAAAAAAGTGATGAAACACGCCAGTACTTAAAACAGTGGATGTGCTCCACCTACTGTCCATTGCCAACAGAGTGAGCCGGGATAAGAGGCAGCATCCTCACTAAGAGCTTCATGCTGCCATCCTCTCGACTTTTTACATTTGGAGGGGAGCCGGAGGCAAAAAGAAAGGAAAAACGGATGTGAAGAAGAAAGGAGAGTGACAGAAGATGAGGGCTGCATGGTAGAGGAAAAAGAAATAAAAGAAGACACAGCTCTTCCTATGTAAAAAAAGAGATGCTTCAAGAATATGTGAGCTTGCAGCAACCTTGGCCATGTAAAGTCTTTTTGATTTATTTCAAAGCTCCCTAAGGACTGGAGTTCTTTGACTGCTACATCCTATTTCTGATTGATGACAATGGGGTCTATGCTTAGGACAGCCAAGGACAGATCCCAGGATGCCGCCTTCTCCCTTTGGCTGCCATCACCTTCACCTCCAAGGCTCTGGGGCCAGACAGGGGAAGGACAAAATTCCCATGGCTCTTGCCTTCCATGTGTCCTCTGTACTCTCTCTACCAGCGATCACAGCTGGTACTACTGATATTATGATGTGGAATGGACAGACATTTGTCTCCTGCTCCTGATCCTTGATAGCAAACCAAACCTTGCTTTTATTAATCTCCTTCCCAGTCCAGTACTCTTTTTCCATTCAGGTCAATGAAGCCTGTGAGCAGCTGTTGTCTACACAGGATATATCTCATCTCACATGATCTTCAATTCTGACAATGTCTCCTGTGAAAGACAGAGGAGGCAGGGACACAAAGCAGACTGAAGGTAACACATTCAGCAGTACACAGTGTCAGGGTGTCCACGATGACTTAAAAAGTAGATATGATGCAGACATTTAGGTGTCATTAAGCTGGCTGAAAACAGAATTCTCAGTATGGTTCTCTGTGAATTTCTTCAGTGTGAGGGCCAGGCCTGGTGTTTTGTCAAGTCCACGGTGGAACTGCTGCTCAGACATGGACAGGGAGGCAAGCCACTGCTAGTGTCTCCATCAGCCAAAGGGTTTGGGCACAGGGCACAGTCAAGGGAGGAGAGAAAAACTGAACTACAATTATCACTCAAAATCCCAAAGATAAAAAAGCATTTGCAAAACAGGGCTTGTGCAGTGCTCTTAGGTATGAGCTTACTCACTGCTTGCTTTTTCATAAGAAAAGACACCAAAACACCCAACCTTTAGGTGTGTCCTGAAGCAGAACATTTTTTGTGTGTCAAAATTTATATTTTTACATATATATAGTACATAGAAGCATGCATACCCACACATACATATATACAGATGCCCTCACACAGGGATCAGGGAGCTCATTTCTGCCAATGTCTACTTTTTAAAGTGTTTAAGCACCTGGCTGCAATGCACATAGTCAGGTATTCCTGCCCTTACACTGTCCAGTTGCATATTCCCTCTGCTGTAGCATCATATTAATGAGTATATATAGCCCTGGGAGTGCTCTTTCCCTGCCCAAACAACTTTGAGCATGGCTGGAGGGAGTACAGGTCCATCTATATCCAGCCATATAGTCCTGTCTGAAACTGTGCAGATCCTACTGTCCTTGAAAGCCTTGTGCAAAGTGCCCAGGACAGTGCAGTGTTTGTGACAGAGCAGTAACTAACCATAGGTTAATGCAATATACACTATCATTTAATATCTCACAGGCCACCATCTGAGTATACTTCAGACCTGTCCTGAATACAGATATTACTAGTGGGTTGTAATTTATCTGTGCCTTTGCCTGCAGCTGCTCCTTTCTATTATTCTAGCAAATATTGCAGAAATTCATAAAAGCCACGGAAGAGTGGTAGGCTTATAAAGTGCGCTCCTGCTACCGTTTCCTTGTCCTCATTATTAATCCACTCTACTTTTTCATCATTCCATATCAAGTCTGTCTCCTACTAAAAAAAAAGATGCTTCCTTTTTCACTTTGCATTGATATGAGCCTTTAATTCAACCCTGTCTGTTGGCTTTGACAGAGCCACACCAATTTGTAATCAGATTGAGGCTATGACACTGTTCAAGTGCAAAATATGAAGGATAGAGGAGAAAGGAGAAGGGACGAGAGAGAGAGAGAAAGAAATGGAAAGATTATATGCACAAAGTCGCTGTTTCTGATGTGACATTCAACTCCATGCAAAAAGGGACACCGAAGGGCCCAGGGAAAGAGATTTGCTTGGAAAGACACTGCTTCCAGACAAAATACTGCTCTGCTATACCTCAGCATATTAACAAAAGAGGAGGTATGGAGGAGAAAGAGATGACAAGGTTAGCCAGGGAATGAAAAAAGAACTACAGGGGACCAAGGGCATGGCTGAGGATAGAGAGACGATGGAGAGACAAGTGACAAAGCAAGGAAGGGAAGTAAAACAATAACGTGCGGAAAAGAATAAAAACATCAAGACAAAGTAAGGGGGAAAAAGTTCAAAGATAGCACAGAGAGAGAGAGGAAGAGGTATTCTGACAACCTGCAGCACAGGTGACTGCTGGTGGCTGCAGCTGCTGCTCAGACAGGAGCAAGCAGATAGAAAAACTCGCTATCCCTGAACGAGCGTGTGTGAGGCCAGGAGCTGCACACACCCTGACTCCATTCTCTTCCCTGTCAGGGCCCAAGTAGAATTCAATAAGGTTTTTACTTTTGCTCTGGCACACTGTTCTGTTAAAGCCTTCTTTATGGTAGTCGGGGATACCCCAATCTTCTTCCCCTAGAAGGCAGGAAGGTAAGAAGCCTAATATCCCAACCATTTCCAACATACCCTTTACTTCAGAGGAATTATAGTGTATTTAGCTTTATTGTCTCCTCCCTTTATTGAAGGGGTAAAGTCTGGTGGTCTTTATGCATGACAAATCTCCAGGGCTGCCACAAGATATCTATTTTCTTTCAATTCCTTTGAGGGGAAATACCTCCCTGCTCTGCCACGCACATGGAATGGCTGATTACATATGAGTTAGTACACCCAGCAGCCAGGCATGTGGTATTAAAACTGTAATTCAAGGGCACAGAGATTGAGTGTTATGAACTATTAATGACTCTTTCTCATGGTTTGGTCCAAAACTGTGATCTTAGTTATTTGTCACTTAAAGGGACCTAGGCAGAAATAGAATTTAAAGCTATTGATTGCAAACACTTTTATCTACAAAGCCAATATGAAACACTGAGCAATAGCAGGCTGACTTATGTTACAGCTTCTTCTCTTTTTATTCTTTCTTGAAGAGGTTTCACCAGGGATTACATCTTTACGGTGCAGAACTGTGTTTTCCAGGTGAGCTGAAGCAGTATGGATTTGAGGTTTGACAGTCTGTATCAAAGCCTTCCTCCAGTTTAGACAGCATGTGTGGATCATTGACGGCTGTCAGTGTGAGCCCAGCTCTGCTCCCACCCACTAGCAGACATTCAAAGGGGGCAGAGTCATGACACTGCTCAGCCTCTGTGCAGCCCCTACCCAAAAGGGGCTGCTGTGTGCCCCCAGACCCAGCAGAGCAAGCACTGCCAGTAGTCATGTGTGTGGATGTGCTCACACACACACACACACACAGAGGTGTCTTGGAGGACCTCCAGACCCTGCACTCACCCCAGTCACTGACTTGAACCTCCTGGTCCCTCCAGTAGCCAACTGGCAGACTGCCTGGTCTCTCCTTGGCTCCCAGAACACTTGACTGACCACTGGCCAGTCCAGCCTGATGCTCGCTGGTGCCACATGCTGACACACACACCCTTTCACAGCCCTTCACATGCCCCTGTGAAGCACATGGACACTAAGGCCTGTGGGTCCTACTTCAGTCCCCCCACCACACACACACCCAAGAAAATGGCAGAAATGGTGTTTAATGAGAAAACAAGGACAGACTGCACTGGCCAGGGGCAGGGCAGGGTCAAACAAGCATGGCGACCAGCATCTTATGTGCATAACCACCCCCTTTTTTTGCCTTTTCCCTTATTTTTTCCCATGTCTGTTCCTCCCCAGAATCTCTTGATCCCTCCCTTTCCCCCTTCTGGATTCCCTCCTCACACCAAAACAGCCTGTAAGTCACATGCAGTCCCAAGATGCTCTACCCTGCATGCCATAAAGGCCCATCACCATAGGGGCTGTCTTAGTTCAAGGGCAGAACTAAGATATCTATGTTGATCAAGAAAAAAAAAGTAATCCCTCTCCCTTTAAATTTAGAAAAACAAAACTTTAATTAGGAAATATATATATAGAGAGAAAAAGATAACAGTTCTCAACCACAATACATTTATATGTATCTCCAGAAAAAAAAACCCAAACACCAACAGCTTGTAATAAAATCTTCCCCCTCCCCAAACGACAAGGTAAACAGTTAAAGGGTCTTTTAGCTACTCCCAAAAAAGGACTGCAATTGTATCTAAGGACAGCAGGAGGCGATGTCGCGCCTCAGCTGCTGGTCTCTCTCTCCCAGGGGATGCAGTTATAGTCACGGACAGCAGGAGGTGATGTCATGCCCGGGCGGCTGGCCTCTGTCTCTTCCTTGTAGATCACCAGGCCGGCGACAGTGATGTTGGTGGCTAGAACAGCAGCAGGAGAGCTATCTCGGAAGTACTGAAACACGAGCAGGGCGCTCGCTCTCCTCTCCCAGACAGCTCCCGCAACATCCACAGATGACCAAAAACGGTCGAGTCAGGAATGAGAAGGCAAAAGTCCCAGCTATCCAGTAAATTCTGGACACCAGTGTGCCTCTGCCTCGCTCCCTGCACCGATCGCTGCAGCTGCTGACCTCGCTGACCTGCGCAGGAAGAACGAGCAGCCCCCCTGGCCATTTCCCCCCCCCTCCCGACCTGGGGAGAGAGCAGAACAAAAAGCTCCTAGCCAAGTGATTAGTGTCACCATATGAATATGCAGTTCGCCCTTTGTTATCCAGCTTTTACAGACTAAGGCGTTGCCTCCAAGCTTTTAGGAAGGAATTCCAATGAGTATTGAAACTATAACAGGGCCATGATAGGGGGAATGTCAAAGGTGTCCAAGGGTCTTCTGCTGACCCCATTGCAGTGGAAGTCCCCCCCTGGCTGTGGGGCTGGTCACCTCCTGTGACAGCCCAGGGAGGGACAAGAGCACAGTCATGCCCCACCCCAACCTTGTGCCTCCATCCTCTTCCTTGTGTGAAAACACCAGTCCTTTCAGTCATCCTTCATTCAATATAACTCAACACTACCCAGTTGCTCTGAAGTTCTTATAAAATTTTGGAAATATCAGCAGCAATAAGCATAGTGGTGCTCTATTTGAAGGGGAGGTGATATGTGGAGGTGAGGTGCCATCACCTTCAGCAATTGCCATCACCTGCCACCAGTGTGTCCTTCCGAGAGGCACGCCCACACCTGAGACAAGGGCAAGTACAGATTTCTAAAGCAGAAGAGAAAAGAGGTGTGAGGAAAGAGAATATAAACAGAAGGCAGATACAAGCTGGGAGCTAGGCTGGCCTCAACCTGCTGCTCTCAGAAAGGAGGGAGAGAATGAGGACAGGGCAGGGAAAGAACAGGGAAACACTACAGGAGCAGAACAAATCTACTGACAAGGAGAGCGGCATGGTCTGCAAGGCTAATTTTTCATCTGCAATGCATGGATACATGCAGTGAAGGAGAATGTGAAAAATAATAAAGTGGAAAAAGAAATACATTTTAAACAAGGCAGTGCATTCAAATGTGGAAATATGACAGTGTAGAACTGAGAGGACCCATGTCAAATAATCTGATTAAGCCAAAGTAAATTTTCCAGGAATTCAGAGACAACTAGAACTGTACCTAAAGAGGCATAACTTATGAAAACCTCAGTGTGACTCCCATTTGCTGAACGTGAAGTGGTAAGTCTCTTTGGTAAGTCATGTAGTTGGAAAATTTTCTGCAAGAGGTGCGATATATCCACACTGCAGGGTTTGGTAGAAATAGCTGTAGAAATGCTCAGGGCAGTGCAGCCAGGAGCTCTGCCACTATCTCCTCCCCTGGCTCTGCCCCTCTTTCAAAGCAGTGCAGGTAGTGACTGGTACAGGAAGGGAGGCAGGTGGCCAGGAGGACCAGGTGGGCAAGCCTGTGCCCTTCCTGCCTCTTTGCCATAGCACCATCAGTGAGGCACTAACATAATTTTAATTGCTAGCATGAAATACTTTCACAAGAATCCTGTAATCATGGAGTCACAGGATGGTTTGGGTCAGAAAGGATCTTCAAAGACCAACCACTTCCACTGTCCCCAAACCCTGCCATGGACAGGGACATCTTTGACCAGATGACCTTGCTCAAAGCCCCATCCAACCTGGCCTTGGACACTTCCAGGGGTGGGGCATTACTCTTTCTGCTCTGAAACTTCATTTTGTTACCCACTCTAATCTTTGGCAGCCGTCAAAATGAAGAGCTGGTAAACAGCCATTCTCTTCACTTCATAGCCTGGGCTCCAGCATTTAAGTGTTTTAATAAATAACACAATTTTTTTAGCTCTTGGCTTTTGTTTTCATTCTTCCAGCTGCACTCTTGAAAATAATTCTCTCTCATCTTCTTCAGATCTCACTAAAAAAAGGAGAGAAGCTCAACTTACAACTGAATAATTTTCTTAACAAACACTTTCAGAGGTAAAAAGAAAAGCGTGATAGACTAGAAGATGATACTCCTGTTGAGACAGAATCTAAGAGACCTATTAGAGAAATACAGAGTTGTTTTACAATAATACTACATTCTTAGGATAGACATTCAGAAGAGAACTAGATACTAAAGGATCCACATGAGAAATTTAGAGAAGTGACTGAATAACAGCGTACATTCATAGAGAGATGCAATTAATTATGAGCTTGATTTGTGTTGATTTCACCCCTAGAAGTGCAGAAAAAATATAAAAATTAAATACTAGTGTTTATAGGCTGCACAATTTGTTGATGCAAAAGGTCTCTGTGACTAGGTAGAACTGTCTGAAACCACTAAGATTACACTGAAGGCTAATGGAAGAATATATATATATATGGTTTTTTTTAATAAGCAAAGAACCGTATTGCAATTCATCCTTAAAAACACTTCAGGAAATGCTATCTGAATGTTTTCAATTGCCACACTTCATTTCTTCTGGCTGGATACTTGGAGTCACAGTGCCCCCCAGCATGATTTAAAGCCTCTCCCTGCACCATACCTACACAGCTCTGCCTGTGCCTGGGTCTGGGCACCACAACAAGCCGTGCCTGCTGTTTCTCTAATCCACACTTTCTCTGACACCTTTGGAGGTTTTCCAGTGCCTTTGGGTCTTTTTCTTTGACTGGCTTTGTCACAACACCTGTTGATAGTGCTTGCCCTGGTATTAGCCCACCAGTTTATCTGCAACAAAACTGAAACAAGCATTGTCTTTTTGTCTTTGGCAAGTGCCACCTCAATGGCCTGACACAGCTGACTCCTTTGGGTGCTTCCAGGGAGCTTTGGAAACGACCTATGTATTTTGTCTTAGTAATATTTCAGAAGTCCAGAGCTCTTGAAAATTAATGAAAGTTTTTGAGAAGAATCATGGTAACTACATCTGTGCTTACACACACACATCTAGAGAAATGCTCTTGATAATAGAGTGAAAATAAAGGATGCAGATAGGGGGAGAATGGAAAGACATTAAGAGGCCTGGAGGGATAAAGCAGCTTAGAGGAGAAGTGGGGTTTGGAATTAAATTGGAGATGCTTTTGAAATAAAAAATGGTACTTAAGGAAAGGTTAAGGCTTACTGGAGAAGATTTCTGAGGTGAAAATATAGCAGAATAATTAGGATCAAGTGAAGGGGAACATAATGTGATTGGATGGTGACAAGTGCCATTTTGTTGCTGTGACTGAAGGAGTTAGTGTTACAGGAGATTTCTGGCTACGGAAAAGCCAGTCTCATAGATAAATTACGCCCCCCTCCCCAGCACTGAGATGTGCTAATTCGATTTTATGGTTCAACCGCATTTTCATATGGGCTATAAAGCAATTGGTTCATAAATTCAGAAAAGTCACAAATTAAGAAAAAGCGATACACAAACACTCTTCAGCATCCTCTGAAGACCGGCATCACTGGGGCTTGATTTGGCTGCCTGTCCTGCTTTGGAGTGTATGTTCTCAAGCACCCTGAGCAGCCAGCACCCCCACTGCCCCAGAAGTGCATTTTTTTTCAGCAAGAAACTGCTTGGGGCAGTCGTTCAGGAGTTCAGGGCATCTGAGGACTCCTCTGGGGCAGTGGTTCTGGCACAGCACCTGACAGACTGTGAGCCAGACTACACATGCTGTGCAGTGAAGGTGCACTGACTTCTGCGTGCCAAGAGTCAGGCTGGACTGTGTGTGCTAAACAGCATTTTGGGAAGCTCAGCAAAGCCCAGGGTGTCCAGAACACACTGGATTTTACTGTGCATGCACTTCATAAGCATACACACATAAGTCTCTCAGGATTTCCATGTGGAAAATATGGAAATCATCCTGCTGAAAGTAATTTTTCTTGCACAAGCTGTTATGGTCTGGTTTTCTGTATATTAATTACATTTTAAGTGCATTTGCTGCAGCCTTGTTTTGATGGGCTTACTAAGTTATTACCAGGAAGACACTTGTTACAGGCAATGGAATGTAAAAATTGTTGAAGTCCAGAATATGGTTTTGTTCATTTTTAGCATATGTCTTAGCTAGATAATACAAAACCCCAGGGTTTAAGCAATTGCAGAGCTAATGTTTCACAGGAACAACACAATCTCTTTGTGAAACTGCTGCAGATGTGGAACTGTGCCTTTTGCCTTTGCCACTTATTTAGCACCTTGGAAATGCAGGCATCACTTTCTGATTTCCCTTGTGTGCTTAGCTGATCCCCACCTGGGATGGTGCTCACATGGTGACTGACAGCAGATCCTTTATCCCTGCCAGAGCTGCAATGACACAAGTGCTGTGGTCCAGGCCACCCATTGCCACCTGCTCTGTGTCCACTGATAACACCCAGCCATGAGAAAATGGCACTGCTAGAGAAGGGTGAAGGTACAGGGCTCCTCCTGAGACTTTTCTCACATCAGATTATGAAAGACACAAAAAAGTGGAGCCTTCTTATTGGGACATGTCACGGTAAATGCTAACGCTGGCTAATTGCATTTTCTAGTACTTTCCTGATGTATGTCAGATGCAGAGGCAGTGATTACTATTATGCATTTGCTTGGAGAAAAATATTACATGACATTAAAGCAACATCAGAATCAGTGCACCTGCATTTCCCAGTTCCTACTGCTCAAGTTCACTGTTCCTTCTGCCATCAGACCATAAGAGACACGTGGTGTCTGCAGCACTGATTTTCTACAGAGGACACAGGACAGGTATTTCTAGGTTCCCAAGCATTTAGGTTTAAGATCCAATAAGCCTCTGCTAACAGAAACTGAACCCAGGAAGGAAAAATATTGTTCGCTCTGCCACACATTCTTACATGTCTTTGTAACGTTACCTATGTAATATGTAACAAAATCATACCTGTGTATAATTTTGGTGATGTTGGGTAGGTCACAGTGTTTCCAAAGCAATAACAGACAGTTCCATTTTATTACTCGCAAATAATACTGAAATTAATACTAACACTAATATCTAATGCTAATATGGCAACTAATAGTGGAGCAGGACTTTACTGCTCACGGGAAACTTTTGCTCAAGTGAAGAAAAAAGTTACCACAGGTCCAGACACACAAGAGGCAGACATGCTGGATATTGAGAAACATTTATCCCATAATGATACAAGTCTGGCTTTTGTATCTCCTTCAGACTTTGCTTTCTGTCGACATCTCTGATTGGGACCAAATACCACCTACCCAAACTCACAGCATGCTGCTTGGCTGACCTGTTATATATGTTGTAATGTCATCACCTGTCAGCTTGCATTGCCCTTGTTAGACTTCTAAAATGGTAATTTAATAAAGGAAGGTGATATGAATCATCAAGGAATAATTTGAATTATCATCTGTAGATAATTCATTATGCACACATTTCTTGTGAGATCCTAAATCAGCAGGGTTTCTTAATCAGAGACTTAAAAATTTTGTCTGTAACAGCTAGAGACTTGACCCATAAATCAGCAGCCAGGCCAACAGGTCCAATTCATGCTTCACATTTTTTCCCTGTGAGAACGAGACACTTAATTACCACCAAGGTCACAGAAAAGGGGAAAAACCCTGTAATACAGAGTTGGTTTTGACAGTATCAGCTCTGGCAGTGTTTTCTGAAAGCAGAGCAATTTGCAAGCAGAAGACAAAAGCATGGTCGGCAACAGGGTGATCCAAACGAGTGTTAGTACCACTCAAGTTATCGGAATCTATCTTCTTCTGCCTATGGAAGATAATATTCGCTTAATAGAGACAGTCGTACTCTTTGTCAGAATTTATTAGCAGAAATAATTAGTTATTCTGATACAGCCTCCTTTTCTGTTGTTCAATGAAGAAAACTCATGGTTTGCACCCTTCCCTTTGCACGTGAGGAAGGGTTCTGTGCAGTTTTTGGGAGGAATCGGGTCATGGCTTGACCATGTCCCCCAGCTGTGATGCAGGGTGCCCTGGGGCTGGGCTGGAGGCACTGTGGTCCCCAGGAGCATGCTGCAGGCAGCCAGGACTACTGGGGAGGGGGGCAGGGAGGGATGGGAAGGAGGGAGGGATGGGAGAGAGGGCAGAGCATCAGCAGGACCCTCAACCCTTCCTAAAATGAATTCAACAAGGGGTGAAGCACGTCAAACCACCTTTGTCAGTGCAGATGTTTTCCTCTGCCCCACTGAGACAGATGGGCCACGTAGAGGGAGGGACCAGGACTAGCACAGCCAGAAGAAAATGTGTTAAGCAGAGCTCTCTAAAGTGCATTAGCCTATCTTATGATTTCAATCTCTTATTTTCATGAAATGGCATGGATTTAGCAAGCATATAAACCCCTGTGAATTTGAAAAGGAAGTATAGGTTTATAAATCCACATTTACCCAGCTAAGTAAATGGCCCAAATCTCAGAAGTGCCAAGCCGCTTCCAGATTCCCCTGAGGGGAATAGCACTGAATGTCTGGTGCCTCTGAAAGCCAGGTGATAAATTTCAGAGTTTTGCAAACTCTGGGCCGAGGGTTTTGCCAATCGATAGTCGTTGCTCAGATATAATGAGCTGTCTAAGAGCACCCAGTCTGGATGATGGATGCTTGTCTGATCCTGGAGCAAAGACTTTAACCAACTGGCCATGTTTATTGGATTGGATTCAGCAAATCAGAAACAACTAATTAGTTCTGTCAGTACTCATTTGAACTAGAGTTAGGGGTTTGGGCAGGGTGGTTTTTCACTTGCTTTTCTGGTTTCTCTTTCTGGCCATGCAGGTGTTATAGTTCATTAAGGCTGGGAAGTGCCTGAATTCTGGTCTAACTTTCCTTAACAGGTGGTTGAGCACAGCAGACCCCCAAGGAGAGAGTGGGGAATCAGCTCTGCTCTCCAGCAAAAGGAGATTTCTGTGAAGAGTGACCCCACTGAGATATCTTGGAAACCACTGCATGCAGTAGGAATCTTTGTGTCCGAAATTTTCAAGGGTTCAGCAGACTTGAACCCTCTTGAACTGGAGGAGATGGTGTATCTTTTTACGTTTTACACAAATAAGAAGATATTTTTGTTTACCCACGAGTAACAATAATTATTATTATTATTTGTACTTATTAGAATAATTAAATAAGCTCATCATGAAAATATGGCTGGTTTCTTAAAGCACGATCGGTTAAATACATTTTCAATGATGGCAAAGCTGTCTCCAAAAAAAATTTGAGCTGTAGCATGTATGTAAAGTCAACCTTTCCATGTAACCAACTCCTCTTGTATCTACTACTTGGGAATCTGTTACAGGTGGTTTTCCAAGGTACCCCTGGATAACAGATTTTTTATCACAGTAAGGGTGCACCAGAGAAAAGGAGACTGCAAACTGGCTGTGCTCCAGCTCCAGAATGAGACAGGACTGTGTTGCTATTTTAGTTTCCTCCTGGTTGCTATATGGTAATTTGATTGTGTTAATTTACTTCAGCATGCGATTCTGTCCATTCTTCCCAAACTCCAACACGGGAGCTGTAAAGAGATGAGAGATTTATTTCGGGGCTCAGTCAGTTTTGAACATGACGTGTTCAGTACATGAGTATGTTCTTGGCCACAAAGCAGCAATCACACCAGCAGGTAAGATTCATCTCACTGTCAGATAATGGAGGGAAGATGTTTGATGTTTTATAACGTACAGACAAGTGGCTCCAGCATTCAGAGTGACAGAAGGAGGGATAAAGTTGTCAAGCATCTTCCTTACTGCTATGGTTGTGGTCAGCTAGAAGCCACCTGTCCAGAAGCGAGGCCTTGAAAGATTGCATGCAGCACTACAAACTGATGTTGCCTGAATCTGAGCTCTTCCAGCTGAAGCAGATACTTTGTACTAGCAAAGACGCATTTCTCAAAAAGACACTGCTGCATTTGCTTTCATTAGCCGGGAGACCATGTCAAATGTGCTATGAAGTGTCTTGCATTAGGTAAAACAGAAAACCGTTTCTTCCCCTCAGTTCTACTATAGAATCACAGAATGGCCTGGGTTGGAAGGGACCTTAAAGACTATTCAGTTCCAACCCTCTGCTGTGGGCAGGGACACCTTTCACTAGACCAGCTTGCTCAGAGCCCCATCCAACCTGTCCTTGGACACTTCCAGGCATGGGGCATCCACATTATGGTGATTAATGCAATTATTTCTAGCTATGTTTGAATGGTAAAACCAGGTTGGCTTTGTCTGTGTTATTACTACAGATATTCGTAGGCAGGCAAGATGCTGGCAATAAGGACAGCACTCCCTTACCTGGAGGCTGTGCTGTACAACACAGCAGCATTTCAAGCCCACAAAGCCCCAGTGTAAGACCGGCTTTGCCTTGAAGCAGTGGCGTGTCTCACTCACTGACGCTCGGGAGGCGAGGTGATAATCGGCTGCTTGTCTGCTACAGGGAACATTTTTCATGTTCTTCCTTCTCTGGCCTTTCACAGTAAATCTGTAAGTTTTCCAGTCCCGGCGTGGGTGAACGCTTCCCCTAAATGCCCCAGGGGCATCTGCAAGCCTTGGGTACCTGGGCCCAGAAAGAGACAAACTTGCTGGCTTTGCTTATTTCCACTTGGGAATTCACTCAGGATGTCTGCAGTTCCAGAGAGGTGTAATGGTAATACAAAGCAGATCGCAGAGTCAGCTATTTTTTATGCAGCTTTTCAAAATAACATGGGAAGAAAAAGCAACATGAAATGCAATTTTAAGGGTAGAAATCAGATGCTTTTCTGATTGCTTATCTTATCTGAACCAGAGGACTGTGAAATGAGCAGCCTCAGGCAGATTTGACCAAGAGGACTCCGGAGCTGTCGTGAGACTGTGTGACTGATTCCGGGAGAGAGGGACTCCCTCTCCCCTGCTGCCTTGTGTAAACCTGAAATTATTCCTTCTTCTCTCCAAAGGACTGCCTTTCTGGAGTAAATAGCATCTGTCATTACCAGGAAGGGATGCTGACACTCCTTTTTCTTCTTAAGGCTGGCATCATTCATGTATGTGTGCTCGGGCTATCAGACCAAGCAGGCAGGCTAGCTTACAGAAGTAGAATCAGCACATTTGACTCAATAACATTTTTTATCATTAAATAAATAAGTGTCCTAAAAATTCCCACTTCAGCCATCAGCAAAATATTTTACCTACTAACAAACAACCACATCTCACCGCTGTGCTGCATTCAGAAAGCATTAAGTCGGGCCATTAGAATTCATTAAATTGCCTTAAAAAGCACAATGGGCATATTGTCACAGAGGCACACGCACTTACACACGCGCATTGTTCTCTGCCCAGGGAACACTCCCTGTCACCTTTCTCTGCAGTCACGCACGCCAGGAACTCCTTTGATTTTAATGAACTCGAGATTTTCCCGTAACTAGCCGTCTCCAGGGCTCTGGGAAAACAAACACTCAGGAACGCGGCTCGTTTGGCTGCATTGTCACAGTCTGCATCGCCTATTACGGTCTCCTACAATAGGCACTTACTAGCGTTGGAGAGACTCGCCAGCTATGTCATGCACAGATCAAAGGAAGTTCAAAAGCCTTCCACGAGTTTCGAGGGTTAGTCCTGCTGGTAATAACATCAGTGATGAAATTGCAATTGTATTTGATGGGAGCGAGAGCAGGCACCTTGGGTCTCATCCTGGGAAATACTGAGCTGCTGCAGCCCCCAGTAGGTCCAAGGAGAGTAGTTCAGTCCCACGCAAAAGCACATCTTATTTATTATCAATATATTTACCAGGTAGTCCAATTAAACTTGATAGCCTGTTTATTGAGGCTTTCTGCCCAGTAGCAGCTGTACAGGTATCAGCCAACCAGAGCAGCAAACAGCAAAAGGTGCTGGTGTTGGTCTCTTCATTTGAGCTGTACATCATTCACAAACATTGATACAAGTCAAATAAAGGTCACAGCACATTTATATCTAGCTTTAGGTGAAAGAACACCAAAGCCTTTTTTATGCTGACAATGCTTCCCAAAATTTATTGTGACCTTCAAGAACCTGAAAATATTCTGCACCATCATCATCTCAGGGTCAGCATACATTCAATATTCATTAGAAAAGGAAACTGCTGGGGTGACAGAAATCTGGTGGTATAGATTAGCTGCTGAGATTTTTGATTTCCCAAATCATCTAACAGGAAAGCAGCCAGGGGAGAGGAGGGAGCAGGGAGCTTAGGCAATTATCTTGTCTGAGTTAGTTATGCCTCTGCTTACAGTACACATGTGGCCATGAGTACTTCAATAACCAGTTAACTCTCATTTTATTTATTCCCTCCTTCCCAGCACCATGTCTTTGAGATCAAAACCTGACCAGACAAGCTTATCTGTCTCATCTCCTCGGATCATTCATTACTTCACTTGAGCCTTAACTCTTGCCATCTCTTTGATACCCCAAAGCCCTCTGATGGGGTTTGTTATCTGGTGAGGTGCTGAGTGACTCTGGCACAGTGCTCAGCAAAGTGGGAAACAAGGTTCCCCAAATAGAGGGGACTCCACATCTCACAGAGATGTGACCTGAAGTGTGACCATTTCAAACTGTTCCTTTCTAATCCCTTTTTGTGCCTTCACACAGCAAACGGTACCATGTTCTTGTTTCCATCACTTCTGATATTTCCCCATCACATTTTCTGTCTACCCATTTGATTTTTAGATTTGGTAACTCACCAGTTACAGTGTCTGCTTGGTAAGGTGCAGATCTTGCCTACTTTGTTATTTCACCAAAGCTGGGGCTCCTGGCAATGAGTGTTAATTATATCAAAGGCAGTTGTTCATATTAAGGTAGAATGTTCTTAGCTGCTTCACTGGGAGGTGAGGTTGTTTTTACTCTACATTTAGAAAACATGCCTATGCTAAATCTATTTAAATCAAATAAATCCTGATGTGAGAGAAATATAGAAGATTCTGGGCTGAACCAGAGTGATCAGGGATTGTGCTGCTTCTGGAATGGCACAAAAGCGTATCTGGACCTTCCTATTCAGTGTATTTTTTTGTGCAATTTTTATTCTCCTAGTACTCTAAGTTCTTCTTAGTTTGTGCCTTTGTATTTGAGAATTTGTTAAATGCATCTCTCACTAGAGCTTTTTGATTTCAAACCCATTAAAGTCTATCTGCTTATTTGTTCATATAGATCACATTATGGATAATAAACATAACAACAAAATATCAGCCAAGGGTGTACAGTGGGTAGGAAGGGTTAAATCACAGTGGTGGAAAGATAAACAGAGACAAATATAGAAAAGAGAGTAGTGAGAAGGGTGCTGTAGCGCATATTTTAAGAGATGTAGCTAGGAAATTAATGAACTCCAATTATATCCCAATTTCTTTACTTTCTCTGCCATACATTTTCTTGTTTAGCACATTGCATGGTTCATTCTGCACCGCTGTTTTTCAAGGCATTAAGAGCCTGTTCAAGACACTTCTTTTCAATAGATTTGCTTTCTGGATTAGCTACTTAGCTGTCTGTTATTGTCCATGAATTCTGATGTTACTTTGTCTTGGAACCAGTAAGACACACACACAAAAAAAAAAATTTACCCTGTTGTAATAAGCAGGTTAAGGAGAAGAATTTAGCCTTTTGCTGAATTTTTATATAACTTAGGGATAGGTTCTTGAATATAACCTAAATATAACTCACAAAAACTGTAGAATAAAGTTCATCGTAAATGTTTTTTTAAGAGTGTTCTCCTTTTCCAGACTGAATTTCAAGGAGTCTCTGAATGTGATTTATACACCTCAGCCCTGTAATCTCTCAGTAGAAACCAGGTACTGCAGGTGAAAGCCTTAAGATGTTACATGGGGCCCAGTCTTAGTGACCTGGAGGTAGATAGTGAAGAATGGACCTTTCCCCGTGGGAAAGCTTGCATCTCCTGTGGCTGTCTCTGGCCCGATCCCCACTCACATGGCTGGCTGTGGGTGGTAGCTGACAGGCACTGTCCCAGCTTCCCATGCTGGGAGCATGGTCCTGGTGGGCATAAATGGACCCTGCTAAAAACTGAACCAAGTCATCCTGTGCAACACCATTTGCTTGCAGTTGGATTTTCGAATATGCTCAGGACAGGCCAGTAAGCAAAAGTAAATATGCATTAACTGAATAATGTCTAACAAATAAATGGGCAGCTTGCGCATTTTAACAGCTAAGGACTAATAAATCAGGTATCAGGAGTCCTTGAGGGATAACAAACGTCTGCACAGGAGCACTCTGGTGTTTCGTGGTACAGACATGCAGCCTGGGACATTTCCAAATGTTGAACTCAAGGCACACTACCTGTCCCCAGCCAACAGCAGAGGTCTAACATATGCAGAAAGCCTCAGCTTGTCCGACAGGACACCAGGCTGCTGGATCCCAAATGTGGTGTTTGACACCACTTCTTATACCCCTCTTACGAAGAGGTGTCTCCAGCAGAAAGCCAAGCTTTGTGTCTAAGGTTGGGCAAAATGGACTTGGGCTCTAAAATCCTGGGATGACAGACAAACCAGAGTGGTTGAGTGAAGCCAGCAATAAGCAACCTCATCCTGGGTGAGGGTCTCTGGACTACCCAGAATGGCCACTGCTGTCACTGCTATGCCAGCACTGATGGATGTGAGTGTAGCCGTTGGAAGAGGCAAATCCTGGGAGAAGCCACCAAGGTGACCTGCCCTTGGAAAGACTGATTTTTATGGGATTTTTGCTCAGAAGTGCAGCTCAGACTGACCTGGGCCAATGACTGTCTTTTGTTAGTGGTGTCTTTGAAGATTTATGAGTTCAAAACAAGCAAAGCCGCTGATGAACATTCTGGACATGGTTTTGAGTTTATCCAGATTATTTTCTCTCCTGGCATACTTCTAACTCATATTACATTAAGGCTGTTTAGTGTTATGTTCATTATAGTGTCTTTCATTAGAATTTCTCTCTTGGGTATGAAGAGATAATCCACATGAATATTTTTTTTCCATTATGGGCCACATTATTAAGTCCATTATTGTATTTTAATTGACATTATTATAGCACATTAAGTACTTTGACATGGGTTAGAGATAGTTTGTTAATAACGCTATTACTAAAATACTAAAAGCTGCGTTTCTATTCTGGTTGATGTTGAAGCTTTCAAAATTGTACTCATTCTGTCACGTAGCTTGGGAACAGAAATCTGGCATTATCCGACTGTCTTTTATAGTGCTTCTAACTTCTCTAATAATCTGCTGTTTCAACAATGCCCCTATAAATCACTGAGGTGATGCAGAACAATATATCATGCCTGGTTACAGTCATTGGCTGTGTCAAACAGAATTTTATCCTATCCAAAAAGTCTGAATGACTTCAGCTTTGCTATTTAAACGAATAGTGATAGAATAACTCTCAGGATATTTGGAGAATTTGTGGGGCTTATTTACATTCTGTTGGGGTGGTTTTTCCCAGTATTTGCTTCAGATGTCTTTGTGGCTCCTACATCCTCATCAGAACTGTAAACACTTTTATCATCACCAAATCCTTTCCAGCAACACCCTGCATGAATTAACAGATTAAATTTGTCAGCTACACTATTTCTGTTTCTATTCATCATGGACAAATTTGCAGTTTTCTGTCCTGTGTCATGTTCCAGGTTAAACAGAATTAAAGAAGAGCAAAAAGTATGGGCACCTTCTTTTCTTTTTTTTTTTTTTTAAAAAAAAACCACCAACAAACCCAAACCTAAAAAGGCTGGTTTACAGTGAAACACAGTAAATGGGGAGCTTTGATTAACATGCAGGTTCAGCTTTCTTTCAGGATAATACTTTATTTCAAAAGCCTATGATGAAACATCTAGTAAGAATTTTGATCAGCATAACATAAAAAAACCCCAATGAACTAAGCCTGTATTCAATACTTATGCTTGGGGCTCATGCAGACAGAGTTTATAGCTATGCTATTTAACACCATTAGACATTTCCAGGCATTACAACTTAAGCAGGCAGGTTTTCTCTGTACTCCATATCCTCATGACACAGCGTGTGTGACTACCCCAGCACCATTGAAATGACGGCCACTTTAGCAAGTCACTTGTATATACTCTTCTAATGTTTTCTACAGCAGCCCAGGACACAGAAATGAACGAGACGGCCTATTTTCCAGCCA
The DNA here is from genome assembly GCA_013396755.1 of Sclerurus mexicanus. Taxonomy (NCBI): domain Eukaryota; kingdom Metazoa; phylum Chordata; class Aves; order Passeriformes; family Furnariidae; genus Sclerurus; species Sclerurus mexicanus. Next base: position 40,731 of record VWZF01000157.1, on the reverse strand, counting down.
AAATGTGGAAAGAACATTCCCATCAGCTTCAGTGAGAGATAAGTCAGGTCTTGTAGGCAGAAAGCTGTTGACAAGTGAAGCAGTAAGGAAGACCATTTTTTTCCTCTATGAGACTATCAATCAAAGACTGCTATGCATGAAGCTCAAATGAAACTCTCATAGACCTCCGAAGGTTTGGAAGGGGCTATCTGAGTTGGATTACACCCCTCACACAAAATGTTACAAACCAGGGCAACGCAGCTCATTCCCTGCTCTTGAGTCACAGCCAGGTCAAACATACCCCATGGCCAGGGACCATGTTCTGTGAGCAGTAGTGGGGTAGTGTGGACACTGGGACTGCTCTTGCCTTGGGAGAAAGTAAGACAGCAGTGAAGGTTCTTTTCACCATGTTTTTCTGGAATGTGGCTGAAAGCTTAACCCCTTCCCAGGCATGAGGGCAGTCTAATTCCCACAGTGCTGGGAGATTCCCTTCACTTCTTCAAGGAATGTAGTGTATTTTCATAGCTCTCTGTCACATGGCAAGTTTGATAGGCAATGACTACAGTGTATGTAAGCCCTTAACTATGTGAAATTGATGAATTAAACTTGACATTTGTAGATAAAACACATCAACACCTCCCTGGTTGCAGAATTTTATGGACTCTCTGTCACTTTTCTAGGCATAGGTATTTCAACTAAGTCTGTAAGGTAAATCTTACTCTCTCAGGCTTTTACTTTTCTCAGTAAGTGTTTCTTCTGTTTTCCCATGTGACAAATTTTCATCTTGCTTGGATGACTTACTCCTTCCAGAGAAGACTGAGGGGTATCAGGGTAGCAGCCATGGTGACTAGTGATGCCGGTGTTGAATGGGTTGGCTTGATTGATTGGTTGTTTTTCCAACAAAAGAACTGACTAAAAACAACCTTTAAAAATCTTTCCCTGGCAATATGGTGTGCAGTAGTCCAGAGCCTGCAACTGCATTGATGGGACCCGTAAGTGTTTATGGTGAGCAAGAAGCAGTCCTTCCTTCTTTATCCAGGTTTCATGTTTTTGTGTGAGAAGGACAACTCCTTTTGACTTCTGCATAAACTGCATTTTGTGTGCAGGTATTTTGCTAATCCAGCTGTTTTCCCTTCCCTGCAGAGGAATTTTTTTTTTTTTTTTTTTTTTTTTTTTTTTCTTTTTTTTCTNTTTTTTTTTTTTTTTTGATCATCATCATGATTTTCCCAAAACCTTCAGAGCTTTTTTCCCCACATTTTAGTCCTGGACTCCAAGAGCTTCTCAGTTTTAATTCTTGTTCTGCTAGAGGGGTCTTTACTATCAAGAGGTCAATTAATACTCCAATGCTCCATTTCCCCACAAACATCAAGGGATATTGTGGTAATAATTGGAAGGTTTTGACAGAGCTCTCATTAGCAGCAGCTTCATTAAAATGTTATTTAAAAAAAAAAAGTGCTCTCCTGCTGATATTAGAAAAGAGTGTTTTATGCAGAGGAGACAACAATTCTGAGAGAAAAAAGTCCAAATGTGCTAGGTGTGACTTCTCCTCTAAACATAAAAGGCTGGTCTCTCTGTTTCAGTGCTCTGCTGACTTCCAAGTACCTTTTGCATGACCTGCTATATAAGTGCAGCAAAGTCATTGGGTTCTCTGCCTTTTTTGTGAAAGACACATATATATATATAATCCCCAGTCCCTGTTGCAATATGCATGCCTTCTCTGTTCCTTTTCTTTATCCACAGAGGGTGAGAAATTACCATACACCCCCTCCAGGCCCTGTGGGATGGCAGCTGTGCTGGGAGAGACAGGTGTGAAACACAGGGATCTCTGCTCCTTGAGCAGCAGCCCAGCACCAGACTCTCAGTGGATCAAACACAGGACACAGGAGCTAGAAGGACAGAGCACTAACATCCCCTGTGGCATGCACTGACTGCAAAACAGATACAGTGGCTGCAAAAGGTCATTGAGGAAGGAAGGAGTTGAAATCAGAGGAACTACATTCTTTCCAGTCTTTTCCATCTACTGGAGTAGTGCTAGTTATAACAACAGTACATAACATATCCCTGGGCAGAAATTAAAAAGGCTGATGAAATCCCTGTCATGTCTATAATGTTCTTTAATATCCAAATTAATAGCTGGGAAGTGTATCTTGGTAGACAGATATTTAAAAGCTGTCTCTCCCCAAAGAGGTATCCTGCCTCCTATATGAGCTAATCCATTCCTGCTCTGATTTGGCAAATGAGCCTTTATTTGCACCCCAAAGAGACCTTCTAAAGACCCTGAAATTTGGTGCAGTTTGCACATACTCACTTGCATTTCAAGTTTTTGGGGCTAGGATCACCTCAGACACATAGTGTGAAAAGAGACTTAAGGGAACATGGGCCAAGGAAGATGTTAAAACCAAACTGCTGCTTGTGTTGGTTATGTTTGAGTGTTTCCTAAGGGTCACAGATGTTATTTTTTTATTTGTTAATTAACACCCCTGATTGCAGAACTCTGGTGCATTTATATATAGAATGTGATTTTGGGGGTTTCCATCCTCTCGGTGTGCCTGAAGCTGCTGTGTGAGATCCTCTCACTTTCACCATTTGAGGGCTGCAGTATTGGTTTATGACCTTATCAGCTTCAGGTTCATCATCCCCTTGAGAAAAGCAAAGGGCAATTCCATCACAAAGAATCACTATAGGAAACAAGATGGTCACTGCGTGAAGCAGAGTAATGCCTGGGGTGGATGCACCTGAGAAGTATGGTAAGAATTAGAGAAGATGGCTGGGGAGCTAGAGTACAGAAGGCTCCAGGGAGACCTCATAGTGGCCTTCCAGTACTTGAAAGGGGCTTATAAAAAAGATGGAGAGCAACTTTTTACATGGGTAGATAGTGATAGGACAAGGGGGAAGGATTTTAAACTAAAGAGGCGAGATTCAGATTAGAAGTTAGGAAAAAATCATTTACTCGAAGGGTAATGAGGCACTGGAACTTCTAAGGTTGCCCAGAGAAGCTGTGGATGCCCCAGCCCTCAAAGTGCTTAAGGCCAGGTTGGATGGGGCTCTGCACAACCTGGTCTAGTGGAAGGTGTCCCTGCCCATGGCAGAAGGATTGGAACTGGATGATGTTTAAGCTCCCTTCCAACCCAAACCATTTTATGATCCTGTGATTCTATGGTTTTCTTTTCTCTCCCCAACCCACTTTATTATTTTCCCTCTTTCTGCAGTAGTAGGTCAGACAGCCCTCCCAAACAGCATCAAGATGGTCCAGGAGTGTGACTGAGTGAAGGAGGAACAAGAAACTGCAGCTGCACCAAAGGCAGCCCCATCACCGCCCCCTTTTCACACTCATAGCACAGCATTTCAAAGTGTCACTACTACCCCTCGCTGACCAGCTCACTCTTCTTGAGCACTGGATGTGCATTGGGGCATCAACAGAGAAAACCTGTGCGTTTTCTGCACAGGAGGAGAAATATTGGAATGTTAGGTGGTAGAACTAAATGAATGCAATAAGAGGGAACTACCTTAGATATTATACTTTAATCTGTTTAAAAGTATTCTTAACCTGATAGGTCACAGTGTACACAGAAGCAGCAGGAATAAACTCTAATATTTCTGATTTCTGTGCCGGTCAGTTTTGGCACCAACAGATGAGCTTCCTCAGCATCTGATCAGGATGGGTCTTTATTCCCCTTCCTGTTTCTAAAAGACTCCTCCTTTCTTGTCCTTCTGCTCTCTCCCCATGTGGAAATTCATTTAAAAGGCAAAATGGTCAGAACGCCCTTTAACTATAACTGAATATGGACTTCCTTCAAAACACAGTTAATTAAAATCCTCTTTATTCAGAGGAACAAAATTCTGAGGTCATTTGGCCCTGACTTGTTTTGCTGTCCTAACCCAACTAAAGGGAGGGGATAAAGTGAATTCCAGTGCACCAATGGTGCCTGTAGCAAATCCCTCAGAACAAAAAAAAAAAATTGCTGGTCAATATGAATGTCATTCTAGCTTCTTGCTATGTTTAAATATAAATGATAGCTGGAAGATACCTTCTGACTGCAGTTGCTGAGGAATACTGCAGAAAATCATGCCTATCTGCATTGTTGCTGTTTTCTGCAGTGAAAAAGTTTTCCTCAAAGGAATATTGCACAATTCACAATTAAAGGAAAGGAAGGTGTTATTGTACAGTGATGCCATGTTTGTACTTTTACCCAGTCAGTTCTAACCTGATGCAGATTTGTGAGTGGCAAGTGCTATAAGTGGCCCCTGGGGGTTATTAACCCTTCTGTGGACTCTCTTCACTGCCCAGCCTCATCCCCCTGTCCTCTCCGTGTGCTCCCATCCAGGCACATCCCATGCTGCTGGCAAGACCTAGCAAGGCTTCCCAAGGACGCTGGACTCTTCGATTGTTCTTTGCAGCATTTGCATCTCTCAGCCTCTGTCACAGCTCTGTTGTGCCTCCTGGCAGCTGGGGGTCGGAAGCACCAGTAAGGGTCAGTACCCAATCACATTCACCAGGACAGATTCGGGACCTGATCACACGTGCCACTTTAACAGAACGTTAAAATACAGAAGCTCTAACCACCTGGACTGGCACGACTAGGCAGTCTTTCTAGGGGTGCCAGAGGCTGATGGTGAGATCAAGTATTACCAATGTCTGAACAGATGCCTGCAATTTCTGACAAAGCAGGGAAATACAAGAAGATGTTAGAACCTCTTTTCCTAGAGTTATGCAGCACCTGCCTTAGAGGAATCACTTCTCAAAATCAACCGGTAATAGCATTATTACATTTCGCTTTTGCTTTGTTTGAACTTCATCCTGGGAAAGAGTAAGAGGATTTGGATAAAAGCCTAAACCTAATTAATCTCTTAATTTTTTATGTTTCCTAAACATGGCTTTATTTTTTAGTCTATTTTACATATGAGATTCTTTTATCTCTAGAAGCCAAGTTTATGTTATTGTGGTATCGCAGTTGTATTTGTTGGTAAGGCTGGATGAGGCAGTCCACAGATCTGTAATGCCATTCAGTGGTCACAGGTTAGACAGCATTCACCTTGAAGCACATGTTACTTATTGCATTTTATTGCTCTAAAGTATCGCACTAGGAATTGCTCAAAAGAGAGCACTTTGGTCTTTAAAAAGGGGCTATATAACTATTCTCTCTGCCTTGGCTGTTTGCTGAATGGGTTCTTTTCTTACATACTTGGTGAAGCCAATGTCTGGAGTAACCCACCATGAAACACTTTTGGGTGTAATGCACACTGAATCTTGAGGTCAACAAATTCCCAGAGAAGGAATTGAGCATTTCTTAAACACCAAGATACACAAGGGTACCAGTATATTTTCAAATATCTAAAACCAAGCCAGGATATGATAGGAAGGCAGCAAAACCATGGCAAAATTCTGAAAACACAGCAGCAAAAGCTTTGCTGACATCCCTGTCTGTGCTGAACACGCGGCTGCCTCACCTCCGGCAGGTCCATTAGTTTATGCACATTCACACCTCTCATAAATTTTTATCATACTTGGTACAAACTGTCCTTCTGTTCCCTTGCACCCTTGTGTGCACAGAGGCGTCACCGTGGAGCAGACGAGAGGCAGTTTCAGAGGCTGCACCAGCCATTTCTCGGCTGCTGGCAGGGAACAGGCAGAAGGATTGTAATATGCTGAAAGAAAGGAATAACAGCTCATACATGCTCCACCAGATTTTCTACAGCAAGCAGCTGTTTGTTTTTAACTTCCTTTTCCAGTTGCTTACAGCAAACACAGCATCACAGACACCCTTTTAGTCCCTGCTGCTATTTGCAGCAATGGAAGCCTCCAGGTGCTCCACAGCACCTTGCACTTGTTTTGATTAAGAGTTTACACTCTTCATAGAGCATTTGTCACTACTTCATTCAATGACACATCCAAACTCATTAATAATGAGTCCCAGACTTTACTTAATTTAATATAATTTAATTTTATTTCTTTTATGTTTCTGCCTCCCATGATTCTTCAATCAAAAGACAGGTTTTCTGCTCTCTGAGGGGGTGAATACCTTCAAAACTACTGTTTAGGGAAAAAAATCACAACACTTTCAAATGGTTTCATTGTTTTACTGAAAATCATAGAGAAATGTTTTAGTCCTGCTAAACTGGGCTGAACCAGTTCTGCAGACATTACGTATCTGTGCACACATTGCCATGAGAATACCTGCCACCAGCTGACACTGTTGTCATTAAGAAGTTTGAAAAGCTGACTCTCTTCTCTCTGCTTCAAAGGGAGGATGAGCAGAAGCCAAGCAATAAATCTCAAAAGAGGGTTTTGTCTAAAACATCACAGTAACCCCTGTGATAACAGCAAATATCTGACAGACATAGTTAATTCCCAGATAAGCCCAAATCAATAAGTCCAGGATGAGGCTTGTGAGCCTCAACAGTCTCCTTCCACCAGCGGCTGCAGCACAGGAGGGAGCAGGAGGTGGGCTCTGAGTAGGGCTGGTCTGGGATGTGCTTCCTAAATCTCATCCTTATTGATGCCTCCCACTGCAGCAGAAATACTCATGGCACTGACCAGTTAAAATGGAAAGCACGGGGAAAACAGAGTCTTTCCCAAAGCAGTGCATTGGCATCCTCTCTCCCCACTGCAGAGCATCCTCCAAGCCCAGTTTGCTGATCACAGCCCTCAGGCTCAGGTACTGATGTGATGGGGTTTAGGACAAAAGCCCTTGCTGACAGGTAACTTATTGAGGACCTTGGATTAGGGGCCTGCCCTGCAGTGTAACAGGTGGGGAGGGGAAGGGAGGGAAGGAGAGGAGTCCATTTAGTTTATCAGGCTGCGGCTATGGAAATTGTGAGGACTGTGACGATTCTTTTTTCAGAAATGTTTTTCTACAGAGCCAGCACTGAAAAAAAATGTGTATGATAGTCAGTTTTCCACAAAACCTCCAATGATTCCAGTGGCCCAGATTCAACGAAGTGCCTACGTATGCTCTTAATTTTGGCCAATTCTGTACCCTAGTAAAACAAATGGGCAGGGAATATTTCTGCTCTGCAGAAATAAAACCTTTGCTTCCTGTCACAGCAAAGACCAGCCCCAAGTTTGCTCTGCAGATGATTGTGTTTGTGGGCAGTTTGGTTGCCCAAAGATTGAACATGAGGAAAGCACAGAACATTCCCAGCAGCTGAGCAACACAGGGGTGAGTGATGGGGTGCTGAATAATGTATGCTGACAGAAGAATGGAAGTGAAATATTGGATGCTCAGCATTTATTTAAATTGAAAATCTTTTTTAAAAATCAGACAAAGAATGTGGAAAAGATCTAGAGAAAATATGAGTCCACGTTTTTATATCCACATAGCTTGAAATATTTCTTAGGCTATTTATAATGATGTTTAAGACTAAAACCCCATGACAGTACTTCAAACAAGCAGGCAGGCTAATCAAACTGACAACAGGAGCTATAGCAGCAGTTTGGTAGGAAAAAAACCATCATTATAGGTCTTTGTACAAACACAATCCAGTTATATGAACTTAATACAGGGAGAAAACCTTTAGAAAGACACCATTTTAATCTGAAAAGCAATTGTGTCATGTAAGTCCCACTTCCAAATGACTGTAAGTGCCCTTCTGTTCAAGATTTATAATTTACAAGGATTTTTAGTTTGTCCTTCATCCAGCTGAGTGATCTCTTTTATGAGAGAGCACAGGCAGAGATCAGCCAAAGATCTTGCTGCTTGGAAAGGACAGCAGTTTTGATAACGTTTGCTACAATTCCACTTGACACTGTGTTTCTGATACGTGACCACCATGATAAGAACTAGTGGCTCAGCATCAGGCAAGTAAATGTTGCCATCCACCTGATGCTCGTATACACTCATCTGAATATTGCTTTGCTGACTCCCTTTGTGCAGGTATGTGATGACACACTAATCAGGGGAGGTATAACATCAAAATACATGAACTGCACATTGAATCTTGATGCTTAAAGGAATAAAGTAATGGTTTTGTTTTCAAACGGACATACCAAAGAGCTCCTGCTGAACCACTGCAGTATTGGAGGAGGCAAGAGTGTGGCAGAGCATCCTTCTTTTTCCACATGGCAGCTCCACAGCTGGTCTACTCAGAGAAGCAGTGTTTTGAGATTAAGGAGGAACTTGTGGAAAGAGAGTTGAGGGAGGACTACAGTCACTTAGATTTCATCTGATTCCTGGTATGCAAAAATAGAATGCCAGGACAAAAGATTTTGCATTAGTTTTTTTCTAAAATTCAGGGAAGTTGCCTTGGTTACCCATTCTTTTTCAGCCAGACTCTTCACTGTGAGGTGAAAAGTTGACTTGACTCTCTTTTGTGAATCAAAATGCTGAAATTTCTTTTTCTGTGTATGTACATATCTCACCAGTTGCAAAACAGCATGAACCCCATTGCAGCCCCCTGTAGCCTCCGAGGGCATGGCAGGACTGACAGCAGACCTCTCAGCATGACAGGGAGGTGCAGCACTGAGCTCACAGGTGACTGTGCTGTGACAGACACAGCTGTCCAAGCACCACAACTACTGACAGTGATGGGACATCCTGTGAATAAAAATACTTGGCAATTATGAATTTTGTGCAAATTTAGGCCCTGTTTACTCAGCTCATCCTTAAATCAATTTTCAGATTGGAAAAATGTGCCAAATTCTGTTACTTTTGTCATTTAATACATTGTGACTTAACAACATTGAAAAATCCCCAAGGCACATGTTATGCCAATTAGCTTGCTTTCAATACTTGAATACATCTGAATAATAAATTCAATTACAATCTGTGTGTGTGTGTTATGGAAATGGGATGACATGAGGCCATACTGATGTTTATTTATCTGTCTGAGCATAATACACTTAATGTGAGAAAAAAAGATTGTAAAATATTATCGCCTTCACTGCAGAAACAAGAGTGAAGCAAAGTGCTGCCCTTGGGAGTTCTGATGTGGTGGTGATGCTGCAGAGCCCTCAGAGCCTGAGGAGATGCCAGTGAGACTGGCAGGGGTTTCCCATCACCTTCCACAGGCAATGGCTCAGGGTGCTTATGCCCAGGCAGTGATAATATCATTGTGAGGAATTATGGCCAGAGTGACAATTCCTTTTCAAGGCAGCAGAATATATCCTATGAAGGAGGCAACCTGGTGGTTGGTTCAAGAAAGCAGAGCAAAACCTCCAAGCCCTCCTTTTACAATAACTTAGAGGTTTCATATTGAGAGGTTCCCACAGTGAAGTCTGGCCATGCCCATTCCTTGCACAGACCTGAAAGAAGTGGAATTCTCTTAGAGAGCTCAACTGGTTTGTGATACAGCCCTGTTCAAATCCCTGAGGTAGAAAAACCAAACCCGTTGTGAGTTATATGTCCTCTTTCTGATTTGAATTAACCCAGATTTGTTTATTTATTTATTTTTTAAGTTTCTACTTATTTTATTTCAAAAACCATAGAAAAATCAAAAGACCAATCTTAAATAAAAGTCGTGATAATTTGTTGTTTATACAATATAAATATATTAATATTTGTTGAAATTCTTTTCTATGCAGATAAATGATTACAACTGTATTCTGAGCTCAGGATAGAACATCAAATTCATTACACATGAAAATAAGAAAAGTTCCTATTTTGTTTTACCACTCTGACTATTCTGAAAGCATGAAAATAAAACTTTGAGCATCGGAGTGAGCACAAAGCATAATGAAAATCTTGCATCCCTTGCACTCCCTTCTGACTGACCTGATCACTCTTTGTCATAATCTTATATTTAATTATGATGGAAATAATTGCACTAAACATTGCATGAACGTCATATTAATCAATTTAGGGCACGAGAAGCAATTCCTGTTGAATCCCTATTTATCCAAGTCGCCATAAATAAAAGACAGGACACTTTAAAGCACTGACTGAAATTAAGGAAGCCTGACAGCAGCGCTGCTTTGCAGCTGTCCAGGCAGCCCTGTTGGTTTATGCCAGCTCTGAGGGGTCCCCTGGTGGTTAAAACAGTAGCAGGAGCATCCAATGACTGTCCAAATCTTTCCTGAGAGATTAGATCAAATGCCCCCAAATGCAGATAATGCATCAGTTTAGATGTAGGTAAAATGTAAGAGATCATAAAACAAACAAACAAACAACTCCCCCAAACCCCACACAAACAACAACAACAACAACAAAACACAAAAGAAAATAAAAAAGGAAAAAGCTTTTCTACGATGAGGGGTTTTTTCTTACTTTGTCACATGGGAGGTTGTGCCACCTCTGTGGGCTTTCTGTGTCATCTAGCGCATCCCCTGCTATGTCAGGGACCTAGTATGATACCCAGCTCATTTTCTGAGTGACATTATACCTGCTTTGGTTATATTTTGCTGCTAAATAGGAAGTACTGGCAAATGCTTCGTGCCCTGCAATGCTTAGATCTTTGCAGTATAATGCAAACACCATTCAGATGGCACGATTAGCAGCCCCTAGAATAGTTTGCAGAGGTGATGGTCCTCCCTTCTGAACTTGCATTCCCCAAAATATTTCCTTGTGGAAGCTAAACTTTATGATCTTGCCTCTTGGCACATCCTTTGCAAAGCTGTGCTTACTCAAACATATGCTTTTTACTACATTATTGCTGCTCAAAACAGTAAGAACAAACCTAATATAACCCATAGTGCAGCAGAGGAACTGTAGGTCAGAGATGTGAAGCCCAGTCACACTGATACTTATTACAGAGAAAAATCTCTCTAGGGTAAACATTGTTCAGGTTAAAAGCAGGGAAGGAATATGGACAGAAGGACAGAATAAATCAGCATCTTAGGAATACTTGACAATGTGACCTTTGCTCTCTCTATTCTACTGACACTTGGTTCCTCGTCTTTAACTGAAAATACGAATCCGAGGCTTGAGGCAATAGCAGGGTATAAAGTTTTTATTTGAGCTCACATGGTATGACACGCCAAGAGAAATACAGCACTCAGGTCATCTCAAATTAGTGCCAATAAAACTTTTATGTACACTTGCTGAGTACTTATATGATGCTCTCATCTAAGTGCTAGTCAGGAGCCACGTAGCATCCAAGTGCCTTGCTCCATCACACTGCCATGATTCTGTCTCCGTTTCAGATGTCCTGGGTACTACTGCCCTGGAAGCCACAAAAAGGATGTACCAAATCAAAATGCTATTAATGTTTTGGAATTATTTTTAAAACAATTTTGTATCTCTCTGCTTAGAAAGCAAATCTATTTGTCCCAGGCCATGTTGTCCCAACCATGTCAAAATCCAAAGGAGGGTCCCCAATAAAGGAAATCTCAGTGATGGAAAGCAAAATATCCACTGGAGTTTTACTATACCATTGTCAGTGGCACTGGGACAGGCTGACACTGAGATGCAACCTTACCTCAGCCCAATGGCAAACCCCAAGGCACCAGCTCTGTCCTGCTGCTTACAGATACGTGAGCAGGCACAAGGAGTTTGGAGAGTCCAGTGTGAACAGTCCGAAGCATCCCTCTGACACTGGATACTCAGGGAGTAATCCTAACCACCTCTACTTACTGAATCTAGCCTAAAGGGGATTTTTTGAGGTTTTTTTTGAGCATGAGAATGTGATGACTTTAAGATCTACAGAGGCATTTTTAGAATTAGAAATAAATGTTATATATTGCAGAGAGAAACTGAAAATATCCCTCTTCTGGTGGTTATACTTCAAACATTGTGCACTGAAAAGCACTGAATTTTAAACTTTTGAATAGTGACAGACTGAATAGTGCCTTTTTAAATGTGGGGAAAGAGGTTGGTATGACAGAGAGAAAAAAAGTAAAATTAGTAATGAAGAAAGGCTGTTTCAATGTGCTGAGTCCTTGAAATTAGAGTTAATCCCAAAGAAAAGGAGTCACAGGTAAAGGGCAGGTACATAAATCATTAGCTCATTAATCTATGCATAACTTCATATTTACTGTAGCTGCCTGAGGAAACTTAATTTATTCTCCTTGTGCTCACGGAATAACAACTGTTTTGGTCAGAGGTCTTTCTAATCAGTTATCCACATTTGGTTTAACTTACTTATCCAGGAATACGTTTCCTGATACAAAATGGAGAATCCCATTTCTCCTCCATTTTTAATACATTCTTTTTCCAAAGGAAACTTGTCTCTGTGAAAAGATCACCAAGCAGGGATCCAAAAAATGATAAATAGTACTGAGCTGTCAGGCTAAACACTCTCCTTTGGTCTTTCCCATTCCATCCTGCTCCAGCTGTTTTCACTAGTGGTGTAATGAATAGGCTAATTGATTTAGGTTTTAGTACAAGTTCATTGCAACTGCTGTTTTTTAAGTATGAATTGGGCACTGAAACACAAGGTCATCACTGTGCCTGGTAGTCCTTCCTCTAGCTAATGTTGCCAGACTTAAATGTCTTGTTTTCAGATGCATTTAGCAAGCTTTAGTATTTGCACCAAAAATCTCCAGACTCAAGGCTTGCTTTGAGTTGTCCTTCTTGTTACATTTAAATCACAGTGATCCAGCTGTTTCAGGGAATTAAGGGAAAGTGTTGCTTGTGAAAGAAATGAAGTATGACAGACGGGGTCATTCTGGTATCAGCAGCGTGTCCTGACCACTGTCAGGAAAATCTTACCACTCAAGTGTCCTAAGTGATGAGCACTAAAAAAGTACGGTTTGTTTATAGTTGCTAAAGACTAATTAGGGGTTAAAAGTGACTTTTCCAAGCACTATCTGAGAGTTTCATAGATGTTTAAAAGAAATTCATCTCTGTGAGGGTGGTGAGACAGTGGAACAGATTGCCCAGAGATGCTGTGGATGCCTTATCCATAGAAGTGTTGAAGGCCAGACTGGATGGGACTTTGAGCAGCCTGGTCCAGTGGAAGGTGTTCCTGCCCATGTCAGGGGGTAGTTGGAACGAGATGATCTTTAAAGTCCCTTCCAATCCAAACCATCCTGTGATTCTATGATTCTAAATGAACTTCAGCATCTCACATCTTTGTGCTTACCTACTAACGATCCTCAGTGAGGAACTGACCACATTTTCCCCACCGAGTGACAGGGCATAAGCCAGTTTACAGCTTAGTTGCTTCCTCTGGCCAACCAAAGTCAGAGAGGCACAAGAAATGTCCCCGCAGTTGCCCTCCCTCCAGCTGCCGAATGGCACCCTTGGAGCCTCTGCAGCCACTTTGGGATTAAGGTGAAAGCAAAGGTCACCCTTTGGAAACAGAAGCAATGAGGACCCAGACTGACAGAAAGCCAGGGAAAAGACAAGGCTAAAGTGCCTAAGAGAGAGGGGGCACTTGAAAAAGGGTACTTGAAAATGTCAAGCAATTTTACTTATTGTCATCTCCATCATCTCTACTTCTGAAATCCCACCAATCTCTGCCAATTGGATATTTGTCCCCATTTTGGCAAGTTACCCCCTTGAGCGGGTTCTGGACAAGCACTTTTCAAAATCAGACATAGAATCATTGAGGTTGGAAAATAATTCCAGGATCATCACGTCCAGCCTTTGACCAAACACTACCACGTCAACCAAACCATAGCACTAAGTGACACATCCAGTTGTTTCTTGAACACTTCCAGGGCTGGTGAGTCCACCACTTCCATGGGCAGCCTGTCCCAATGTTTCACAACCTATTCAGTTAAAAAAAATTTCCTAATGTTGAGGAAGAACCTCACAGCTTGAGGTCATTCCCTCTTTTCCTGTCACTAGTTTCCTGGGAGAACAGACCAAGTCCCCCCTTGCTACAACCTCCTTTCAGGTAGTTGCAAAGAGCAATAAGGTCTCCCCTGAGCCTCCTTTGCTCCAGGCTAAACAACTCCAGCTCCCTCAACCACTCCTCACATGACTTACTCTCTAGACCCTTTACCAGCTTCCTTGACCACATGCTGGCAAACAGGGCAACATGGATTCTCTGCAGATGGGTGGGAGCTGAAAAGTGTCATGTGCACTTTTGAGGTTGGTATTCTAAAGTGGGATGCTGGAAACCAACTTCATAACTCCCATTCTAGATGTCTGGATGGACAGTGGGAAGATGAAGTTTTAATCATCAGCAGAGGTGCTCTTAGGAGAGGAAAAAGCCACTATTATTCTGATAGGGTGATTATTAGAAAGAAAAGTTTAAGGATTTTAATTTCTTGCTAAATACAGGAAATATTCCTGTGCTAGTAAAGACAGAGGTTTGCCTATGCAGAATTAAGTCTCTGTGTGTCAGAAGCGACAGCCTGCCTCAGCAGAAACCCTAATCTGCCTTATCATTAACTAAGAGTGTCAAGGAGCCTCAGCTGGCCATTTAGGTTGCCAGCTGCAAATTAGGACAGTGAAGCTCAAGACCTTGGTACAACAAGGTAAAATGCTTTCTTGCTTAAATTGATAATGTCTCATTCTTTTATAGCATTTAACATTGCCAGACTGAAGTATTTTCATAACTAAGGTCAGGATCATCACCCCCTTTTTCTACAAAAGGAGAAGTGACAGCACAGGGAGGTGAAATAATGTTGGGTCCTGAGAGGGAGATCCTGGGCTGCCTGCTCTGGGATAGCCTAAATTCAGGATACCCTTGGGCTGCATTAAGGTGAAATAACACCAAACAATTAATTAGAAAGGTTTATTTATGGCAGCAATAGCTTAAACCTTATGATAGGTTGAGTGGCCCGTGGTGGCAACAATTTAAACATTTCTGAACAGACTGTGGCAGCAGCGAATTAAACTTTTCACCTCATCATAGACAGGCTGAAAGCCTGTGGCAGCAGCAATTTAAACTTTTAAGAAGAAGAGAAAAGGAAGAAGGAAAGATAGGAAAATAAAGATAGAAAAAAAGGACCCAGGCCACCACCCATCATCCCAGTGCTGTATCTGGTCCAGTTCCTCTGGATGGCAGGCACACAAGGACTGGGGGCACACACGGCCCCTCTCAGCTGTGCTATTTATATAACAGTCCTCACACACATGTATTTTGGTATTCCCAAACTTTTCAGAATGGGTGTTGTGGCTTAAACTCACCTCCCTCCTGTCAGAGGTGCAAGTGCAATGCTGTCTCAAACTTCTGTTTTAGAGATAGTTACCCAAGATAAGGAAGCTGGTCCTGAAAGAGTGCTGTCTTGCCTCTACAAGACCCTTTCTTTGAACCTCACTTTGTCTCGTTGGTATGGTAACATTTCTGTTCTGCCCAGTGTTTGACACATTAACTCTCTCAGGTTTACATTAATTCTCTCAGGTTTTCAGTCTCTCACAAGTAGCACATTCATGATCACCAGTGTGCCCAAAGGTACTTGCCACCACAAAGCTGAGAACTCCCAAGTCTCAGTGCTGCACTCTGTTGCTGCAACTGTCAGATTTTCTCTTACTGGGGAGAAAGAAGAGTCAGAAGCACCAAGTAAACCTCACAGGAAAAATAAACACAGAAGAGAGCTGGGGAACGTATAGACTATAAATGCTTTAGGTCTTGCCTTGTATTCCTCTTTAATTCATGGGAAACTGTGCTACAGACCTGCAAACTTAGCCTCAAGGTGTCAGGGAAAAGGGAAAGAACACTGCAACTACTTTTATGATTCCTCATAAAGAGAAGAATTCTTGCTCCAGAAGCTAATCCAGCATACTGATGTGGTCCAGCAGGACGAGGCAGCCAGACAGCACTGGCGACTTACAAGGCTTTTCAGAGCTCGGCACTCTGGCTTCTGTCAAGAGACTGCTTAAATCAGAGCCGAGCAGATGTGAGGCTTTTCAGTGGTGCATATCAGACCCTGTGTAGCACAAAAGGCATTGCCAAGCACCTTTTCATAGAAAAACACAGACAGCACGTTAGGACTAGGGAGTGATTCTCTTGTCTTGCTCAGGAAATCCAGACTGGCTTTCCAGACTGAAATCCTACTGCCCTCACTGGCTCCTTACCCGTGAAACTGGGGCAATAGTGCTTTTTGGAAAAGTGCTGTCCTTAATCTCTTCCTGAAAGAAAAGATATACAAATGATTTTACACAGCTTTATTGAAAGTGTCTGAAAAATGTCATTGAAGGCCACCAGTTTTGAATGCATTCTGTCAGAAGCACCCAGGTAGCAGTGGAAGGATGGTGATCTATGTGATGGTGCATTGTATTGACACACATTGCAAAATAAGGAGCACAAACACCAGTTCAACAAAGGATGTTAAAACTGTCTTCTAATTTTCAGATGAGACCATGTGCAAGACAGCCAAATAGAACAAAAAGGAAACAAAAAAGAAGGTAAAATTAAGAGAGGATTAGATAACACAGGCCAAATTCTTTTTTTCCTTAATGTCTTTCTATTTAGTAATTCGAGACTCATATGCTTCTTAAAACACAGTAAAAAAAACTGTAAAAGAAGCTGAAGGAGTCATCCAAACTGCTTTCGTGTCTGCAGCACACAGCTAGTGCTGAGAGTCACTGCAGGCTTACTGCTGCCCCTGCGAGGGGGATTTGGTCAAGGAACCTCAGACTACTGGACTGTCTGTGGATTCTAACGCCTTTCAGTTCATGACTCCTTTCACTAAAATGAACTTTCTAAAGATAGGGCAAGGGTATTCTTTTTCAAGATCTGACATTTACTTTTCTCCTCTTTCAATACACTGAAGTAATCTCTCGGTGGAGACCACAACAACACACAACCAATAACCCAGCGCTTCCTGCCTTCTTCATTTTCTAATTTGTTTTTGCACACAGCTGAACTCGAAAAGGTCAGCCCATGAACATTGCACATTCCTTCTGCTCTTCAGAGCTAGGTAGGTTTGGAGTGCTGAGCACAGGTTAAAAATGGGGAAATGCAGAGGGAGTTACCAAGACAGCCTCACCATGCCAGTGAGGTTACAGCTGTGTGTCTTCTACACCCTGACTGCTGCTGCAGGGCTGGAGCACCTTCAGAGTTGTCTTTTTAGCACAGAAGCACACCTGAGGGACTGCAGCTCTTTCATATCCTTGCTTTCATCCATAGTTCCTCACTTTCATCCAATTACATCCATGTAAACCAGAATAACACCATGATATTATTCTCTCTTTGTGGGGTTTTGAGAGCAACTGGCACTCTAATTCCACATCAGGTGTCTGTCTGTGGTTTTGTTCAAGGGAAGCAGTGAAGAGTATGCTTCTTGGGCAATGGCTGATGGCATGCTAAATCAACACTAGTGAAATCCATGTAGTTAATTCCATTAGATATACACCATTGTCCCAGTCTGAGACTAAGACTGCACTTAGCTGCAGCTAAGCTCTAGCAGGAGTTCAGAAAGAAAGGATGTCTGTTTTGCAACTCCAAACCCAGGAGGAGGGTCTCCTGTACCCTTTGCCATCTTTGGTCTCTAATTCATTCTAAATTGATTCTAACTCGATTTTCCTTTGTATGTTTTATCCACTGTCAAGATTTGGGTGATGCTCCCAGCCATGGCCTGGAGGAGTGGGTGGGAGAGAAGAGGCTCAATGGGGCTGGATGGCAGGGAGGTGGTAGCTGGGGCAGCTGGGGCAGGAGACACAGGGGCTTGGGATGGGTTGGAGTGGAGGCAGATGAAGGAGCCTGGAGGCAGCACGGAGAAGGCTGGGGAGCGCTGCAGGGATGGGGCCATGTCCCTGCAGCCCCAAGGCCACTTGCCCCAAAGGCAGCACCTGCCCTGCCCAAGACACTCCCCACAGCCCCTCTACCCCCTCTGCAGCCTCAAAAATCACTCTCCAAGGGCCACTCTCCTTCTGTCCTGGCCCTTGCTCAGCACTACCTTCCCCTCACCTGCATCACTCACTACTGCCTCGAGCTGCACTGCAGTGGGGACGCTGCCAGATGGGGCATCTGGAGACACTTCTGCCCTGTCAACAAGCAATTAATTCTGTGCTATGTCTTGAAGACCGATAACAAACAGATAAGCTGGAACAGAATGTGGCTGGAGGGGAGCGGGGCGTGAGGAGATAGGGCAGCACTTCTCTTCGGGCCAATCTCCTCGTTTGGGTCCACAGAGACACGCAAAAGACAGGGTCACCACAGAAGTGGGCAAAGGTCAATCCAGCAGTGGGATGGTCAAGACCACCAAATACCCCTAAATCCCTCTGTCTCAGTTGCAGAAAAGTCTAGAAGAATGGACTGCACATGCTAACTTTTTTACAGAAGTGAGAAATTTTGCCCCACAGTGAGGAAAACTTATTAATAAAAAGATGCCCACACAAAGCCCCGTTGGTGACCCCCTGTACTCTGGGCACCCTCTTGGCTTGATCAAAACTAGACTCAGGACTGGTGATCTCCTTTCCTCTCCTATCTGACCTCTCTCTCTCTCTCTCTCTCTCTCTCCTCTTTTCTTTCATTATTTCTCTCTAGAAGATAAGAGACTAGCTTGCACCAATTTCTATGCCAAGTGTATAATTCAATAATAGAAGTTTCTAAGTTTTTTTTTTTTGGACTCTGACATTTGTCATTCCTTCTGGACCAAAGGCATCTATGAATCTTGGGTACCCCCTTCCTCTTAGGAACACGACGTGACATGGACAGGATGCAATGGTGGTCAAAAGCATCTGTACAAGACACCATCAGTCTGTCCATGAATGACGGGCAGGGAGTGGTGTGAAGTGATCCCTCAGCTGTAAGTGGGGAGGGATCCAAGCAGCAGCAAGCCACGACTGCCTGGGAAACATCAGTGCTTGACTGCTCCCTCATTTTGGAGAAACTGAGAGAATATGATCCCTTCCCGTCACCACCTGGCATGGAATGGGCAAATGGAAAATGGTATAGCCCTGAAGTGGTGCTTAACTGGATAAATGTGGTGTTAAACAAACAAAAGGTAGGAAAGGGAAAAGGAAAAGCAGTTTTATGTGCAATTTGGGGAGCAGCTTTAATTGCCACCCACAAGGAGAAGTTATACTAAAAAACAGGCAGAGGGAGAAATGATTAGATCTCTGCTGATTTGGTGAAATGACTGCAAGATCACTTAAATCAGGAAAGGGAGGTAGCAGAAAAAAAAAGGGAATTCAAGTTGATAATTGTATGACTGAGAATGATCCTCTTAGGACTCTACTTGCTTCAGCAAAGTGCAGGGAAGACAATTATTGGAGAATTTAGATAGGAAAATCCATAAGAGAAAGAAAAAATATCTAAGAGAGGAAATAGGAGGGAGGAAAGCAGCTAAATTATTACTGTTATTGAAGCAGCTGCAGAACCAGGTACAGGAAGCAGAAAAACCAAAAATTGGTAGAAAAGGTAGAGATGATGCTTAAGCAGGCTGCCAATCCACCCAGCATTTGTACACATTAGAAAATTGATTGCATCTCCTGAAGAATGGAATAGAAATACAGGGAGTGATCCCTGGGATAAGGAACTAGGGGGGAAATTATTCTTTATCTCTTTCAAATCCCCCTTGGATGAAGCCAGATCCACTACAAAAGCTTGGGGTGGACAGAGAGACCACACCCAGAAAATGACCCAGTTTGATCCAATTCCGATGGCTGATTTGCCAAGAGCATTATGGCCATAAGTCAGGCAAATCCAGCAAGTGGAATCCTATCAATGCAGACATAATAACAGCCTATACATTCAGGTTCCAGTTGGTTCGCATCAACAATTAAGAGAATTTCTAACAGACAAGGGAGCACAATATTAGTGTTAGCACAGCAGGATGCTGAGAAGCTGGGTGTATGACCCAGAGCGCAAAGAGTTAAAATCACTGGAATAAATTGGAATATTACCTGATGAACTGCTAAGGTTAACTTATGGCTCCTGGGTGAGAAGCAGATGTTGGCCACTTGCTTTGGAACTAAAGATCACAATGAAAACATTTTGGATTTCCATGTTCTGAACTCTGGAACCTAGTGTCTGCTGGATGGCACCCTGTGGTCCTTTAGGTCAAACATTAACCGTAACCCAAAAGGAATCCAGAGACTGCAGAGCACTTGCTCTGTGTGGCACCCGCACTCCCTCCTTCAGGGACTGCTATCATATCACAGTGCTGGATTTTGCTGAGGTGGAGTTTCTGAAGTTACAGCTGGCTTGGCCCCACTAACTGCTGCAGTACCAATACTGCAAACCAAACAGCCACAAGTGCTTGGGAAATGATGGGGTGGTGACAGAATGCAAAACACAATGTAAGAGATGCCCTGCCTCTGAAAATGCCATGTTAAAGTGAGCTGAGAGACAGAAGCAGTCACTAGAGGGAGACAATGCAATTTCACAGAACAACAACTCCAGAAAACTTTTCAGTTGGAGAATTAATAAAAAGCCAGAAAATCCGTGCCTGTGAGTCTTACGGGTTAATTCTCTGTTATTACCTTGCCTAGTGAACTCAGAACTACAGGATCAACATAAGCAATATTTGGAAGCAGAGAAAAGATATTACAGGAAAAAAAAAAACTAACCTGCTCCCTTTTCTGTCATAAGCAGTATTCACTTTTAAAATGCTTTTTCTGAGAGCCTAAGAGAAAATACTGTCAGAGTCTTGGTACCTGTGTATCTGTTGCATGACTAAACATCCTTCCACCTGAAGTGATGACTCCTTTGATGTTGCATTTTTAGCCTCTGAATGAATTACTGTTCATTTAACCATGAAGAAATTAAAGGTCCTGGTAGACATTCTCCTAATCCTTACTGACTTTTGATCTATGAAGTACTTAGTGATTTACAAAGTTATTTAAAAGTGACAGAGAAGTTTCTTCAGGAACAAAGCTTTGGGACCTATGAGAAAATAAGGAAACATGACGAGGCAGTGATAGGAATACATTTATTGTACTGGATTTAAAATACATTCAGTTTTAAGTTTTAAGGTCTAGGCAGCAAAGTTAACAAAGGCGCAAGCTGGAGTTGCCCCTCTTCCTCATTCTCACTTCTTTCCTTTAGTTCTCTGTTTCATTCCTTATGTTGCCTGTATCCAACTACAGACTGCTTAGAAGGTTCTGATAAAAGATGGTAAGAGAGGGGCAGCACAAATGTTTACTGTTTCACAACCAGCTTTATTATGACTAAGACTTGGATAAAGCAAATTGAATATTAGATTATTTGCCAGGACTACCTGAGTCAGTGAACTTAACAGGTTTCACAGTAAACTGAGGGAAGACAGACACTGAGTGAGGACTGGCAATAAAATAGTAGTTCCTGATATGGACTGTAAAAGGATTGAAGATACCACTGCATCAGGGACCTACTTGCACTCCTCAAAGGTTTTTCCAATACAGAAAATTCATATTAGTTTAGCTGTGCTGAGTTAGCAATATTCTTCCATGAGAGAATTGTTCATGCTAATCTAATCACTGTTATTCATTTATAACAGTATTTACATTGGAGGCTACCTACTATAGCTATTTCAGTTTTTATGATAAAAATGGCTAAAATGATACAAACCTGATTTTAGATGGACCTAGAAGTATGCAAAATCAGCACTGGATGCAAAAGGCACTAATCCAATATAAGACATTTGTAAAACAGATGCTTTACCAGTATCTACCACATGTGTCTTGTCATTTATGGAGCAAATGCTGCCTCCCAAGGCCTGCTTTCTATTTATCTTTCAGACCCTCTTGAGAAAAAAACTAAAGCATAATCAGCTTTGAACTAATTTGTGTTTTGTGTCTTCAGGGGAAATAATAATTCTATGTGCTCTTCTTTCTGTCACTCGTGACAGCATTGAAGACTTGCTAGTTCTGCTTGCAGTGTCCAGTGACAAGCACTGTAGCAGCTCCTGCCCTCAAGTGTGACAAAGAATGTTTGTTCTTTTCTTTTACTAAAATCACAGGTTCACTTTTTTTTTGTTAAAACTTCAAGGAAAAAAACCCCCTCCTATCCTCTCTTCAATTCTTCTATCTGCTTAAATCTTCTATCTGCTTAAATGGCAAAGATAATTACTTAAGTTACAGAGCGTGAAAACTGGTGTATTTATTTACTTGGGGCCAAAAATAAAGGGAATATTCAAAGCAGTGTGATGAACCACTGTGTGAGGCAAAAAGACATCAGCCAAACTGAATTAACTGTTTATTGGCAGCATCTTTGAACTGGACCTTGCTTTTCTGAGTAACAAGGTCACTTGTCACAAAGTTCTCACTGATGTCAGCAGTCAGATGGAAGAGTGAACTGACAGCTCCTGCCTTTCACCAGAAGCAAAATCCCCACGCACAGCAATCTCCCTCCCTCCAAATTCACAGAATCTGGACAGCTTCTGTAAGAATTCTCGTGGAAACCCAGTTTCTGCTAAATCAGGTTTAGATGCACTTCTGCCTAAACCCCAAATACTACACATTCTCTCTCTATATATAAATATTAAAAAAAAATCCAAAGAAAAAGCACAATTCAAACCCCCTACAGTTGGCATGTCTTAGTGTTTTTTTTCCACCAAATCCTTGCCTCTTGTCACAATATTCCTCATTTTCCTTAGTTTGAGAGATCGCTGTGACGGTGCCTTTGCTGGAAGGGTGAATTCACCTGCCTGATCCAACACAAGGAACATGCAAGGCTTTACGGTGATGGATGTCATATTGAAAAGAGACAAGGCCAGCCAAGCCACAAGTAAGCTGCATACTCCTGAAGCAGTATGGATTGGAAACCCTCTACAGGCAGATCTTTTTTGTCTCAGAGGAAGGATCTCTTGCTTTTTCTTCTTGAGCTCTGTTTTGTGGTTTTGCTGGAGGGAAGAAATGAAGAACAGGCTGCTTGAATGATTTCAGCTGACTGGTTTCCATGTCTTTTGAGCTGCCTGAACAGGCTTCTGTGCCATTACCAGGACTCTGCATGTATGTATTATAAACTATAAGTTCTTCGCATGGAAAACCAGATGAGATTTAGGTGAGAATTTGCGAGAATTTCTGATAAGTGGGTAAACTAGATGTCCAAATTTCTGTGCAGTCCACAGAGGTACAGAAGGCGAGTTCTCCTGCTGTTTGCATTCCTTTAAAACTCTTCTCTGCAAGGGTCCTCCTCTGGCACAGTAACAACATTTTACTCAAATAAATACTTTTCTTGTTTATTTCAGTGTAACCATACTGGATTTATTTACTTTCTGACAATTACATCAGGCACGTCAAACTACTGTTAATAACTGAAAAGTAGCAAGAAAAATGCTTCATTTATTTATACTCACTAGCTACTCTCAACATAATTCAAGGTACTGAGAAAAACTATTGCCACTAATTTCAATCCTTCTGTATGACAAGTAGACATTTAGAGGCATCATTATGCTGACTATCTTCTCTGTCTTCCACGTTAATTCTAGCTATTCATTGTTTATGAATGCCATTCATAAATTACTGTGAAAACAATATCTGAAAATGCATTACTGTGGGAAATCCCTATATTGCTGTAAATTAGGGAAGAATCATTTTATTTTCCAACAGGTTTTATTTGAATAAAATGTCCCTACAAACCTCTATACTCCTGTAGCAAACTGCAATATATTTTTCTCCTTGTTACTTGAAAGCATTCATCCAAAATTCCATGATATCAAACATTAATTTCCTAAACAGTCTGGTTTTCTTCTACCACAATATTTCGTTCAGTCATAATGAATATTCATATTCTTGACATAATTAGCATTATATTAACATGGCCTCCTATCCTCACAGATAATGCTTTGACTACCGAATGCTGAATAGCTGTTCTACCAACAGGTAATTTGAGTTACACTGCTTTGTTGAAAATTGCTGTGCTCAGAATTGCACAAGACCACTTCAAGGTTATTAAAATTAGGCACCAGTATAGCTTTTACCAGAAGTGTTTCTAAAGTACCTCTTTTTCTAAACCGTTTCTTTTCTTTTATGGCTCTTCCTGAATGTGGAATTTAACTAAGCACCATCTGCGGTCGGTTCTGCAGTTTCTGCTGCCCTCTGGTGGGTGCAATGTTAGAACAGCTCAGGCAGCTCGCTGATTTTACCCTATTGTGCTTGCTCAGCGTGAGGGATTTAAGGCTCTCTGCTCCTCAGGTGAATACTAAGCGAATACACAAATCGCTGTTTATGCCATCTCTCTGTCAGGTGGTTATTTGTATTTGTGTACAGGAAAAGAAAAAATATAGCTACTCTTTAAGAGAAAAAAAAGATTTTATTCAGCTTTGGCATGGTTCTTACTCATACTTCATCTTAAGTGTGCAATCTCTCTGAAATCAGTCTAAACCTGGGGTACCATGAGGTTAAACACTGTATGCTTCCTCTCCACTTGACCATAGAATAATTTATACTGGACTGGCTTTCTGGAGGTCATCCTGATCCAAGACCCGGCTTGAAGGAGGGTCAAAAATGTGTCCAGTAGAGTCTTGAGGACCTACTCGATGGAGATCCCATCTCACCACTCAGGCCATCTGTTGCAGTGTTTGAGCACCCACCCAAGTGAAAACGTCCTCTGGTCATTATCCATGAGCTCCCAGTCAGTTAATCACCAGCCATGCCCTTGCACAGCCTTCCTCGCTGCTTCCTGGCTTGGCTTTCTTGAAGATCTTATACTCACCTATGCAGCACTCCAGTCCTATAAACCATCTCACCATGTATGTTTCAAAGAAGGTACAGCTCTGCAACTGTGCAGAGGCTTCTCTTTTGTCTCCCCTGCAGCTTGTGTTTGTGTAGGGGCACTTGAAATGGGCCCCATCACAGAGAAGTGCAAGACCCTCCTTATTGTGAGGTCACTTTCTCACTGCTCCCTGTGCCTTCACTTCCCTATAGGTTGTCATTAACTTTCACCAGCTTACCTTGTTTTGACCTGTCCTCACTTAGGTTTGAATCCTCTCAGAGACACTCTTCTTGCCACACCTTGTCAGATGTCTTGCTCCTGCTTTAAAGCCCTTGCTCCTCCTAACTGCATGGGGGCAGGAGTCAAACTCTTATCTGCGATACCAGCCAAGGGTTGATCCACTGAAGGTACCTATTCCTGCCCAAACCTTTCCCTCTCCCTGGAAGGGCTGAGAATGCCACTCATGCACCCTCCCACATCATACTGCTAGTTACTGCTGGTAAAAACCCACATTTTTTTCCAAAGGTTATAGCCATTATGCTGCATCCTTGACCAAGTTATGTATGTAAACTCCTTCATGAAGAGTCTGGGCTCTAAAATAAACAAAGCTGTAACATGAGTGGCAAATTTCATGAACATCAGCAAAGACAACAGTATGTTAAACAAGATCCTTATTTGTGACATGCCTTTGAAGCTATGCTATGTGCTGAGAATGCTGACACCATGTAAGTGGCATGTTCTCTGCCCTCATCTGCACTGCTCTCCATATAAAACGAGCAAGCAATCTCCCTCACACAGACAATCCAAACCAAAACCAAGGAAAATATTTATCTAGTCATATCACTGATGTAAATTATCAGGGTAGAAAGAGTTTAAAACAGCAAGTGGTTTGACTTCAAAATCAATAAAACAAATTCCCATGATTTATTTTAAATGTTTTTTCATTCTCTTGAAGGACTTATTAGACATTCCAGTGAAATCTCCTGCTTTTACTCTCATGTCACACATATGCTTGACAAAACAAAGTCAAAACTTCTTTCTGTGACTTATTACTGTTGCCAAGCCTAACCAAAAGCATTGGTTCTAATTATCACAGGTATGGTACTTATGGCTGATACATCTTTTTGTCTATCTGGATTTCCCTTGAAGCCACTAGTAAGGATGCTATCTATTTAACTTTCTTTCTAGAGATCATTTTCATCCATGCAATTGTAATTACTTCAATCTGGACAAAGTCTTTACCTACAGAATGTACTAAAACATTTTTTCTGTCTGTTAACTTTTCTTCATCACAATCAGCTTTAGCCTGTAATCAGTGCACCATTCTTTTGTGTGCTGTGATTTCTCTTACATTTTGTTTATTAAATTCCATTACTATGCTTGGACACGTTCAAGACTACAAAATAAAATGGTCCTCCCTCTAATGACTTTCTTCCTAACTTGATGGATGTGTACAGAGAAGATAGAAAAAAATGAGAGCCAGACAGGTATGATTCTGATCTCAGTGGATTAGTAAAAGTTTTTACTGCTTTCCTAGGAATTATTTTGGATTCCACCCATGAAAAATAGAATCTAATCAAGAATATTTGCATAGCCCAAGCAATTTTATATTTTGTCCACACTTTGACAGCAAAAATAATCAATATGTTCACAAAAATGAAACCTTATGCTATAAGGAGATAAATGAAAATGAAGTGAGTTACTTTCTATATAGGAAGAAGATGAGGTGATACCAGATGTTGAAAGATTCTAGGACTGACTAGTCCAGACATGCACTTAAACACCACTAAGGCAAACTAATGCAACTAAAACAAAGCAACATTTTCAGGATTCCTAGAATACTTTAGAAATCAAACCCATACAAACCAGGTGAAAGATTCTCCTTAGCTTTCTAAAAAGGAAGCAACTACTGAAGGACACAGTTACACAAACACAGCCCTCTTTAAAAAGGCCCAGGGTGGAGTTAGGAAATTATAGACCAGTTTGACCTTGATGGTAGGAAAGATCCTAAAGATATTAATAAGAGATGAGATCACAAAGAACACAGACTGAGCAAAGTGATTAATGGACATAATCTACTTAGATTTCAAAAAGTATTTGACATAAAACTCTAAAGTAGATTAATGTACAACAGTAGCAAACATAGCATAGGAAGTGTCATCCTTGAACGAGTAAGGAGAAGCACAGGTACACTCATACTATCTACAGCTGCACTCTCAGAGGAAGTATATTAAAAAGTCAGATTAATTTAACATACAGACTGCAGACTGAGGCTAATTTGCTGTTCTAAGGCTGCTGGTCTCTTAAAGATACAGTGGGCACATTTTGCTCTCAGTTCCACTAGAGAAGTCAGTAGAATTGTTCAAGCTGTGCAATGACTGGAATCTACCTTCGGTCACTCCCTTTGCTTTGCAGGTGTGTTTCCTGTACTCTTTTGTTAGAACCAGGCTTTTTGGCTGTTCCCCCCTGCTCCCAGTATACTAAACAAACTATTTTACTTTAGTATCTCATTAATACATGTAGACTGTTTGCCTGCACAGATTTACCACAGTGGGTACTGAAGGCTACATGCATTCTCTATTAGGTATCATATTTGCCTGTCAAGCTAAATTGTTTTGATGTGTTGGTATTAATTTGGGTTTACCACAGTGTGGATGAGATAAGCATTTAGCCCTTCTTCTGCAGTACTGAGTTCTTTGACGGTCACTTTCAGCAATCTGGTTTGGTATCCTTTGTATATTTATATCCATAAAAATCCTGGGCAAACCAGAGAAAACTGTTCCACTAAAATGAATTAAAAAACCCAGCACTGAAAGCATTATGTGTGTACTCTGGGCCAGGCTGTCTGAAAAGTCAATTGCATCTATTACAACAAGAGAGAATTTGGCTTATGTAGCTTCTTTACTGCTGATCCCTTGTAATGCCAAAAGGAAGTTCCAGCCATTTGCAAGCTGACATATATAAAATGTGAATCCACTGGGATGTTGTAAGTCTCCTTTGGCAACCTTGTCACCATCAACAGCTCAGGCTAATATCAGCAACTGCTGTGATAGTTGTTCAGAGGAGTCATTCCTTTTCCGAAGCGTGAAGTTGAAATGGCAAGATAAAGTTGCTGCTCACACTCATGTTGTTGCTTCAGCCAGTTATATTTATCTCATTACTACTGGAGAGCTTGGCAGGTCGCTCAAGCATCGTGATGAACCAAAGTTAATGATAGCAGGGAAGCCAGCCCTGTTCCAGATTTGTCATGTGGATGTGATGCCATGTGCACCCGACTGCGGTATCAATGAAAGGATCAGAAACGAGTCAGCTGATCACTACAGATTCAGTCCCTAAAAACTACCCCACATCCAAAACCTGAAGTCTCCCTACACAAGAGGTAATTATACTGTGTAGGAGAGCTAAGAGAGACTTTTGGCAGGAACAGGTCCAGAAGGGTGTACACCAAACCTCTAAATTCAGCTGAGTAACTGAGAATGAAATTTGACTCAAATCTGTTGACAGTCATGGGTGTGCAAGTCACAGTGCCACTCAGATGTGTTCTCCTGGGAGTTTGGGTTATTTTGGTAGTGGTGATGTCACACTAAAACATGTTCTGAATTTGGTTTTGGACTCCATCGGAAATATTATCAGCACTTGAGAGTAAAAAGTTCCATTAAATTTTCTCTACATCATAGATGTCACACAAACCCAGTCCTCTGATTTAGCAAAGCCACACAACCTGGGTTGGGAAATGAATGCTTCAGCCATTTACATTTACCTTCTTGCTAATCACTAGCAAATGTTAGCAAATTAGCAAAAATGCTCTCCTTTTGCTGGATCTCTGTCAGGTGAGAATTTCACACATCCCTTGCCAAAAGGAAGAGAAAGCCAAAGAAACAACATGTTCCATCTGCTTCTTGCCCATGCTACAGATTTCTTATAAAATTTGTCATAGGCAGCCTTGGGGCGTGCAGTTCATGGTACCCCTTCTTGCGGACAAAATGCACTATACAAAAGGAGCTTATATGTTATTCTTAATTATGTCTCCAATTTATGTCAGAATAGACACGAGCTCTTATGAATAAAAAGAAGGGCATCTAGTTGCCAAGAGACTCACGGAGATGACAAATAAACAAAAAACAATCTTTTTTGTTCTGCAAACATTTAAAAATCTCCAAGAGAGATGTCTCTCTTTCTATACTGGAGGCTGGTATTTCAGTCTTTTCCTTTTTAGTGGAAGTCTGGCTATCTTCTTGGCTACTGTTCCTCTCAATCCTCCTCAACACCTCCTTCATTTACACTTTAAGCTTTGGTCATTCAGATCTGGTGAATTAGAAATACCAAGGAAAGAAACACATGTGTGTAGGAGCTAATGTGACAGAGAAACTTTGAAAAGATGTAATTATGATGCTTAAGAAGGATTCAAATGCTTCACTACATGATCTAATGGAAGAGAAAACCAAATTTACAGCTTTTCTAAAACAGAGAGAAAATGATCACTGTACAAAGAATGGCACATTTATCTACTATGATGCATCCTAAGACAGAAAAACTGAATAAAGTCAGAAAGAATAAGGTTTACTTAAATGATTCGTGAGTATCACAGGCCTGGGAAACAAACTCACATGCAGGTGCTGGCACAGAATATTAGACATTTTTGGAGAGTCATGGCTGAAACAATTTTGTTTTCACATGCATAAATGGACTTTTCTTCTCTTTGGGCAGCACAGTTCATCACAATGAGTTACCAAAAATAAAATCAAAAGTGATTTTTGACCCCATGACAAAAGCATTGTACATTAGTGCCAAGCTCTGCTAAGTTTTGTTTTTCTTACATGGATTCTGAGTTTTATACAGTTATGACTTTAGACCTTTGAGCTTTGCAGCCTAGAGCACACAGACCCAATCTTACCGGGGTAGTGAGGGGCAAGGCTGTTTCAGAGAAAAAACACAGAAGCCCGTGATGGGGAGAACAGAAATGTCAATATCCTGATTTTTCTGTAGAGCTGTGGGAAAAGATACACATGGCTAACAGATCTCTCCATCTTCATGGATGCTTGCCTCCCTTTGCTAGGAAGTAATGACCATGGAATTGCTCCCTTTTGGTGTGCTATCTATAAATTGAGGGCTGTGTTGCTGCGCTGGAGGTTTAGCCCCAAGGATATTGTGTTTTCTAAGTCCTGCAAGGGATTTCAGCGAGCAAAGGGTACTCAAAGCTGTGAATCTGCCTGAATCCATCTGTATAGCCTTGTGACTAATTAAGCATCTCACAAAATGAAGGCAACCAAGGGAAGGCGGTACCAACCAGGCATGCAAATTAAATTGTTACAAAGATATGTGTTGAACAACTTTAGATAAAATGAATCACATTACTATGAAAAATTATAGGCTGTACAATTACACAGACTGAAGATACTTCTAATTACCCAGTGTTAATTATCTATGTAAAATACTTTGGGAAGGATAAATGAATAGGAGATCTGTTAGGAAGTACATTTCTGCTGCTCAGGAAGCAATCACAGTGTATGAGCTAAACTGTGTGTTTTAAATTAATGGTTATAGAAGCAAAAAAAAGGTGTTTTATATTTTGGAGAGCAAATGTATCAATAAAACTATATTTAACTGTACTGGCAAAATCACAAGCAAGAAAAAATTTAAACTGCCTCTCAATTTCTAGGCCAAGTTCAAGACTTGGTGCCATGCATTATGAATGCTCTGGTGTCATGGAAGATGCAGAAATGTAACTGAGGCAGGTACTTTGCACACTATTTAAAGAAAAAACATCCTGTGTATCCATTTTTGCCAGCATTAAATGGCTATGAAATGCTACTATTCCAGCCCAAAGATGAGAGAGATGAAGACATAATTTGGGCAGAGATGAAGAGTTTGGCAAAAGTTATATATATAAAATATTAAACTAGAACTACTGTTTCAATTTTAATTACAAAGCTCATCCTGTAAATGCTGACCTCAACTGACCTGACAAATCCTTCATTTCTGTTAGGACTCCAGGTTTCCATACTGCACCCACAATGGCAAAAGGACAGGGATCTAAACAGACCTAATTATAGACTATTCTTAGGCTACGTGGAATCAAACTTCAAACAATTTAGCCTCTGGTAACCTTGACCTGCAAAGCAACTGCTGTTTTGGTCTATTAAAATCTTTAATGAGTGTATTGCTCTTGTAAGAGATTCTGGTGGTCACTTGGTTTCAGGGGTACTAGCCTGCCTTAGTAAAATCTAGATGAAACTCTCAGCTTGCACTGACAACTGAGAGGGCTGAAATGGAAGTATAAATTGACAGTACAGGTTTCTCTTATGTTTGTGGATCCTGTCATTAATAACTAAACACATACAGCAATGAAAATTTGCACATGGTCATAACTCATGGAGAAGAAAACCCAGAAAAATATAATTTACCTTCAGGAAGAAAGATATGCATGTTTAATTCTTTTTCAACTAAGCCTGTCTTCCTCTTGATTATTAAGCGTCTGAGCCTATGCACAACACCTCAGTGGAAAATCTTTCAGCCATGTTAGATTTAAGTGTGCACCTAAAAAATCTAAAAATAAAACCAGCTGTGATGGGTTGAAGAGTTAATTTCTGTACATGATATAATTTTTCTACAGTTACTTGAAAAATAATCAATGCTGGTGCCATTTGAATATTGTCCTAAAACCTGCCTTATGCTTAAACAAAACCAAACAACAAATCACACAGCTTTTGCAAGTCCTTGCAAGCTTATTGACTTCAGTAACATTTTTATCTGAGTGAAGCAGCGGGGCTGACAGAATTCAATAGCACAAACTGGCTGCTGGAACTCTACCAGCTCCCTCTATGTACACTTTGGCAGAAAAGACACATCTTCTGGCTGAAAGACTGCAACGAGATAGGAAACAGAAGCGGCAAAAATCAGCCTCAGCCCACCCTATGCTAATGGGTTCCAGAAGATTTATGGAGTTGCTGAGAAAGGCACAGGGCCAGGAGTCCTGCAAACCCTCTGCTCCAGGGATACTAGGGCAGTTTTGTCTGCGCTTTGAATCTGGCTGCCTTCCCTTGCAAACGACGCAGGAGGATTAACTTCTGTGCCAAAGGAAGCGCAAATAATTTTGCCTTGACTTTAATGTTAAAAAGTAGCAGACCCTCTGTGACTGGGGTTTGGAAGGTAGTCCTTAAAAGCAGCTATTTCTTTAAACTTCACTGCACTTTTTAATTACTGGTAAACTGAATGGCTTTCACTTGAAACCAGATGCAGTATAGCCTTTTAACTGTGGCTGACAGTTTTGGAGCAGAATCCTTGCGTCCAAGGATGAATAACACCATTCCAGCTTTATATTGCTGAAAATACATTTCCATAGGCACATGCAGACTCTGAAACAAAACATTTCCTTGGGGACAAGGCAGACAAAAAAGTAACTTTTCATACCTGCAGACTGTTTAAAACACAGCCTGCAATAATAGTGCCATCAGCTGCTGTCTGACGTGAAAAATGTAACCCATGTCAAGAACATGCTTTGTGTTTTACTGCAATAAAGGACTTTGTGGCTCCCTTATGGCAACATAAATTAAAAATACATAGTTACCTGTCTTTCAAAATGAGTAGCTACCTCCTTTTACATATATTTGAAAGTGTGTATGAAGAAAAAAATTCTCAGCAGAGGCTGAAAAATATGACTCTTTATAGTCACACTATAATTAATGAAAAGTGAAATATTTACCCTCATTTGTTTACTATTTCTCTTAGTCCCCTGATATTATTTATCTGAAATATGGAGTATTCACTTTCTCTTCTCCAATAATTTCATTGTAATAATGAACATTTTAATTCTTTTTAACTTGCACTCACTGTGTTTACTATTGTGTTGGCACAGATTTGACAGAAAGGAAAATACATTGCTTGGAAAGGATATTCCATTTCTGCGGTAGAAAGCTGCATGTCAGATTAAAGGCTTATTTAAAAGGTGTTAGTTCCCTGAGCTATGGCTCTCTAAAACTCACCATTCATGTTTTCCTTTTATTTTTTTTTTGTTTGCTTGGTTGCTTTTTTTCCCCTTCACCCTGTGAACTTTGCCTAGTTTTTCAAACTACTGGCCTGCAGGAAATCACCCACCCTGACTTTGCTGGTCATATAACACAGGAGAATTGCGAGAATTTTCTGTCCTTTCTTTTGCTTGCTCTGATTTCTGCAGTACCTGACAGAAGGTTAATCAAACTCGTTTCCATTCTCTACTAACCTGTGTAGAGAAAAACACACAAGGCTGGACTGAGCCTTGAACAGTAGAGAACAAGTGTATCTAAGCTGTGCATTTTAGGACAGTTGCCTAATTCTATAAAATTTAAGTCTTCAATACAAAATCCACAGCAGGAAAGTATTCCTTGTCTTCAAAGAATCTACTTATATTCACTAAGGACCAAAAATGGGTGGGAAAAGTTCCAAGAACATACAGTTTCAAAGAGAGTAGAAGCTGTTGAATCTTTACTAGGAGTGTCTCAGCAAAAAGACTTCTCCATAGAACATCTGGAATTTCCTAAAAAGAGTCATGTTCAATACTCATCTAATTCCGCCTGATGACAGTAGGGTTTGTTTCCAGTTTTCATATGCTTTATATTAGGTCCTGTCACTAGCTTTTCCCTCAAAAAACAGTGATCTGAGGATCAAAAGAGAGTCATAGATCCTTGATGCTGTGTGGATTGATACATTAATTAATCGAAAGTTATTACCAAGGAATATGTAGCAGATAGCAAAAGAACCTCAGCAGACAGACAAATGTAAGTAAAGATCTTTTTTCTGTCAGTTGTCTTCACGTTTCACTTCAATTAGAGTGAACCACACCAGAATTGTTGATTTCCCTGCTAGTACTGGCCCCTGCATCAGGTAGAAATAAGCTGGCTGGGGAATGAGAGAAGTCCCTTGCTTGGAACTGAGTGCAACTCAACAAAAATATTTACTAACAACTCAAACACCACGTATGACCCAGTATGACTTTGAGAACAGAAGCTGTGTGTCCCCAGTTCCACGTGAGACATGTCTGTAACTGAATCTGCAAAATCTCACTCCTGCATACCACGGAATCACAGAATCAGCTAGGTTGGAAAAGACCTCTGAGATCATCAAGTCTAAGCTATGACCGAACGCGACCTTGTCAATTAGACTATGGCACTGAGTGCCATGTCCAGTCTTTTCATAAATACATCCTGAGATGGTGACTCCACTATCTCCCTGGGGAGCCCATTCCAATGCCCAATCACTCCTTCTGTGTAGAACTTTTTCTTAATGTCCAATCCAAACCCCCCCCGGCACAGCTTAAGACTGGGTCCTCTTGTCCTGTTCCTTGTTGCCTGGGAGAAGAGACCAAGCCCCACCTGGATATAACCTCCTTTCAGGGAGTTGTAGAGAGTGACAAGGTCACCCCTGAGCCTCCTCCTCTCCAGGCTAAACAACCCCAGATCTCTCAGCTGCTCTTCACAGAGCTTGTTCTCCAGACCCTTCACCAGCCTCATTGCCCTTCGTTGGACATGCTCCAGCATCTCAATATCCTTCCTGAATTGAGGGGCCCAGAACTGGACACAGCACTTGAGGTGAAGCCTCATCAGTGCCAAGTACAGGTGAAGAATCCCTTCCCTGGTCCTGCTCGCCACAGGACATATACATGATACAGGCCAGGATGCCATTGGCCTTCTTGGCCACCTGGGCACACTGCTGGCTCATGTCCAGCTTCCTGTCAATCCAAACCCCCAGATCCCTTTCTGCCTGGCTGCTCTCCAGCCACTCTGTCCCCAGCCTGTAGTGCTGCAGGGGGTAGTTGTGGCCAAAGTGCAGGACCTGGCACAGTCCACAGTGCCACGGCTGCAGAAACACTGAGGTCATGTAGTCCTTGTGAGCCACCAACACTGTCCTGTGCTCTGCCCTGGCCTTAGATTATCATTAGACCTTTCCAATGCTCACAGATGTGCTAGGCTGCTGGGAGTTTTGTACTTGACTGATTATTGTCCTAGGGTGAGAGACTGGAACAGGAAATGCAGTCACAGATGCCTTCAGAGGTATGTGTTAGTTTCTCAAGATTTGAGGGGACCTATTTCAATGAAGTGTTGCAGCACAAGCTGGGTTTTATAAAATGTCTTGGCCTCAACTCTATCTGAAGTACCAGTGCTCTTCAACCAGCCCACCCTTCCTCTAAAAGTGGTGCTGCTGAGCTACAGAACTACTCTGGCTGTAAGGTGTTCTGCAGGATTAGCAAGACAGTCATAAACTGCAAATCAACAATTTTAACTAACTATAGGGACTTAAAGCTTCCTTTTCAAGGTCCAAGAAGTTACATGCTTTGCCCAGTGACTTGAGACAAAATTCTCCATTACTAGTTAGCAACACATGTAGGTCATAAATTACGTTCAGCTCTGGCTACTAAACCAGTCTGTACTATGACACCACTGCAGTCCCTGTGCAGATGCCTCTGCCACAAGAGCTGGTTCTAGTGTAGTGGGCACGCTCACATTAACTTTTATCTAGCTAGAAGCAGCAATTGGAGTAATACAGACTCAGCAGCACACATCTCATCACTGACTGTACAAACCCGCAGAAACCCTTGCATAAAATACATATTAAGTTTATGAACCCTCACTAAAACGTACAGTGCTATATTTATATTATTGTTAGATTGCATGCTAGCTAGATTAAACTTAGCTTGGTTGTGACCCATAATTTACTGAGTTAAGATACTATAAGTGCTGGTTCAATGGACTGAATTCGAGAAGTTTTTTCGACACAATTTATGCCCTACTAAAGCAGTCTTACTGCTGCCCCTAAATATTTCAGTAGGGCTGAAACTAAACATTCCATAGCAGGCTGGAAATTAAAATCAAAACAATCACAGAATGAAATCTATTGTATTTTATATAATGAGTAGGAGCCTCCCAACCTCATGTAAGCACTTGGTTTTCATTCGTATCCTTCAGCACGGTTGCCCCTTTGTGTGGTATTACAGAGCGCGGTTTGAAAATCCTTTCCTATTTCATCTTTCCAAAAATACAACAACAGACATCAAAACAAATATTTTCATCCCAGTCAAAATGCACTATTCCTTCTTTCTGGAGCAACTCACACAGCTGTAACACCCTTTGTGTCTCTCTTGCCCAACAGATGAGCAGGAAAGCAAGAAAGAGTGTAAGGAACATTTGATCTTCAGGCAGCAGTGTTTTCTATATGTTGCACAGAACTCTCTTGCATTCACATAAGGATGGATATTTTGTTTCTACAGATGATTTTTTCTGACCCAATCATCCTAACTGCTTTTACTCGCAGCCATATCTGATGTGATGTGGTGATCTGCTATCTGCCCGTATTCCTGTTCATGGGATAAGACGGCACTGAGCAATGACTGGGCCACTGGCAGAATGTGATGATGAGTTTAGACAAGCAGTCAGTACAACTCAAAAGCACTATCTCCTTTTCAAATGTCACACTTGAGTGAAAAATCTGGGAACTGGAAAAAACACCCTCAATACTACTAGATCTGATTACAGGAAACGTGGCAAAAATGTGACTGTCATCCTGAGAGAACTGCAAACCACCAAATCATTCTAAATTAAGGCAAGTGCACATAATCTTCTACCACGATAATCTACAAATGTGTTTTTTTTATCACTAAGAATTTAAAAATCCTTCAAAAGGCATTTTACAAATTACAGCCTCCCCCGATCTGGGTGCATGTATATAACACAAAAATGGTACAGTGGACTTAAACCATGGGCATTGTGTGCACTGCGGAAGGACAGCCACACCTAAGACAAAAACGGAAGCTCATTTTATAGAACACAGTAGTCCCACACAATAGCACTGGCACAGAAGGAGCAAATGACATCATTCATTTAAATTCCTGCTACCACAGGGGAACTCTAGCTATTCAGAAACTAGATCTGACCAGAGCACCAAAGCTAACAGCAATGAAAAATAACCCCACGGGAATCAATTATATTTATATATCATCCAAAAGAAAAACGTGGTCTTCATGTCACTTTAGGAAAACAAAAATCACAAATTCCCTTTGAATTATATTACTAAAGCCTTTGAACCCTATAACAACAAAAATGTGTGCTCATAAAGGCATATATACAAGGATGTCTTTTCACTTTCCTTACACTAAATATCCCCTTCAAATATTCAGAAAACACTTATTCCACAATATTTTACACGTTATTACTGATTCATCAGTCTTTCAGCACCAATAGCTGTAGTGACAACAGCTATGGCAGAACTGCAGCTGCTAAGAAGGCCTTGCAAAGGAACACTTTAAGTCTTTCCCTAAGCATGCTTAGGGAGATCCTTTATTTCCATAGAATCTAGGACTTCCAAGTCCCAGACTAATCGGTGAAGCAGCAAACTTGATTATAGAAATTGCAAAACAAAAATGAGGACTGCTGCCTGCAAGCCAACTAAGAGGTGCAGGCTGGCACTAACTTTACTGCTCTTCCCAGTGTCCGTGTTGTTCTCCAGGTCAGAAGACCATTCCCAAACTGCAGCAGAGGTCTGTCCCCACCTGTTGGAGTCACTCACAGAACCTGAGAGTACAAAGGCACACCTTGAAAATGTTCTGGTACAGATACAGATGCGATCCCAGTGTTGTGTGTCAGAAGTGGAGAACACAAGACCCAGAAAAGCTAACAGTGAGGGATAATGCCTTATCATGTCCTGGGCACAGAGGTACACATACATACAGCAACAGGTTCCCCAAACCATGTTAGGTGGCCCTTCAGAGGGTGTAACAACTTGCAGTTGCTTAGATCTGCACTTCATAAGACAGCAAAGACTCCACCTTAAGACAAGGTAATAACATTTTTGACTGCTCTTGGGAACATTTTCCATTTTTTCAGAGGTTTACTTTGACTTCCCAACTTCAGTACTGCTGTGCTTACCCATAAGTTCCAAGATATCTTCATTTTGAACTCAGCTTCTTGATCCATGATCCTTGTTAAAACAATACATGTTTTATACTGCTCTCTCAGAGTGGCACGGCTGACGCCAATTTGAAATGGAAAAATAGCCAGACAGCTTTAGCAAAAGGAAAAGCATAAAGGGTGAGGCATAGCTTTCAAAATGTTTTGACTAAATCTGGAATCTAGTAGATGAATAGTCTTTAGAAATTGTTTTCAGGGCATAGAATTCACCGTAAGATGAGGAAAGGCCTTAAATGTAATAAACCACAGAGAAGTGAGGTGGACTTATAAACCATTTGGCACATTTCAGTCACAAAACACTGACCATGGTGTAACAGCGAGAAAGAACTCAGAATTTTTAGACTCCAGACCCAGTTTACAGAGCTTACATTGGAAAATTATGCTTTTGATTTGTAAATGGAACTGAGTATGGGAACTTTTCAGACAGAAAACCCATGGAATGGCCATTCTCTCAACATACTCTTCTGACTGCAATTCCTGGGCGCAAACATGCAGAAAATTGCTTTCTTCCAAAATAGGAAAATGGGTCTCTTGAATTGTTGCTCGTAAAGAGAAAAGGGGAGCAGAAATAACTACATTTTTGTTCTGCTTAAAAATGAATGTGTCATGGAATTTAAATCCAAACCTGAGGCCTTTCAAAGATGAGTAGTAATAAGTGCCATAAGCATTAAATTTAAAAAAAAAAAAGAAAAGAAAAAAAAAAGTCACACAGAACCCAGGGGCATTTTCATCTAGAAGTTATTACAGGCCTGGATTTAACAATGAATTCCATTCCACTTCAAGTTAACTGTCTGAACAGCAAATATTGAGTCCTAGTTTTCAAATTCCTCATAGCATATGTTGCATTTTTTAAAATACAGGAAAAAATTTGACATATTTGAGAGCCCTGTCTGAACACTGGTTCTCACACAGCTGTCTAAGAACTGCCCTGATTACTCAGTGCCAGCTCTCCTTGTTTCCAGCTGCTAAATCCCATTAGGAGCAGCTAAAAATAAATTAAATACTTTCCTCATATTACTTTTGCATATAGTCCATTTTTGTAGTTGTCATACGGATAAGAGACAGAAAAGCTGGATCAGCAACAAAATTAACTCTTTTCAAAGATGAGTTCACCAAAGTTAGAACATACACAACCTTTGATTTCTGGGGTAAGCAGGCACCTAATACTCATAAGGATTTTTCTCCTAAATTCTCGAGTAGAGCACTGGCTCTGCTATAATTAATTGTGTAGTTTCAAGACTGATTAATTTCCTAGTATCACAATCCTGTTCTCAAGCCTACAACTAGCTAAGACCAGATGAAAAATTCTGAGTCTTTGCAATTTCTGTTGGAACACTTCTGCTTTGAAAGTGGGATATGAGTCAGGCAACTGCTAGATTATAGTCTTCCATTACAGTCCATTGCGGAGGGTTGCGGAGGAAAAGCGTCATTTTCACACAAAAATCACTGGCTGCTGCTGAAGTGAAATGGAGCCATAGAACCCACTTATATAAAACTACAATGGTTTGCCAGGACACACCAGAGCTGTAGGACAGCGAGTTTACAGAGAGGCAGTGAGAAACAGTAGAGGAGAGGTTTGACTCAGATGTGGGTTTGAACAATCTGGAAGCAAAAAATGACAGGATGAATCAAGCCAGTAGCTGGACAACACAAAAAATGCTGAAGAAGCCAAGGCCAGTGCAGGTAACCCAGGGCATAGAGCAGGTGTGTAGCATCAACAGCTGCACCAAAGGCTGTTTCTTACATTTTAAGCGAGACTAGATAGAGCTACTGGAACTATGCACTATGTGTTTATATGGAAATCATGAATTTTTGATGAGGAATGTGCACTTCAGCAGCTTGATGATAATTCCAATCACAGGATAAGAATCAATGTTTGTTAGATAATAGTATTGTTGCACCGAGATCCTGTTTACTTCCAGTTTTGCATCTTGCCTGTCCGGAAAGCTTGGCTTGTTTTTGATGTAGGGATTAGAATACAGGAATTCCTTAATTAACTTCACACAACCTCTGACACAGGAGCTGAGGCCTCTGCACACAGAAGATGACGTGGGGAGTCAGTAATGGCAATACAAGGCACACATCCTCCCTGCACTTCCAGTTCCCTACCAGAGAGACATGAGGTGGTTACAGAACTCTGCATGTGCTCTCACTGGTGGCAGTGCAATGATGTTTCTGAGGCTCTGATGAAATGTGATAAGAAAGAAGGTAAAAAAATCTACACAAGGCAGATGCTAACTAAATAAAGAAAATTATATAAACGCACGCACACGCATAACAAAACCTGAAAAACACAAATCATGGTCTTTATTGTTTGGGAAAAGATGCCTTTAGACCAGTTTACACTGACACACAAACATAATCTCGCGCCAAGGCCCAGTCTGTGGATGAAAAATCAATGCACACCCACTAACCCATCTGCAAGGTTCTGCCTCAACAGGAAGATTTCAGCCCCCGCAGATGTCAATGAAAAGTTCACGTCGGATCAATCCATACAATCACAGCCTCAAGCGTGTCCTGCCAACAGAGGGGCATGAAAGCACGGCTGGGGACGGCACAGGACCACGAGCCCTTTGGGCAGGAGCACAGCACTAGGGCATTTTCCTGCCCACAGCTCTCTCTTGCAAGACTGCCCAGAGAGGTGTGGATCTCCCTCACTGGAGATACCCCTGAGCCATCGGGATGCAATCCCGCGCCAGGTGCTCCGGGATGGCCCTGCTGGAGCAGGGGTTGGACCAGATGACCCACTGTGGTCCCTTCAGACCCGAACCCGACTGCAAATGGTGTCGTGTCACCTCTGTGCCCACGCACCCCACTGCCGCCCCCAGCATCCTTCTCCCAGGCAGCCAGCAGCAGACATTAGAAAGTTTTTTACAGGAAGAGTGGCTGGACATTGGAATGGTCGGGTCACCGCCCCTGGAGGTGTTTACGGAGGGACTGCAGGTGGCACTCAGTGCCGTGGTCTAGCAGGCAGGGAGGTGCGAGGCCAAAGGCTGGACTCCACGAGGGCTCAGAGGTCTTTTCCAGCCTAGTTGATTCTGTGATTCAATATTCAGAAAATACAGCAAATTCAGCGCCCAACATTGCTCAGGAGGCTCCTGTCCAAACGGGGGAAGCCGGGACCAGGCATCCACAGCCCCCGAGCATCCAGAGCCTCTTCCCGCTGGAAACCTTCCTTTGAAGGAGCTGCGGGAAAACTCGCGGTGTGGTGGTTGCGGGGGGGGCAGGAACACAGGGGCACTGCCAGGGCCGGGGAACCCCAGGCTGCAGGAATGCCTGCGCCAGGGAATGCCAGCTCCCCAGCTCCGGGAACGCCAGAGCCAGGGAATGCCAGAACCCGGGAACCCGAGAGTCCAGGAACGCCACGGCCCGGGAATGCCCGCTCCCGGGAACAAACGCCAGAGCCAGGGCACGCCCGAGCCCAGGCACGGCAGCTCCCGGGAATTCCCGGCCCCGGCGCCCCCTC
>VWZF01000156.1:9465-32075 GCA_013396755.1 Sclerurus mexicanus | reverse complement strand
GTTTTGCCATTTTGCGGTTCTGTGCCAGTTCGCGGTTTCTCGGCGGTTCACGGCTTCCCGCCGGTCCGCAGATCCGGGGTGCCACGTGTCCCGCCGGTTCGCACGCTCCCATCTGTGTCTTATCACACGGAATTTGAATTGGGGCTCAGGGGGATCGTGCCGGTGCTGACGGTGCTGGCGCCACTGGGATTGGGGGCCGCGGGGGCTTCTGTGCTGTCGGTGGCTTGCGCCAGGTCCGGAGCTGCCCGAGAGATACTTTCTGTGGCTTGTTCTGGGCGCGGGAGGAGTCTGAAAATTGCTAACCAGCTGGCTAGCCCTCTACCCACTAAATTGTCCTGGTTTTTCACGGACGCATCCCATTTGCGAAAGGTAGTCTTTGGCGCTGTGGAGTTTGTGGAANAGACTTTGCCGCTATGGAGTTTGTGGAACCCATCGCAGCATGAGGTTTGGGATCTGGGGGCGGTGGGGGTTTCGAGGGAGGAAGATCACTTCTCCGTACCTGGCTGTATGCCGATTCTGATCTACTGAGTGTCAAGGTTCACACCGTATCACGAAGGACAGAGGGAAAGTGGGACCTGAAACTCTGTGGCCGAACAGTCGCTTCAGTTGAAAGCCCTGTGGTTACAGTCCCTTAAGCTTGATACGAGCTTTTGGAGTCGTCCCACGTGCTGGGCGCCATTGCCGTGATCCAGAGGGGAGGAGAGGAGACAGTCCCAGCCGATGTGGGGGGAGAGCCGAAACTGGTTTATTCAGAGCATGGGACAGGGTATAGGTCTCAGGGAGGAGTTAGGGGCAGAGTTAGGGGTGTGTCACGGCAAGGAAGGGCAGGAGGGAAACACAGCTGGGGCATGGCTAGCTTTGCATTATGAAGCAGGGTATGGCATCACAAGCCAGTGAAAGGATAAGGGATACATGGTGATACAGGGTAACTGGGTAACCACCATCAAAAACATACGGACACAGTGGAATACTATATAACTAATACAATAAATCGCTATCTATGCTATAAAATATCTTCTAACACAGGAGCTTTAGGATCTTGATGTAGTTGTCAGTTTTCTGTTGTTGTTCAGTCCAGGAAATGGTCACCTTGGCCACTTTCACAGGTGTGTGTTTTCCCACACAGTAATTCCTCTGACTACTGGCTGAAAGTTAGAAGGGTGCAGTAATTGAAATGGTGAGAATTGCTTAATTAGAGAGGAGCAGAATTCTGTTCTCTTTACGTGATAGTTCTCATCTAGTAAAAATCTGAACAGAAATACAAAGATGATACATGCACAGATAATACTGCTGGTGACCACTCTGAAATAGGCGTTAATTTGATCCTGAGGTTTCAGCTTTCACCACAAGAAAGGATTGTAGCAAAAACTGCAGTGCTTTTCTGGAGATCACCAGACTTGTGGACAGGGAAAGAGTGACTTTGCTCTTCATTTTTCATGAATACCCAGAAGCATTTATACTAAAACTAACTGAATCTGATTACATACAAACTTCAAATTGTTTAGTTTTTAAATTAATAGTATTACCTGATAATCTAAATTCCACCCATCTTAATAGAAGATGAGAAAAGAATGCAGAAAGCCTTTTTTCAATTTAAAAATAAGTCAAAGTACAAGAAGGAAGAGAAAATATTTTCACAGGGAAATTCATCACAAAATGCAAGAAAATTAATAAAGCTGATAGCAGGAGAAACATTTTTCCTTTGTGAAGTGTCTTTTTGATATTTATAATTATGTGGTTATATCTTGGTGTTTTTATAATGCAAATCACATGGTTAGAAACATTATCAATATATCCTTTCATATTTTTAATTCATTAATCACAGGGGGGTTTTTTGTAAAGATTTTACTTCTGTTTTATTTTCTAGATCAGATTTTCTACTGGTGATGCAGTTTTAACACTCAAGAAGAAGGGATTAGCAGTCTGTACTAATTAGAAGACCATCTAGGTTTAGTACCCTTTGATTTTCCAGCTGGATTGTTGAGTTCCTAGTTAGAGTTGTATCAGCAAACAGTAGCCTTCGCTCTGAGGCTGCACTAATGATCTGTGTCTCATGCTCTTCTAGCTGGTATGTTGCATCTTTAGTGTTGACCTCCTTAACAAGGTAAGAGAAGTACAAATATAAATTGTAAAGTAAATACTTCCAAATGAAAGTGCAGCTACCTGTGAGTTTTCAAACTGAATTTTTGTCCAAATTAAAAAAATACATATTTTCATGTTTGATTTTTCACTTCAAACGTTTCCTAAAGATAGACAGTATTTATTTTCAAGCAAAAGCAAATTTTGAAATGTGAACACACTTAGAAAAATTGAAGTATTGGGTTTTTACTCGTGTGGCAGTTTAAGCCAAAACTGAGTCAGGGCACCAAAAACTGTGGCTGGTTTGCCCTGGCTGAATGCCTGGTGTCCAGCCAACCTGCTTCAAGGCTTCTCCCTGGGCCTTTGCTTTCCAAATGGAAAGGAAAAAAAACCCAGCTAGCTAGGAATTTATGATTAGAGATAACAGCCAGGAGAGAAATTTTGATTAATTACCATGGGCAAAGCAGACTCAAAATAATGCTTAAATTTACTACTAACAAGCTAAGAACTAAAAGAAGAAATATAATAATTTAGAAACACTTTTCAACCACCCTCTTGGTCTTTCATGCTCTCCTTTCTCCTCCCAATCATGTGGGGGACAAGGAATGGAAGGTTCACAGTCAGTTGTTGCTTCAGCCTCTTGCAGATGTAACTCCAAGACTTTCAAGCAGCAGTTCTTCCAAATCTGCTGCTTCTGTGGACTTCAGGGAGACAGTCCTTTTCACTGCAGTCCTCACCACGGTTATGGGGTGGGAGGTTGTCTTTAGCTCTGAGTCCCTCCCCTGTTTTCCATGGGGTCCCTCCCATAAGAGGCAGTCTTTTGCTCTCCTGTGGTCATCCCATCATCGGATGCAGTCTCTTATAGATAAGCTGGCTGGACCTGCTTCAGCTCTCTCTCTTTTGGACCATGGCCACAAAGTCTCTTGCAGGACTCTGCTCCATCTTGGGGCCTTGACTCCATAGGATAGGGGAAAATTTCTAGCAGCTTCTAACAGAAGCCACCTTTCCTCTTACCAAAAATCCTAATCAGAGAAACCCATGACAACTTGTTCGATTTTTAGGTTCCCATCCTACAGACTACTACAATTTTCAGATATTGATGTGAGAAGTGTGTGGGGTATTTTAACATCCAGTCAGGTGTATTTTATTTCCTAGATTTTTTCTTTTGACATCTTGAAATCCACAGGTTAACTATCAAGGCCTCCAGGGTTTTAGGAAAAAGATGAGGAGCAGGCCAGTAGAAAAGGACAAGGAAAGTACGCCCCTGTGGTTTTTCAATGTTAATGTAATTTTGAACAGTAATGTCATGTGAGTTCCCATCAAGTGTGAAATGAGAGGTGCTGCTATTGCTTCCTTCTTTGGTTTTGCTTAGGCCTCAATAAGAACCAATGCCTTTGTGCTGTAACTTGTCCTGTGGTCTGCACAATTTCCTGGATGAGTGGCAGTCAGGGGTGTTACTGGGCTGGGGCAGCTGCTTTTGCTGGGCTCAGCAGGCTTCCTGCTGCAGCAGTTCCTCTGATGAGAGGAAAGGGTCACCTTCCCTGCTCTTGGAGTCCTCCTCAAGGACTGCCTGGATTGATACAAGCATAAGGCGTTTTTCCACCTTTTTATCCCTTCCTGAGGAGTGTGGGGGACAAGAAGGGCATAATAGTTGTTAGTCAAGCGAAATGTGCTATGGTCTGTAGCAGATAGCAGTGAATAGAGTGCTTTCCAGGATGCATCTTTCTATATATTTAGCATTCTTACAGCCTTTTCCTAAATGCCTCTCACTGTTTGGGAAAGGATGTTGGGATGGAAGGACCGCTGGGCTAACCCAGTATGATACTTTTTAGGGTCACTGAATTCTTTTTGTGAATAAGATGGTTAAGTGTTTGGTTGAATCAGGGCCTTGGTAGAAGTGGGTGAGCATTTGGCAAACATGGAGATCTCAAAGTATTTAAACATTTTTAAAAAATCAGAATTAAAAAGAAGGTGGTTTTCATCAAGACTTTCCTATCATGTTCTACACTGATACAGTCTTTCCTCCTCATGTTCTACACTGAT
Organism: Sclerurus mexicanus; assembly: GCA_013396755.1. Taxonomy (NCBI): domain Eukaryota; kingdom Metazoa; phylum Chordata; class Aves; order Passeriformes; family Furnariidae; genus Sclerurus; species Sclerurus mexicanus. The sequence goes on along the minus strand of VWZF01000156.1, from coordinate 27,953 downwards.
ATAGTTCTAAGTACAAACACCCACCTTGACCTGCACATTTGGGACTCTTCTAAATAAAGCTTATCATTCTTTGGAAAAATTACCAAAGAATCTAAATCTGCCTGTGTGAGAAGCTTTTTCCTTCTAGCTCTTTTACAGTTTGGTACAATACACACTGAACTATAACAGTTTATCAAAGAGCAACAATGGCGTGGTCATATATGGATTGACAGACAGTAGTTGGGTTAATTTACTGTAACCTTCCTTAAAAATGTTGTGTTGAGGAAGCAAAAAGCCATTATCACACCACTGACCTTTGCCAAGAAAATACTAATCTTTCCCCAACTTGGTTTGTTAGTACATGTATATCGAGCCAACTGTTCTCAGAAATGTCAGCAATTTAAAATAGGCAGCAACATGCTGCACATCAGCAACAGTAGCAACAAGGAGAGGGTCTTACCGAGGACACAAAGGGAACTAAGGATTGAAGATGCAGCCATATGGAGGCAAATTTAATAGGCATTCATAGAGGTTTCCCCCCAATTCCAGCTTATTCTCAGTTATTTGATTAATTAAATGGTCCTTACATAAAATAGTTCCAATAATTACTTGCCGCCAAGATGGATGAGGTATTTTAATATTAACATGACTGAGAACGAAGGCTGGTTTAACAGAGTCACACTTTCCAGATAAATAAATTTAAAAGGGAATTAAAACACTTGTTTTGAGCTGAAACTGCATTGGTTTGCTTGTTGTTTTGTTTTTTTCTTCTTTTGGCTAATGTCATGGGTGGGATATCATAGAATCAGAATGGTTTGTGTTGGAAAGAACCTTAAAGCCCATTTCATTCCACCCTCTGCTATGGGCAGGGACACCTTCCACTAGCCCAGGTTGCTCCACACCCCATCCAAACTGGCCTTGGACACTTCCAGGGATGGGGCAGCCACAGCTTCTCTGGGAAACCTGTGCCAGGGCCTGCCCACCCTCCCAGGGAACAATTTCTTCCCAATATCCCATCTATCCCTGCCTTCTGTCAGTGTGAAGCCATTCCCCTTTGTCCTGTCACTCCAGTTGCCAGTGAACAGTCCCTCTGCACCTTTCTTGCAGCCCCTTCAGACACTGGAAGGTGCTCTGAGGTCTCCATGCAACCTTCTCCAGGATGAACAGCCCCAGATCTCCCAGCCTGTCTCCATAGGGGAGCTGCTCCAGTCCTTGCATGAACTTATTGACCCTTAAAGTGAAAGATGATATAATTGTTGAACAGAATTTTCTCAGCTAAAGTGTAAGTATCAGACACTATAACCTATTTGAGGCAATGAAAACCTTTAAAAGAGTATGAAATTAACATTATTGTGTGACAAATAATTAAGCCCCAGGATTAATTTTTTTTCTTACCAGGAAATAAAAATCTGTACAATTGTAGATAGATTTAATTTTTTTTAAGGGCCTTTAGTTAACAAACCGCTTTGTGTTAGCAGCTCCTGTGTATGTGTATATCTGAAGATGTCGGCTCCTCAGGTAGACATGACACACCACCTCCCATGGTTCAGGTGGAAGGTTCGTTCTGGGTGTTCTCCACTGTTAACTGTTGGATTCTTTCCCTTTGAAGAATGCCCCTTGCACACAAGCTGCAAATAATGCTCCAGCTATACTTGGTGGCATCTGAAAGAACATAGTTCTTGTTAAAAGTCATAAAATGTACAGCGATTAGGAACATCTTGACATCAAGGCCAACAGAGAAAGATCTTTGATCCAGGGTCAGCAGACCAGATATAAAACCACATTAAATTTTTATTAGAACATATCCATATTGGAATATATCAAATAGAATTCTCTGTGAGTTACTTCATAGAATACAGAATATTCAAAAACGTCGTGGCTTGTTACTATTTCAGAGGTGGAGTAGGCTGTTTTGGAAGTCTTACTTTGATGAACATTGTTGTTGGGGGATTTGTGGTTTGAGTTTGGTTGGGTTTTGGGGGGATGGGTGTTTTTTGGGGTGTTTTCTTACTTGTGTTGTGGTTTGTTTAGTTTTGTTTTTGCTTTTCTTTCCAGATTACATTACTTTTCTTTCAGAAAAATGAGATGTGAGGGAGAGGAGATTGTTCCTTCTCCCCAGAACTTCTTGGGCATTCTTATTGCAGCAAAAGTGTATAGATCACTGTGGATTTGGGAGATCACCACAAGAAAGGGAGATGCTACACAGGAGGAGAAAGGCATTTCTGAGGACCAGAGGACAATGCACAGGATTTGCTTTTGCTCTTAATCTTTGAGTGAAAGAAAATGAAGCCTGAAAAGGAAAGGCATGCAAGCTCACCATGAACAGGGGAGACTGGAATCACTCTTATTCCTCTTGGCTTCTCTGTTTGCTGTCGTATTTTAAGCATAATAAAAAGCTAAAGGGTTTATTTCTTAAATTGAAGACTCTGAAATTTGAGTCTCCTTTATTGTACTAATGCTTGAAGATCAAGGTGGGAAGATCAAGACCACAGAACTTTGACCAATTTGGGATCTCATTACAGTCACCAGTGTGTACAAAGTCAAGTTGTGCAATCACCATGAAGACAGGTTCTTCTGCAAAAGAAATATCTTGAAAGTTAGAAGAAACTGTCCCTGAAAACAAGTTTTCACCAAAAGAAGGAACAAATCAGAATATTAATTAGCCTATATGTGAAGTTTAAGAAAGTGAAAATAGTTCCAGTGTTCTTGTGTCTAGTTGCACTTTTCTCTTTCTTCCAAGGAGCTACTTCTCCTTGTGGTCTCTTATCATTCTTATAGTTGTGGGATGAAAGGATCGAATTTTTAGAAGTCAAAATTCAGGAAAAAGTTGTCTAAGTATGTGTCAGATAAAAGTTCTCCAGGTGAATCTGACTTTCATTTGTAAAATTATTGCATATTCTTTTTCTATGCAGTTCAGGGAGCACAGGAATGACTATTGTGAAGGCTGTTCTTAGCGCAGGATGGAAACACATGTCCCAGAAAAGACCTTACATAAAGCTTACACGTAGTGCAGCAAAGACAGGCAGTCATAAATTTCCACAAGTACTTCCATTTGCTCAGTCCTTACTTCTTATTAAAAAATACAAAAACAAAACCAAAACCAAAAAAACCCCCAAACAAAATCAAAACAACAAAACAATGCTAAATTCTCATTAGGATTTCAGCATTAAATTAGCCGTATTTAATTTTGTTTTTTCTGTGTTTTTCTGGCTGTTTATTAGAGATCTGTGCAGGTAAAGTTATGCTTAGACCTTCAACTTTGTGATTTCACCTGGACAACCTTAATAAACTTTCATGTGTTTTAGTTTATTTTTTGAACAAAATATGATGCTTAAAAAATATAAATAAGCAGATGGGAATGAGCTAATGTTGGTTGAGAATTAAATTAACTGCATAAGAAGTGTTAGAGCAGAATGTCTCTCCACAGGAAAGCAGATGAACCTTCTCTTTTGGTAGTCCAGCTTTTATTGTGTGTGTTTTGTGTGCATGTAGATTTTGTAAAGCACAAAAAAAATTCTCTTTTTTTTTGAGAACTATTTTCTTCCTAGAGCTGATTACCACAGCCCAGGGTGGAAGAGTGTGTAAGAACAAATAGCAGGTATCCAAGGTACATGCAATTTATGTGAGTGTAGCACATGAATACTGCAACTAGTGTATTAGTGTGAAGACGGAATTATTTAATGAGTTGAATTCATCTAAACGTTTTTTATCCTGTTTGTCCTAACATAATTATTATGTTAATTTTGGTATACTTTGCATATTAAGGCAAGTATATTCTAAGATGCTAATGACTGCTGTGTCAGCTTTTTATTAAACAGGAAATAAACATGCTACAGCAGCTAATTAGTTTGTTATTCATATCAAAGACAGTGAGACTGTTCCTCACTTCTATAACTGAATGTACTATTTGACAATCTCCCATTTCTTGAATCAAGCATGTGGGGGAAAAGAGGGAGGTTGCAGTTTCATTGCAAAGACTTGTAGCTTGGAATATATTGTATTAATATGCAGAACTAATAATCAATAAATAATAAGGCATTAATACCTTGCCAGTACTGGGAAATGTTGGTCAGCTTGGAAGTCTCACTATGTATTTTGAACTCCAGTCCTAAATCCTCCTTTGTTCTGGTTAATGGTGTTCATTATCTGATGGGTTTTTTCTCAAGTCATGAAAGGTTTTTGGAGACCTTTGCCCTTGCCCAGCCTTTGTACCCCACCATTGCCTTGACATCACCAATCAAGCCCCTCCCACAACCTGCAGAAACTTTAAGCTGTATTGTCTTTTAAGCCTTAATATTCTACACTCCAAAATCAATTTACTGTCACTAGGTAGTGAAAGCTGATAAAATACTACATTTAGTTATTGATGACATCATTATGCTTGGTGAAACAAAAGACTGAATCACTTCTCTGTGTTAGATATTACACAGAAGTTGATGAAGTGTTCAAGGCCTGGTTGGATGGGGCTTGGAGCAACCTGGGCTAGTGGAAGGTGTCCCTGCTAACGACAGGGGGTGAAACAGAATGGTCTTTAAGGTTCCTTCCAACCCAAACCATTCCAGGATTCTATGATTCTCTGACTTTTTGGCAGATCCCCTCCCTGGGTCTGAGATATAACTAATGACCTCCATCTCATTGTTTATAAGGGCAATGGCTGCACATTTCAAACTTCTAAGAGTGATCAGATCAGTCAGAGTACTTGAACCGCTCTATGAATCATCCTTCTAAAGCTGCAGGGTGGGAGGGAGGTAATGAGCTCACTTGGGTGGAAATAAGTTAATTACTATGCCAGCTTGTGATAGTCTCTGTCACAGTCCTTACAAACAAACAGTCTCTGACTGCCTACCTACAGCCTGCAGCCACTCAGAGGCCTCGCTACTCCAAATCAAAAATGAGAGTCATTCACTTTTACCTGCAACCATAACTACAAACATGGTAATGAGGAGCTAGCAAAACCTATAGCAGTGCACAAAGAAAACAAATCTTGAAAATGTTTAGTTTCTTAAACATATAAAACTTGAGAGGGATCCTGGTGGGAAGAAATGCAGGATTGCATAGAACTATTGAAGAAGTTGGAGGGAGCACTGTTTTATAATACAATGAAAGAAGTAAATAAGAAAAGGAAAAGGCTTTAAATAATTGCAGCAGCCCATAGGGGTAAGAGCAATACTGGAAACAGTGGTTTGTCCACAAACATTCATGATCAAAGCATGTGATAGCTCTTGTTCTGTCCAGAAATCACTAAACCCTGAGAATTGATTTAACTATGACTTGTATATTAGATTTATGCCTGTGTGTATTTTCAGCAACAGTAATGGCATGAGAATAATAAAGTTTAGGTCCCATATTTCAGTATATTCACCTACATACCTACAAAGAAATCCAAGCACTGTATATTTTCAGAGTTTATCTAAATTTCATTACATAGATGAACTGGTTCTCTGATTTTAGGGTGCTGGGAACCTGTGCTGCAGTTCTATTTCCATCTAGGGTTGCTAGTATTGTATAGTTAGAAAATATAACAACTTTCATTCAACTGCCAGATGAATTTAATCAAGATCATATGAACTTTTGAGCACCATCTCTGTCTGAAGATTTTAGAATATCAAAATATGTCAGTATGAAGCATTTTTCTCTGTGTCCCAACAATAACATAAAGACACGAATTAAATAAATTATTCCCACAACTGACAGGGGAGAGTATCACGGAGGGTTATCAAACCAGACTTCAGAGAGACTGATGGTGGAGGAACAGAATGAAAGCACTAAACACAGCTGGATCAGTTGATTCTTGTTGAATATGGTTACTTTCTGCTCTATGAGCATCAATTTTAAGAATTTAAGTGTTACCTCAGTCTGGAAAAACTAAATTTTCATAACGCACTTCATACTACTGGAGGCACCAGTTTTCACCTGTGATTAACAGCATTCACATACCTTTCTGCTCCTAGGGTCATGGAATTAGTTTTGTCTTGTACCTGATAATTTCTTTCACATCCTTATTAACTAATGAAAATCAGAAGATCAAACAAACAAAAGGCTGTTTGGTTCAATGCTTTTTGTTATTATTTTGCTTATCATATGTTCTTAATATGTGATTTTATTTATTAAAATCTCTGTTGAACACAACAGTTATTTAACAACACACAAGTCTAAATAGAGCTCAGGCTACTGAGGCATTCCTGGGTTTTATCTGCTTGGTGAGCCTTTATTATCAAGACAAATAGCTACATCCATCAATTCACAGATCTCAAAACACAAGCTGGTATCTGAAAATCTGGTTTAGTAAACACAAGGTTTCTCTACCATCAGCCACTAGAAAAGAATCCTCAAAGCAACAGATGTTAACTAACATTTCCAGTGGATCGTTGCAGCTCATTGAGTTGGATCCTTTGGGGCAAGGGAGGAGTAGAGGTAGAAAAAAAAGAAATTGTATATAAAATAATCTTATTTATGATTAGTCTCTTTCCATGGCCTATTCAAAGGCATCATGTGCTGTTAAATTAAGTATAATGTTGCATTGTCATAGAATCAAACTGATTAAGAAGGAATGTGCTCACTGAGGTTAAAACCCAACTAGTGTTGTGATTATGAGAATAATATGATAGTGATATAATAGAAAATTTGTAATTTTTACAGTTTCAGTTTTGTAAGATGTGGAGCTGTGCCCTGCACCACAACCTCCTACTGTTAATTCTTTCCTTCTTTTCATCACCAATCCCCACTGGAGTCATAGGGCAATGAGTGGCAGCAATAACAGATATATGAATTTTTTACTATATTGGATGCTCCAGGTTAAAAAACTAATAAACAAAAACCCTAGTGTGTCAGAAATCTGCGCAAAAGGTTCTGAAACAATTTCAGAGTTAATATATAAGGATTAGTTTGTATATTAAGTGCACAATGAAAATGTCTAGTGACTCTCAAGCTAATGGCTTCTTTATTTAGATGTGCCATCCTTTATGCATGAATAGTGCTGAGGAATTTCTCAGAGGGATCATTGGGAATTTTTTCACTGGCAGGAAGTCAATGGAGTCAATATTATTTAGTGGCAAGTACTGGAATTTAATGCTTATCCAATGTATTCTTTAGTAAAACACTGGTTTATGAGCTAGGGATTTGCAGGCATAAATAATCCTGAAACAAACTACTCCTCCTGGGATGTAAATGCAATGACCTCATCAGCATTCCATGCCCTTCACATGTCTAGGTAGCTGCATTCAGCAGAAGGGATTTGGATTGTTTTCCTTTCTCTCCTTTTTAAACTATTCTGGTTTGGAGCCCTTTTTTTGTGTTTCTTGTTTTCAGTGACATCCTATAGATGTTCCACAGAGAAACAGGAATAGTGTTTGTTGGCCTTCTTCACCAGGTGAGAAAGGTGTGCTTAAAACACCTTCATTTTATCACATCTCAGGTACTCTCCAGCAGAATTGGGAAAAGAACATTAATTCAGAGGAAAATCAAGTTTAAGTATTCCATTGTATAGCATAATTTACAATATACAGCATATGGGAACAAACTCAGATCCGGAAGTCTCCTGAATTTTTATGTTAATTTCTTGTGTTCCCTGCCTTTCTACAAGCTACACAGACAGTTACAGCTCTGAAGCCAAGTACCTCTTAGAAAGAGTTAACAGTTTTGTTATGGGCTCATTATTTACTTAAATCACTAACCAATGCTTGATGTAAATACTTCTGTTATTACTTTTTATTTTGCAAATATAATTTTGTTTCTCTGGTACACAATCTGTGTTCAAGCACAGACTTTGCAGAGACATACAAGAAAACAGAGACAAATTTCATGAGGGTGCCACTACTGTGCTGGAGACACAGATCTGTAAGTTTTTCTTCTTGCTTTTTCAGTTGTTGAAATTGAGAGCAAAGTGAATATTTGCACAAGGTGCAGCTCTGGCCAAGATCCAGGAATCTGATCCATATCAGTAGGTGCTTGAGCATGTGCAGCCCTGCAGAGCTCTGTGGGACCCACCAGTTCAGGTAAGGGATTGCCAAGTCTGGTACTGAAAACTGGAAAAATAAAACAAAAAATATTTATGGGTGAAGCTTTCCTGCAGGTTTCTGCTTATTTCCTTAAGACATTGCAGGGATAACTTGCCTTTTAGTGTGTGATGTGTTCAGACCAACAGAATTATGAGTATCACTTTCACATTTCAGACCTATCTGTTTTGTGACTCAGCAGGTTCTGTCCAGACTGGGAGCCAGACTCATAAATCAGTTGTTCTAAACGTATCATACAGAAAATAAATAAATTTCTCCAAGAGAGAAAACTGAGAAAATAGAAGTGGTTACCTATTTATATTTACAGTATGTTCGTGTTTCCAAACTTCAACAATTAGAGGTGGGGATTTTTCATTTTATTCCTTGGTTTTCTTAATTTAAAGTAGCAACATAAACCAAAAGCTGCTGAGCTTACGTTTTCTCTTAGATATAATTCAGAAGAATTTTTTCTGATATTTTATTTTTTTAAATTCTTTTGTGCTAAAGACAAAACAAAGGGCAATAACGTGTATGGTCAACATAGGTATTGCAGTACATAATTTAAAAAGAACTCTGTAACTTCGGTAAGACTTGGCCCCAGCTCTAATTTGTAAGATGTGCTACTGATTTTAGAAAGAACTGAGACAGTCAACAAATCACAAGAGTTTTTGGCATTTTCTGGACACACACTACCAGGGAAAGACAAGAAGAAAAGCTATGTAGATTTAGATTTATTTTTTTCCTGTTGTCATTCTGGCATTCAATTAGGCCCCTCTTTGTAGAATTCTTGTAAAACAAGAATTAAGGGTTCTAATAGTTTATATATCATGGCAAGTGATGCAGATTGCTAAATTAAGGAGTCTGAGTTGCTGAAGTGATCATAAAGATTTATTTTTCCTTTTTCTTGAAAAGTGCTGAATTCCTCTAGTGGTTGTGTCATCTAACTTTTAAAAGAGCATGTAGCGACAGAACAAAGGGCAATTCTTCACACTGTAGGGTTAGGTGGGATATCACAAAGAAATTGTTCCCTGTGAGGGTGGGCAGGTCCTGGCACAGGCTGCCCAGAGAAGCTGTGGCTGCCCCATCCCTGAAGTGTCCAAGGCCAGGTTGGATGGGACTTGGAGCAACCTGGGCTAGTGGAAGGTGTCCCTGCCCATGGCAGGGGGTGGAATGAAATGGGATTTAAGGTCCCTCCCAACCCAAACCTTTCTGGGATTCTATGATTAGCCACAAAATAATCACCTTGATAATAAATTCAAAGTCAAAATTTGAAAGAAAAAACCCTGTTAGACCTCAGGCGCAGGGTGGTTTTGTTGGGGTGTCCAGGAGTTGGACTTCAATGACCTTTGAGGGTGTCTTCCAACTCATGAAAGTCTATGATTCTTTGATATTTCCATCTGACAAGGAAGGAAGCAAAGCCAGACTTTCAAAACTCTAAATAATTATAAGATAAATATGTTTAGCTAAATCTCTCTTATTTAGAGATTTCTTAAAAGTTGGACTCAGCTTTGGAAAGCAACTCTAATGCGTCCTGAATATAATGCACATGTTGCTGAAAATGCCATATTTAATTTTCCTTTCCTAGAGTGGAGTGAGATTAATTAGAACTACAAAAAATCAAAACTTGTTATTCCAATATTTCCCTTAGATACCTTTCTGTATTTTGGGATCAGGGTGCCGAGTGGACAGAAAATACAACTAAATTTTTATTAGCTTTGGATTTAGAAAAAAATAATCAAAATGAAAACCCAGTGCAGAGGAATTAGACATTTTTTTAGGCTGCATCTTCACCTGAAGTAAATACTTGTCAGTAACAGCAGTAGGAAATCTGAGCTGTTAGAATATTTACATCCTTCATCTTTGCTTAAGGTTAGACTGTTACATTTACTATTCTGTAATATGCCAAAAATAAAACTTTTTATTATACTTTATTGAAATTTCTGGATGTCCTCATAAAAGCCTAAATGTTAGAGGAACAATATTAATAAGTCATCCAGTTCTCTTTGTGTGCACACATATTTCTTGGCAGTAAAAGGATATTACATTGCACCAGCTGTGCAGAACAGCATTTTGAGTCCTGTTCTGGGTCAGTTAAAATGTGCATATAACAGATTTTGAGTCTGGCACATGATGGTGGATCTTAATTCTTATTATATACTCTGTATAGACTTGGGTCATTGTTGGTGGGATTTTTTGTTAGTTTGGGAGTTCAGTTTTAAAAAAATAAATCTGTGCCCTCTTGTAGCAAACATAGGAAGATTCCATAAAAAAAAAAAAAAAGGTGATTACAGCTCTCCTACAGCTGAGGTGTATGAAAGGGTACAGCAATCTTATAGTTTGAATTCTTCAGTACTAATTTCATGTACAGGGAAAACAAATACTGTCTAGTTTTACAGCACTGTTTAACATTCCATCAACTTTAGTAGAAAACATTTCCAGTGCTATGCAGATACTGTTAATATGATTCAGAATTTTAAAGGGTCTTTTGAAACCACATCCAGAAACATTCTCCACAGGGATCTCTTTTGGACATTGCTCTCAGGCAGAGATTCCTGCCTGGACAGATCTTTCTTTCTTGGATCAGAACAGAATTGCACCAGACTGTGGGTATTACATACACTTTGTTTATCTGTTACCTGTTAGGGATCCCATCCAGAGAGACCTGGACAAGCTCGAGAAGTGGCCCTCGGGAATATCAAGAGGTTTAACAAGGCTAAGTGCTGTTGCTGCACCAGGGTTGGAGCAACCCCCGAGATCAGTCCAGGCTGGGGATGAGCAGATGGAGCAGCCTCGGGAGAAGGACCTGGGGGGCTGGTGGAGGAGAGGCTGGACATGGCCCAGTGCAGAAACCCCCATGCCCTGGGCTGATCTCAGAGCATGGGCAACAGAACAGGGGGGTATTCTGCCCCTCTGCCCCTCAGGTGAGACCCAACCTGCAGAGCTGCCTTCAGCCCTAGCAGTCCCAGTACGGGAAGAACATGGATCTGCTGGAGAGTCCAGAGGAGGCACCAGGACAGTCAGAGGGATGGAGCAGCTGTGCTGGGAGGAAAGGCTGGGAGAGCTGGGATTGTTCAGCTTGGAGAAGAGAAATTTTGGGGTGACCTCATTGTGGCCTTTCAGTGCCTGAAGGGAACCTACCTGCAAGAAAGATGGAGAGAGACTATTGACAAGGGCCTGGAGGGGCAGGACAAGGGGAAATGGCTTCACACTGACAGAGAGTGGGTTTAGACGAAATATGAGGAAGAAATTCTTGGCTTTGAGAGTCGGCAGGCCCTGGCACAGGTTGCCCAGAGAAGCTGTGACTGCCCCTGGATCCCTGGAAGTGTCCCAGGCCAGGTTGGATGGGGCTTGGAGCAACCTGGGCTAGTGGAAGGGGGTGGAATGAGATGAGCATTATGGCCTTTTCCAACCCAAACCCATCCTATGTTTCTATGGTAATGCATCTAATTGAAATAACAGAAATCAATGTAATGGAAGTGACTATGAAAAATCTTCCGTTCTTCACTTTCAGCTTCCCATAGTTTTGATAGTTTAATCATGGTTACAGGTTTTGCTATCTAATTGTTAAGAAAAAATATCTTTATGAAAGATTTAAGTTTGGGGGTTTTTTGCATTCTTTAATATTTCATGTATGTGTGCAGTGTAAAATAAAGGAAATTATCAAGGCTCAATTCTTACAAAATTTTTACCATCTTTGTCTTTTTTTTCTGCTCTTTTGTAGAGTTGTGAGTACTTGTGACACAGTACACCGAACTCCAGCATGAAACCACGAGGCAAAATTTCAGTGTTGAGTGAATTAGTAATCAAGAAGCATAATATGTGGTGGGAGCACCTACTAACAGCGGAAAAGCAGGGATCTGTGGCACAATTGCACTTTGTTGAAAATTGTGGGAAGCCCTCTAGGTAAGTAGTGGTATAAAACTAGCAGTAGTTTAGTAATTCTTGAATTGATTTGATTTGGTACATATGCAGTTTTAAGAGCTATTAATCAGCCACTTCAATAAATTTTTCTTCTTCTTTGGAGTTTGTATCTCCAGTCCCCTCAGTACCTGGGAAGCAACCTGGGGCACCAGGAGAGCACTAGAGCACTACAGGGCCGTTTTGGGTAACTGGGCACACTGGGGATGCAAACTGTGACCCAGCAGGGTGAGTTAGAGCCTGATGGGGACGTTTGGGACTGCTGTGGGGTGACATGGGGGACTGGGAGCCACTTGGAGCACTGGGGGTACAACTTGTGGTCTTCTGGGTGTCATTTGGGGCCCACGGGGGCATTTTGGGATGCTGTCTTGATACACGAGTACAGACTGGAAGAGTGAAACCGTCAATGAAACCAACAGATCAAGCTGTGTTTCCTTTGCTTGGTAAAAGCACAGCGCGCTGCAGAGATGCTCCGGGGAGCCTGGGGAGCCCCCAAAACCCTGCGGGATCAGGAGAAAGTGAGCCCTGGGTGGTGGGGTCCCGCCACGGGGCTTTGGGAGTCCCGGGGAGGGGCTGGAGGATGGGGCTGGGGGCCGCCCCAAGTGTCCCGTGACACCGCCCCAGCCCCAGGTTCCTGCTGCATGATGCGGATGCGGCAGGAGAACCCGGAGAACCAGAAGAACCAGGGGAACCAGAGGAACGAGCCCTCAAGCTCTCAGCGCTCAGCGTGTCCCACCGCACTCCCTGGGACGGAGCTGGAAGAGCCGCCCCCAGACCCTCCGCACGGGACTGCGGCATCTCCATCCACAGGAGAGGAAAAGGGACCCAAGCCAGCAGAGACCTCCCGACACAGCACCGGCTGGCCCTGCCCTCGCCTGCCCCGAAGAGTAGCTGCAGAAAGCTGGTTCGCTCACGGCCCGAAAGAACGTCTGGGGGGACCTTGGCCCTGTCTTGGGCTCTGACCAGGCTCCCCAGGGCAGCGGGCACAGGCCCAAGGCTCCAGAACTCCAGGAGCATTTGGATGATCCTTTGGGGCACAGGGTGTGACTCCTGGCGATGTTCTTGGGTAGGGCTGAGTGTTGGACTCGATAATCCTGGTGGGTCCCATCCAGCTCAGCATGTTCAGTGGTTTTGCCTTCGAAGGCAGAGCCGAACCCCTTCCCCATCGCCGCTCGGCCAGCGCCGCACGTTCCCCTGAGCCACATTGGGGCACGGGCTGCGCCCAGAGGAGAGCAAAGCCCCGCCCGGCCCTGGCACAGCCTCTCAGCCCCACAGCCTCCCCGGCCCATGTTAGAGTCGCGATGGTTCCGCCAGGGCACCGCAGGCCGCAGGAACGCGGCACATCCCCAGCGCGGCCCGGGAGGGCGATTGCAACGGAGCCCCAGGATGTTGCGGGTGAGGAGGGCTTGGGGATCTCCCGCAGGGCTGCCGGGGTGCGCGGGGGTCCGGCATTTTTGCCCCTGCCCTGTGCCCGCTGCCCCAGAACACACAGACCCGGGGATGCCGCGGAAAGCGTCCCGCGGGAGCGGGACAGGCCGGGAAGGGCGCTCTCGGTTCCAGCTTTATTAAACCACAGCCCAGTCACTGAGAGGAAGATGGACAAAGACGTTACAGGCTCATAAGGCAGGCGCATTTTCAGTGCTGCAAAATTCCTCGGATAGCTCCAAGACGTTCCAGTCTTCCAGTGTCCCCTGAACTATGGGAACATCAGTTTACATGGGAAACATGGCTCTCCATGAGGCTTCGGCAGACCCTGCAGCCTCCAATCCCCGTGTGGTTTGTAACCATAGATTGAACTAAGTTTGAGCACATGATATTGAAGACCTGCAACTTTCATAGCACAGGGGTGACAATATTTAAAAATTCTATTTTTTTTTTTTAAGTCAGTGTTTTCTTCTTTACTGGTAGACTTGCAATTGCTTTTTGACAGGTTTCTTTGTGAATTCTTATCTAATCTAAATGGTTATCTAACCTTATATCCACTTTTATACTCACCGATATCCCTTAATTAGGTTTACTTTTCAGACTTTCACGTTGGTTTTTCATCACACATTGTAAATACTTGATTTATATTTTATTGTAAATACTTGATTTATATTTTATTGTAAATACTTGATTTATTCATTGTGACTCAATTTTATCAACCTTAAACTCTGTTTTAAGCACTTATTCTTTAGAGGGGAAGTCTTATCTCAATGAAACTTCAAGTTCTGTCCTTTTGAAGAGACTGTGTCCAAACTGCTGTGTCTAAAATTCCTTAATCAGCAAAGCAGCCCCACTTCTACCCAAAAATTTTTAGGCATGTGCTTCAGCCCCCTGCAAGTTGTGTTGGTTTTCTGTGCTCAACAGCTTTGTTAAGTCAGGATGGCAATGTCTTAAAGTTCCTCAAATTCTTGTTTTATATAAATGTGATGTCTCTGAATCTAGAATGCAACTTCATTTTGTTGCATGAAGTAAGTGTTCATATGTAAAATCAATTCATGTACATAAAAATGCAAAATCAATGCGTAGAATGATCTTCCAGATTCTAAGACTGTCATGGCCATCTAATCTCTCATGCTGTCTTGGTATTAAATACATTAAATTGATTTTTTAAATAATTGCTATTGAAAGCAGGTAAGTGACTTAGCCTTTCATATGGTCTCACATTTAGTATGTTCATATCTTAACAATGGAATTTTTATAATGTAGCAATCAAAACTTTTTCATATGTAAATGAATATGAACACATTTTTCTCACTTGAAGGCATGCCATATTTTTCATTTTAATGTTTTAATTGCTTCATTTGTCTTGATTTTAAATAGACCTTAATAAACAGAAAACTAGGACCTTTATTAATTTGGGTAAATTAGATCCTGCTGTGCTTTTTACTTCATACTATCTTGTTTCTCTTGCCAAATTCTGATGATGTCTGTGTCTTTATTGTGATCCATAAGTCTTTTCATCTTATTTTCTCCCCCCCTTCTTTTTGAGGAGAGTGAATCAGTGACTGGATGGGTGTTTGGCACCTGGCCAAGGTCACCCCACCACAAACTCAATTTGGATTATTACCACAAGGACTATTATTGATGCTTGTTGACACACACACAAACTGCCTCCTTCTCCAGGTGGAACTACCAATATTTGTTTGGATTTCTGAAACACTAGAAGTGGGTTTGGCTTTTTGTTAATGACAATTTTCCTTGCAAGACCATAAATCCTCTTAGCAAATATTGCATCCCTCCAAAGAGTATTTCAGGACAGTTTTTAACCTTGGAGTAGATATGATACCTCAAAGATGTCTTCCTTAAATTCCCTGCATAAAAACTATTTTTTTCTAATCTCACCTCTCTGCACATGACAGATCTCTTGCTGACATTTGCTTTTGTCACGGGAACTCAGTGCAACTCTTGAGGGGTCTTAAGCTCTTTAGCAGGATTTCAATAAATGTTTTCATATAAATGGTCAAATTGTGATTCAGAATCTGGATAATCTGGCATCAACAGGTCCAGCAACTGTGGTAAATCCAGGTCAGTGGATAATATATAATCAAATGTTTCATAGAAGAATACAAAATGTTAAGTTTATCTTACTGTAAATAAATATCTTTTCTAATTAGTGATGAGGCTGTGATTCTTAATTGCTCCTTGAGTCCAGAAGTTCAAGTGGTAGATTTTCCTGATTTGCTGATTGTTTGTTTGGGGTTTTTATGGGTTTTTTAATTCATTTCCATATGTATCATGAAGTCATCCCAGCTTTTGGACAACAGGAAGAAAAAGATGGAGGAGGATTAGACTCTTCAAAAGCTGTGCATCATCAAGAGTGATTAAATGAACAATGCTTGATGGCCAGTGTAAGCCCTTGATTTATAGGAGAGAGTAATAATCAGAATCCAGCAGCTTGCAGAGTGTGTCTGCCCTGATGTGTGACTCACCTGGTAATATGCAAATGAGTAGTGATTTTCTCTAGATACAGACTGTTATTTTTGAAGGAATTTTCATAGTCTTTGTATACTCCCTTGTTTATGACAGATTTTAAGACTATTTCCGTGCAATATCACACCAATAATTTATGTTTTGTTATTTTGTACATTGAATATGAACTCTTAAACAGTTTATAGTAGAAAAGAAGAATGCAGATTTTTTTTTTCCTTAAATATCCTTATTTATCAATTAAAGCTATTTAACTGTTAGGAGTATACTTGTTATATTTAACGGCAGTAACATTCACCACTTTATGTTAATCACATCAGATAGGTGTGGTGATAAATGGAGATTTGAGTATAATCAAAATGAATTAACTGCTCTACTTAAAGACAAATATTTGCAGACACAATAGGGAAAAATGCCATATGCAATGAACAAAAAGAGTCTGTAAATAAATAGAAAGGAGAATCTTTTTTTTTTCACTGTTTATTCAAAGCAGCTTTATTGTCCTTGTGATGCAGAATATACAATATAATGGTGACTTTCAGAGGAGGGTAGCTGAATTATGGCACCTCTATGTTTCTCAATATTACAATGTCTGTTCAGTTGCAGGTCTCCCAGGCAGCTTAGTAATTTTTGACACCAGTCTTGTTTCTGCTGTTTAACTGTGGGAGATTCCCCAGCTCCCACTCTGTCTGTTGAGGATGCCCATGACTCTCTCACAGCTGAAACACCTGATGCCTGCAAAGCTGAACCAGATCCTCACAGTTCCATATCCTTCCTGAACTGGTCCAGTGCCACTGAGCTTGGCTCACACAGGTGAGCTCAACACAAAAACAGCCGTGGAACATTTGCACTTTTACCTCTTTGGAGGAAACCCTGACATTCAAAGATCTGGGAAAACAGCTCACAAACCACTCCCTTTCAAAGCAGCAATGTAATGGCTGAGGGAGCAAGACTGAGTGTTTCTGCATTCCTCTCTGGCAGATATTTCTCTCCAACATGCCTTGGTAGCTGATTTACCTGCCAATATGGTGGTTTTAGTTGTTTCTGTGAAAGCTCCAAAATTACTCACTCCAGGTTATGGGTTTCGCTGTCTAAATCAGCAGTTTGTATGTTCACAACCCTGCACCTTCTGTTCACTGCTGATCCCGTCGTGCCTCACTTTAGGATCTCAGGACTCTGTACATTCCTAGTTGGTTGTTTTTCAGGTAAACTACTGTGATCTATAGTATGGTAACATCAGCATCAACACAGCTTATAACATTTGTTGATTCAGATGTAACTGCATTTAGGTAATTTGTAGGCATGTATCTGAGTAATTGTAGCTCTGACTAAGGATGGAGAAAGTCAGAAGCAGAACATACACACACATACCTCAGAAGCAGCTGAAGAAATGAATTTGTAGAGCATAACCAAGTTTTTGTCTTGGGAACTGCCAATGTTTTTCAGCATATACAAGCAGTAATATACAGTGTGTTTTTCTGACACTGGATAGATAAAGGCAGTTATTCTTTCAGTTGTCACCAGCACTAGGAGAGTGCCAAGACATTGTTTTCTACAGTTTTGTTGCCTAATGGCAGTGATCATGGTTATAACGTCTCATCACAGAGGAGAAATAATAAAGTTCTCATAGCACAGTGTCCTCAGGGCTTGGAAGACGCAATGTGGAAATGGACCTCAGCACAGATAAATTCCATGGCTTCTGAATTTCCTTTTCTTCAGTGGATTTGAAGCTAACGTTTTGTGATTAATTTTATATCAGTAGACAGGAAAGGTGGCAGAAATGAAGACTGATTGATGGAAGAATGATGTTTTGACCATGCTCAGAGAGGAGCAGTGACTCAAGTGAGAGAAGTACTGGCTGAGTTTCACAGTACTTTCCTGTTACAGAAACCATAGGAAAAAAACTGCAAAATTAAATCCAGCTCTACAAAAGAGGCTGAAGCAGAATAATGCTTCTTATCTTACATCCTTTAAACAGGATTTCAGCTTCTGCACTTCCTGAAGCCAAGAACATGGACCACCTACTACTGCCATATGATAATCAAGAAAAATTTTAGATGTGCTTCAAGGTCATCTCCAAGATTTTCCCCTTTTCATATTAAGTGAGGGAACGGGAGTCTTACAATTCCCATATTAATTTGAGTATTTGAACGGAAGACTTCTTTAAAAGTTCATTCCAAAAGGGTGCAGAAACACCAAATATTGTCATATGCATTTATTTTTGAAAGATAGAGTTCTTTCTAACACAGCCAACCCTTGAAATACTTACAACATGCAGCAGAAGTATAGGGATGCAAAATGTTCTCCCTTAGTTGTTCCCCCTCTACTTTTTTATATTTAAGGGAAAGAATTAGTAAGTAATCATTCCAAACTCCCTGGTGGCCATGAAGTATTGGACAAACATGCAGATTAAAACTGGATGCCAAAGCAGGCTAGAGTTGGATAGCTGCAGTTCTCCCAGCCCAGCTGTCTGCTTTACTCTCCTGAGGAATGATCAGCTTCCTCCCTGGGCTGAGAGATTATTTCATGAACCAGCTCTTGAACTAGCACAGATTTTAGCCTTTTATATTAAATGGGTGAAAGGAGTCTCAAAATTCATGTTTAAATTTGGGGATTTAAACTAGAGGGGCATAAAGATGCTGCGTCCCTCAAGGGGAAACAAGGAAGGCACACTCCTGGTTAGGG
>VWZF01000152.1:0-11027 GCA_013396755.1 Sclerurus mexicanus | reverse complement strand
AAGCCCTCTCTCTTGAATGTCACAGAAGAAGAATGGCCCTGAGCAGTGACAGACCTTTGAACAAATTAAATGGGGGAGAGTTCATGTGATAGCCCTTGGGCCAGTCCAGACAGGACAAGATGAGAAAAATATGCTTTACACTGTAGCCAGGGACCATGGTCCCACCTGGAGCCTCTGGCAGAAAACACCTGGAGAGACTCAAGATCAACCTCTAGGGTTTTAGAGCTGGGGATATAGAGGATCTGAGGCCTACTACACTCCAACTGAAAAAGAAATATTAGCAGTATATGAAAGGGTTTGAGCTGCTTCAGAAGTAGTTGGTGCTGAAGCACAGCTCTTCTTGGCACCACAATTTCCTATGCTTGGCTGGATGTTCAAAGGGAGGGTCATGCAACTGATGCTACACGGAGTAAGTGGGTTGCACTGATCATGCAACAGGCTCGAATGGGAAACCCTGACCACCCAGAAGTCTTGGGAGCAATCATGGACTGGCCAAAAGACAGAAACTTCACTGTTGCCAGAGGTGACTCATGCTGAAGAGGCCCCACTGTATAACAAATTACAGGAAAATGAGAAGCAATATGCCCTGTTTACTGATGGCTTACTTTAGATACTGCTAAATGAGAAAAATGGCCAGTAGTCTATCTCCATACTGAGTCATGGATGGTGAGAAATGCTCTGTGGGAGTGACTGCAGCAATGGAAGCAGACCAAATGTCAGCGCAGAGGCAAACCCGTCCAGGGTGCTGAATTGTGGCAAGATATTACTGCTCAAGGAGAGAATCTGGTTGTAAAAGTACATCATGTAGATGCTCACTTTGAAACAAGGATAAACCCCACAAGGGGTTAACTAGATTAGTAGAAACTGTTCAACACCTGCCCTGCTTGAGTTAATAGAAGAACATGGAGATGTGTTCTGTTCAAATCACTGGACCTGATCTTAGAGAACTCTACACAATCAACCTAGTGTCATTAATCAGGACAATGTAGACATTTGAATAGAGCAAAGCGGCCTTAAGCCAGTAGTTTTTGCAAGCTTCAGTGACTAGGTCATGAACAAAGAAAACTGAAGAGGTCAAGCTGAGGAAGAGGAGTTAAAGATCCCCCGACTGAGGTCGAAGACTGGAAATGATCACCTAATCCTGATGCCAAAAGAAGATTCTGGAAGGCTCCGCCCAGACTCCGCCTAGTCTCTGCCTAGTCATTAATATGTATGATCAGATATTGCAATCTTATTGCTATGTAAAATTGTATGTTGTAATCATGTAGTGAAATGTATAAAATGGCTCATTTTGCACTGTGGATTCGAAGCTAGTTTGTCCAGCAAGAGCTGGCTAGCTTTCCAGCACTGCTCAAAAAAATACCTTTGCTGCTAAAAAACCAAACTCTCTTAGCAGTTTTTCCAATTTCCGAGATTTTCGGCATCAACTTACCCAAGAGTCAGGCCGCTGAGAAACATCAAAATAATGAGTAGGTGGATCAAGCTTCTAGAATTGAAGTGGGTTAGGTGGATCTGGACTGGCAGCATAAGGGTGAGCTATTGTTGGGGAAGAAAATCAGGTATTAACAGATGAAGACCTGAAGGAATTGTCCAGCAAACCCTGGGCAACAGATACTGAGAGGGGTTCCTCCCCTTGATAAGACAGGAATCTGCCAGGAGAAGATACCTTGAGGATTAGGACTGTTTTCACTTATCTGTGTGTATTGTCCCTGTCTCCTCTTGCGAGATATGGAAGGACTTTACAAGATGTGGCAAGATATCCAGAACCCTTTGTTCCCCCCTCTAAGTGATCCGAGTGTGGAGCAATGCTTACCGTATGATGAAATATAGTGACTGGATTTCCTAAGCCATAGTTAACATAACTCGTCCCCCTTATTAACATGTCCTGCCTCCTCATTAACATACCCTGTTCTTCAGTTCTATATATTGCAGCGCGAGTGTTCAATAAATGTCTCAGTTTCTACCCCCAAACTGAGAATGTTTAAATTATTGACCGACCAACACTCAATGGGTCCATGACACATGAGGATATTTAGGAAGGGATGCAACATACAAATGGGCGCATAATCGAGGGGTGGATTTCACTAATGATGCCATTGCACAGGTTATCCACGAACGTCAAACGTGTGTGTTGAAGCCTGGGCAGTAAGGAGTTAATGCATTGCCATGCCTCAAACACTGATGACTATTCAAGCGGGCAAGTTAGAACAGGATGCACCTGGAAAGAGGGGCCATATGAAGGTAGGCCAACACCTTTCTGGAGCCAGTTTTCCTGTTCAGGTCCATGGTGACCACACAGCATACAGCACAAGCGCAAAAGTGGGATCAAGGAGCAGGCAAGACCAATAGAGGTGATCAAGACCACCAATGACCCCAAAGTGCCTCCCAACTAGGTTACTCTTTCCTTGGAAAAAGGAAAACTCACTGATTTCCCATCTTTCACTCTTGCCTTTTGCTTTGCTCTTCCCTGGCCATGCCCCTCGCGGGACCATGGAACTGCAGGTCCGAGCTCTGCACTCGCTTCGTGCTTGATTGCATGTCTCGCTCCCACCAAAATCAACACACTCACTCAGGTATGTCTGCTATATTTGCCCTTACTCGAGCTATAAGCTCTTGGCAAATTACATAAGTAAACTTAAATTTTATTGCATTATCTCCCCCGTATTTTCCCCCAGTTCGAGAGCGTCTGCAATGAATTTGGCTGCACCGCCACTTCTGTCCCTGGCTTGGATCCACCCTAATGAGCCTTGAACAATCTCCTCATTCACACTGAGCAAGTATAACCAGCAGGCACCTTTTACAAAGGTGGCAAAGCGTCAGAGAAGCCTCCTCAGTAACTAAGGAAGCTATACTTACTTTAGTAGAACTAACATCACCAGGCATATATTTTCAAGGTTTCTGGGGTACGAGTGAGCAACAACAAATTCCTGGCAGCTCCACCCTTCTCACTATGGCAGTGAGTGATTAGAGCTGCTTGGCAGTCCTGAAGTCTACAGAGGGGGAGGAAGCTTTTACTCAGAAAAGGCACACCACTTAATCTTGTCTTGGTAGATTCAATATTTCTTAACATATAACATACAGACGTGTTATGCTTTTGGGTGGTAACAGGGGTATTAATCACCTAGAGGCAATTGCAGTGGACACGATTCACCTCAAATCCCACTAAAAAAAACTTTTCACATGTATTACGCTGTCACAACTCTCCCAAACTTAAGTTGGCTAAAATAAACTCCCCAAAACTGACTATGTTCTGGGCATCTGGCCAATACACTTTTGGCAAACACTACAGACACATACACAAGAAGAGCGAGAAAAGCTAGCACCGGCCTTAAAACAACAGTGTATTCGAATAAGAATTATAACGCATACAGCTCCAAGTCCAAAACCGAGTCCATGAGCTGACAAAAACATTAGTCCAAATCAAAAAACCACATTATTAACCAAATACAACATAATTCCAAATACAGATACCAGAGGTGTGTGTCAGAGGTGCTAGTAGCTTGACACCGGCTATCCTGCGTTTTGTACGTAACGACTTATGGGCAGCAACCCAAAGACCAGTCCCCTAACCAAAACTTGAAAGGAATGTCCTTACCTGAGGCCAGGGAATGTCTGCTCCCAGAAGATCCAGTTGGCTGAGGGAGGCTCACCGGAGAAAAATTCTGGGGGTCGCCCCTCGAGCATCCCTGTCGCTAAGAGGGTCTTCTAGCCAAAAAGAGGGTCCTGCCTGGGGTGCCAACTGAAAGAAAGAATCAAACCCAATGACAGAGAGTCATTGAATTGGACATTCCTTTAATTCAGCTAGCTGGGAACATAGGGAATAGTTTTCCATGTGCATTCGACTGTGTTGCAATCTTTTGGAGTATTTATATGGGCTAACTTTCAAAAGCTCCACCCAAAGATTTACCCCTCCACCCCCTCGCATCATGGGTGTCTTCAGTTTTCTTCTTGCTGTTCGTTCATGAAGCAAGATTCACATCTAGCATCCCATTTTTTGGTAGAAGAATGTGGGGAAGGGGCGTAATGTGGGGAAGCGGCATTGGGGGGGTCCTTGCATCTTCCTCATCACCGAGTCTTCCTCAAGTTGGCAGGTTTTCTGGCACGTGTGATTAATTCTTGCTGACCTCTAACCTCCTATCTGATTGTTCTAGTTCCTACTGAGACATTTTCATATTTCATTGGTTAATATAAATCTAGGTTGTTCTCTACTTAAACAATCTTTATTGACTAAGTTCTGTGAAGTGTATAACTTTTGTAAGCTAATTTCCCCCAGGTGCACTACTCCAGTATTCTTTGATTAGCTCAAGATTTTGATCTTCATTTTGCAATATTAAACTGATTTAGGAGAAAATCAATTAACATTATTAAAATGCAACTCTCTTCAAGGGTCAGAGCCTTCTAGATTCCTAAGCTATCTGAGATAAAGGCATATCTCTCTTTCAAAATGTTTCATAGTATCAAGTCAGAATCTCCCATAAAACAGCTTTGAACCATTCTCACATGTCCTGTCACTGGATACCAGAGACAAGAGATCAGCGCCTCCCTCTCCACTTCCCTCCTCAGGAAGCTGTAGAGAGAAGTGAGGTCACCCCTCAGGCTCCTCTCCAAACTAGACAAATCCCAAGTCCTCAGTCACTCTTCATCAGACATGCCTTCCAGCCCTTTCACCAGCTCTGTTGCCCTCCTCTGGATGCAAACCAGAGATTCCCTGCAGCCCATGGTGAAGACCAGTGTTCAAGGACAGGTTGGATGGGGCTTTGAGCCTACCGTCAACCAGCACTCCCAGATCCCTTCTTGCAGGGCTGCTCTCCAGTCATTCCTCTCCCAATATATCCTTCTGTCTGGCATTACTCCATCCCAGGTGCAGAATCTGGCATTTTTTCTTGCTCCAATCTATCCAGATCCCTCTGCAAGGCCTCTTGTCTCTCAGAAGAGTCAACAGCACCTCCTAGTTTGGTATCATCAGCAAACTTGCTAAGGGTACATTCAACTCCTGTATAGATCTCTGATAAAAATATTGAACAGAAGCAGCCCTAGAACTGAGCTCCGAGGAACACTGCTGGTGACTGGTCACCAGCCAGAAGTAGCCCCATTCTCTACAACCCTTTGAGCCCTGCCATTCAGCCAGTTCTTCACCCAGTGTGCTGTGTAAATGGTCATCTCCCAGTTGGACAGCTTGTCCAGAAGGATGCTGTGAGGGACAGCAGCATCAAAAACCTTGCTAAAATCCAGAAAAGCTGCATCTGCTGCCTTCTCATCATCCACTAGGCAGGTGACCTTATTGTAGAAGGATATTAAATTAGTTAGGCAGGACTTTCCCTTTTTGAGCCCATGTTGACCATACCTGATGATTGCATTGTACTTTAAATGCCTTTTAATAGCACCTAGTATGATGTCCATAATTTTTCCAGGTACTGAGGTTAGTCTAACAGGTCTGTAGTTTCCTGGGTCTTCCCTCATGCCCTTCTTGTAAATTGGAATCATGTTGGCTAGGTCTGAGTCAGCAGGGACCTCCCCAGACTTTGTTTTGTATTTGTGATGAAAACATTGCTGATAACACATTGGTATTTTCATCATTGCTGAGCAGAGCTTATGCAGAGTCGAGGCCTTTTCTGCTTCTCACACCTCTCCACCAACAAGCACACTGGAGGTGGACAAGAGTTTGGGGGAGACACAGCTGGGACATCTGACCCCAACTGACCAAAGGGATATTCCATATCATATAATGTTGTGTTCAGCAATAAAATCCGGGTGAGGGGAAAGTGTGCCAGGGCTGCTATTGTTCATGAACTAGCTGTGCATCAGTCAGCTGGTGGTGAGCAACTGGGGTTTTTTTTCAACACTTGTTTTTCTCGATTTTGCTTTTCTTTTTTTCCCCCCTTTTTTATTTTCTTATTACATTGTCTTTATCTCAACCTATAAGATTTTGCACTTTTACCCTTTCGATTCTCTTCCCCATCCCACTGGGATGAGGGAGTGAGCAAGTGGCTGTGTAGTGCTTAGTTGCCTACTGGGGTTAAACCACCACAGACATGGGCATACTAGAGAAAGTCCAACGAAGGGCCACAAAGATAATTAAGGGACTGGAACAACTCTCATATGAGGAAAGGCTGAAATAGCTGGGACTTTATAACCTGGAAAAGGGAAGGCTCAGAGGGATCTTATCAATGAATATAACTACCTGAAGGGAGGGTGCAAAGCAGACGGAGCCAGGCTCTTTTCAGTAGTGCCCAGTGACAGGACCAGAGGCACAAGATGAAACACAGGAGATTCTTTCTGAACATCAGGAAATGCTTCTTTACTGTGAGGGTGACCAAACACTGGAACAGGTTTCCCAGAGAGGCTGTGGAGTCTCCCTCCTTGAAAATATTCAAAAATATTCAAAAGCCATCTGGACATGGCCCTGGGCACTCTGCTCTTGGTGGCCCTGTTTGAGCAGGGGAGTTGGACAAGATGATCTCCTGAGGTCCCTTCCAACCTCGATCATCTTGTGAATCAATGGGCAGCTCCCCCAAGCACCTTTCACACTGATGGTCGTAACTGTCATAATGTATTCCATATCTCTTGGTGTGCTGGTTTAAAGGTAAACCAGCAGGAGAAATGAACCCAACTCAGGAGAGATTACAAGTCAGAGTTACAATTTACTAAAAAGATTACAATAAATACAGTGATACAGAGAAAAATTTGGTTTAACCCGCCAAAACCCAGTAGTCAAAACACTGGTGTGTTATCAACACCCAGGGGCATGAACAGAATGGTGTTCATTAGCCCCTGTGCTGAGCACCACATGGTCCCCCTGAGTGTAAAGTAAAAGGAAAGGAAAACCTGTTGGTGAGGATGATGGTCACAGTCTTGTTGAGAGTGGCAGTCGCAGTCCTGTTGAGGTTCTGGTCCTCCTCTGGATCCAACGAGTGGTACCCAAAGTCCCCAAACCCAAAGATTATCTATGCTCAGGTTCCGGTGGGAATGCCCAGTACCTCCCCCGAGGCCGGGGAGTTTCACAATGGGTGATTTAACTCTGTGAGTCATGGGATGTTTTTGGAATCTTTGATGGTCTAGGTCATTGCAGCTGCCTGTTGTGCCAGTCCCTAATAGTCCATTACCAGACATGACCCCTCAGGTTGAGTGTGATGGTGCTAATGCCTCCCTGGAGGGGAGTTATCACAGCTGAGTCACTGGTGTGAAGACAAAAACATTCCCGTGCCTCATATGGTTCTTTAACACCCAGCTTGTAGCCTGAGGGGTCAGGTGTGCCCTGGGCAGCTGCTGCAAACCATCCATTATTAACAGTTCATCAGAAATGACACAGAGGGTGTAGAATACACAGTTTTGGTTACACCCATACAGTGATAAACTGGTCCCAGCTGCTGTAACTAGGACACATGGGATGCAGGGGAAGAGCCTTTTAGGATTGTACAAGACTTATGGGATGTTTAGGGAAGGAACCAAAGGTGGGGAATGAAAGGGATCTAGGAGACTTGGGGAGAAAGAAGTCTGGGGAAAATAGAGGGATAAGGGGATAAAAAAGGCTAATTGTGCCTAAGCAGGTGGACAGTCAGTATGCTTGTCTGGCAATGCCTTGTGCCTGACCAACTGTGGTTGGTTGACCTTGGCTGGAGACCAGGTNGGGAATGCCCAGTACCTCCCCCGAGGCCGGGGAGTTTCACAATGGGTGATTTAACTCTGTGAGTCATGGGATGTTTTTGGAATCTTTGATGGTCTAGGTCATTGCAGCTGCCTGTTGTGCCAGTCCCTAATAGTCCATTACCAGACATGACCCCTCAGGTTGAGTGTGATGGTGCTAATGCCTCCCTGGAGGGGAGTTATCACAGCTGAGTCACTGGTGTGAAGACAAAAACATTCCCGTGCCTCATATGGTTCTTTAACACCCAGCTTGTAGCCTGAGGGGTCAGGTGTGCCCTGGGCAGCTGCTGCAAACCATCCATTATTAACAGTTCATCAGAAATGACACAGAGGGTGTAGAATACACAGTTTTGGTTACACCCATACAGTGATAAACTGGTCCCAGCTGCTGTAACTAGGACACATGGGATGCAGGGGAAGAGCCTTTTAGGATTGTACAAGACTTATGGGATGTTTAGGGAAGGAACCAAAGGTGGGGAATGAAAGGGATCTAGGAGACTTGGGGAGAAAGAAGTCTGGGGAAAATAGAGGGATAAGGGGATAAAAAAGGCTAATTGTGCCTAAGCAGGTGGACAGTCAGTATGCTTGTCTGGCAATGCCTTGTGCCTGACCAACTGTGGTTGGTTGACCTTGGCTGGAGACCAGGTGCCCACCAAGCCGCTCTATCACTCCCCCTTCTCAGATGGACAAGGGAGAGAAAATAAGATGGAAGGCAGCTCGTAGGCTGAGATAAGGCAGTTTACTAAAGCAAAAGTGAAAATTTGTGCGTGCACAAGCAAAGAGAAAAAAAATTTCATTCTCTACTTCCTATCAGCAAGTGCTGTCCGACCACTTCCCGGGAAGCAGGGCTTCAGCACGTGTATCTGTTGCTCTGGAAGGGAAACATAAATAACAAATGCCCCCCTTTCCTCCTCCTTTACTTAGCTTTTATATCTGAGCTGATTTCATATGGTATGGAATATCCCTCTGGCCAATTTGGGTCGGCTGGCCTAGTTGTGTCCCCTCTCAGGATCTTTCCTACTCCCGGCCTACTGATGGGGGGTGGAATGTTGGGGAGACAGCATTGATGCTGTGCCAGCACTGCTCAGCAGTAGCCAAACCACTGGTGTGTTATCAACACCTTTCTAACTACTGATGCAAAGCACAGCATTGTGAGGGCTGCTATGTGGAAAATGAACTCCATCTCAGCTAGATCCAATACACCAATGTGCAACGCACAAAAACACACACACAGGCTGATGGCAAGAAAAGGTTAACAACTAGCAGCCACTTTATTATTAGAAGGCTTGTCTTTATACTTTTTCTTATCTGTCCACGCGCACACATGCCACACTCTATTGGCCAAGCACTTCTGTCCACGAGCCTTAGACCATCTTCTGATAGGTAGTTCACATCTCTCCTCATGCTGATAAGACTCACAACACATCTTGTTATTCACACTTATTTTTCTCAGTTGTTTATCTCCTTTCTTCTACTTTCCCATGCCTGGTACAAGGCCATAGGTATCTTCTTCTCTGCTTTCCCATGCTCACAGCTGCATCCTTTCAAGGCCAAAGCTGTCTTCACCCAGTAATCTCCCACACCAATGCAGCCTGTCCTGTCTTGTTAATTTCCATTTCTGACTAATTTCCTGGGTGAGGGACTCTCAATTCTGCGTGCATGTACAAAGATTTAAGTGTCACCAACTGCAGTGGGGGTCACAGGCCATGCATCCGTGGTGCCAGCAACTGGAGTGAGCGAGTGAGGGTATGCAAGTCAGTGCATGATTGCTAGCAACTATCAAATCAGAATAGCCAGTAAGTAGGTGAAGTGGCTTGGGAGCCTGGTATGTGTGTGCCTCTAAGGGTGAGGCACCTGGAGGAATTGGCTACTGGAGGGACCAGGGAGTCCAAGCCAGATGCAAAAGAGACTGTGGGGTCTGGGAGTGGAACAAGAGACTCATTTGTGTGTGTGTGTTTCTGTGGAAGGCAGCTGGGGAGACTGGCGGGGGGGATCCAGGGGCAGCTACTGGGTAGATTGAGTGTCTAAGCTCAGCTACTGGGGAATCCAGTGTGCACATGTGTATATTGCTTTTGTGAATGTGTTGTTTAAAGCACATGAATTAGAGATAGTAAGATACTAAATGAATCTTGTTGTTAAGGAACAAAACATCCTAGGCTATTTTAATGTAATTCTCCGAGCAATGTGAAAGTCAAGGTCTTACACATGAGCATTTGTAAAGTAAAAAGCTTTGTTTGGGACATGTATATTATGTGCTAGGCACATGCAACATTCAGAAAAATGCATTAATACTTCAGGTCATTAAATATGTGCCATGCAGCTAAGTCTATAAGAAGAATATATTTTTGAAAGGCTTAGTTTGATGCACTGTCTGATATTCCCTTTTTGGTTCAGTGACACTTCACCTTTCAGCAATAGCTGGCAACAAAGATTCCCTTGAAGTACTTGGATTATATCGATATTTAGCATAAATGGCAGGTTTTTGGTAGCAGGGGGCTGCAGGACTGATCTGTGCATGCATAGACCATGAACTGTCCTATGCTAGTCACAGCTGGTTACAACTAGCTAGTGCAGCAACTGATGAAAACAACCCACCACATAACAAAACTTCAGTGTGACACCTCTGCACAAACATTTTCAACAAAGGGTGGTAGCAGCTAGGGACAGGACATACAGGAGGAGACATGTGAGAATGCATGAGGAAAAACAAAAAAGAGACATGAGGAAGGGGACATTGTTGGGGACACAGCTGGAGACACTCGCAGAAGGAGATGTTCCATGCCAGAGGAGGTGGTATGCCTCTGAGGGGACTATAGCCCGTGGACAATCCACAACAAAGCAGGTATACCCCCGAAAGGGGCTGCAGCCTGTAGATAAGCCCATGCCAGAGCAGAGGAAATTAATAAAAAGCCAGAAGCAGTGGAAGAAAAATTACTATGCACTATTCCAAACATCCTGCACTGCCTGTTGCCTCACTGAAGGGACTGAGTGTAATGCATGGCTAAAATAAGGGCAGTGGAGACTAGGGAGGAGGGAAGAGAGGTGTCTGGACTGAAGTTGAGCCTGGGGAAGGGAGAAGAAAGGTGTTTTCTATAAGTGTTTAATTAATTGTCTTCTTTGTTTCTCAGTACCTGAATTAATAACTAAATATTTTTCAAGTGAAATTCTTTGAGTCAACACTGTCTTGCCCATGACAATATCCCAACCATTCCCCTACCAAATGACTAGAAGTCATGCATTTCAACTATGTGGTTGTGCATGTGTAGCCATGAGGGACACCCATTTTGGCCACATAACATATGCTTCCAATTATGTGATAAGTTGTTTAGGTAGCCAGTCTCTGCAGTCTTTATAAGGTCTCAAACTGTTGCGGAGAGGGAAGC
>VWZF01000149.1:0-118359 GCA_013396755.1 Sclerurus mexicanus | reverse complement strand
GGTGTATGCCTTTGTCTTTTTTGCTTTGTTTTATTTTCACCGCAAGGAAGATGCCCAACCGGGTGAAGGGTGGAGATGAACTTTGGTTAGGCCACCTTTTCTAGGCCCCTCTCCATGTGGAGCAAGCAGTGGTCTCCTTGAAAAAGGCTGCTTGGTCATTCAGGATGCTGCCGAACCAGACTGTCATCTCTGGGTCAGTCTTGAGCAACCAATGTCCTGAACCGCCTGCATGCAGGGTTGGGGCTGTGACTTCTGGTGCACCTTATCACCTGCCATTTCATTCCTCACCTATCGCTACAGGGCTTTGCAAGTATGGGTGAACCCCTAAAGCCTGTGCAGTGGATTTTTTAGGTGAGGCACAGTCTGTGCAGAACTGGCCCCACCCTTTACTCCAGGTTCATCTGCCAGAGCCAAGTGAGCTTGGATGGTGACAGAGATGTTCTCAGGACATAGGTTTGGCTAGAGTATCCTTCTCTT
This sequence comes from Sclerurus mexicanus, assembly GCA_013396755.1. Lineage (NCBI taxonomy): Eukaryota > Metazoa > Chordata > Aves > Passeriformes > Furnariidae > Sclerurus > Sclerurus mexicanus. Next base: position 117,882 of record VWZF01000149.1, on the reverse strand, counting down.
AGATGGATGGCCTTACAGGGCTAAGGGAGCTCCATCTTGCCCGGGTTTGGAGTTAGAGTTGTCCTTCTCTTAGGATGGTTGCCAGGGGGCTAGTGAGCCCATCCTGCCTGTGGACACACTTTTCTGACCCTTCAGTTGAGACCTGACTAGCATGGGAGACCCTGCCGGAGGCAGGTACCGCTGCCAGCACAGCTCCCAACCTCATAAGGGCATGCAAACTTCTCCCCCACGACAAGGGGGTGTCCATGGAGAAGAAAAGTGAAACCCGTCCCTGGGTGGGCTCAAACCACCAACCTTTTGGTTAACAGCCGAATGTGCTAACCAATTGCGCCACAGAGACTCCCACTTTTCATACCCAGTTTTGCTGTTAAATTAAGAAAGAGGAATTAAGTCACTTTTACTAAATCAAAATTATTATAGCTCTTACAGTAGTCATAGGTAGTAGCACTAGTATATTAATGTTGTTGGCTCATGAATGCCAAGATTTGCACAAGATTTGAAGTCCTGGTTGGGTTCTAGGGCCAGTGGATCTATGAAAGTAGTTTGTTCACAATGTTCAATTTTCTGCAACATTTCCTAAATCAGTGGATTTATCCTGACTGCAGTATGTAGCTTGGAAACCTAGGACAGAGCTGTGCCTTATGAGGATAAAGCTCTGCTCAAAATTCTCTAAATGTGCCTGCCAGTATAGCTCCTCTGTATCCTCTTGCATTACTCATCACTCTCTGATCCTTTCTATTGATGTCACCTGCGTTGGGCTTTGGAAAACTTTCAGGGATGACTATTGCATGTGTGCAAGACGAAGATGATTGTTTTTCTTTATTCTGTTAGGATGTAGTGTGATACTTATGACAAATACTGTGACAACTAAGTCTCTTGTTATTTTAACAGATTAAATTCTTAATAGAAAGTGAAAAATGTCCCTAAGCTTTCACTTTTTTTGCAATGCAACAGTAAACATCAGTAATTTTAAAAACTAGTATTTTTCTAACTTCAGAAAGTGTAATTTGAAATATACTCTAACTTTTTTTTCTTTATATAGCTTTTCTACTTTAAGCATGGAATCTCTTTCAGTACACAATACAAAGAAACAACATGTTTTGTCATGAAAGATTATCATAAAAGAGAATAATATACACATCTTTGAGGTATATATGTAGCAATAATTCAGTTCTTTCTATGCTACAAATAGCCCTGGTTACAATATTTTACACCATAGCTGCGAAAGTGCTGAATGGCATTGGCCTTCAGGGAGCACAAGTGTGATCTAATGGTCAAAGCATGGGACTGAGAAGGGGAAAATTTATACTGCAGGTTTGTGTTTGTGGTGGTGTCTAAATCATTCTATCTGATCAACTCAAAGGCAGCTTGGTTATATACAATGGTATCTCACCCATACCTCATGTCTTTCCTGTCAAAAAAGAGTAGGAACAAAAATCATTATTGACCACAACACGGTTTGGCCCTTGAGAAAGATCAGTAATATATATGCTCCAGAGAAAGGCACAAGAATGTTAAATCAAAGAGATTTTGAAATAATTTAGAATTTCCTTCTGCTTTTCTTGTTGCCTTGTAGTAAGGCTGGCTTATACTGTGGAGTACTGAGGTTTTAAATCCCTTGTGAATGTTAAGCTTTGTGAAGTGTTTTGATAACTTCAGTTGAGAACCACTGTGTAAGACAAAGTAGTACTATTATTAATTGTTTTATTATACAGTGCTCATACATGTCAAGAAATATAAATACTGGAGGTGAAGGGTTGTGGGGGCAGCATTTGTCAACCATAGGCCTGGAAATGTTTATGCACCCTGAAATGACAGGCTTGGAGGTTTTTATAATTTTTCCAAGTGTTCTTTGCAGAAACACACATTTCAAGATTTTCACTTTTCAAGTTCTTACAGCAAGAAAGAGATTTCCTTCTGTATTCCTGAGAAAAGAACAACTATCTCTCTCTCGCAACTAGAAAGGGAGAAAGTATGTGAAGCAAAGAGAGAGGCTGGTTTCATCTATTATTACCATGAATCTGTCTCTGACCCTTGAAACATTTTTTTTTTTACATTTTCCTGCTGTCCTGTGTAACAGTAAGGATCCCAAGCATGTATTTTGTTGTGTTTTTCTACCTGAACTTACCAAAGAGTAAACTGATGGGGGAATTTCAAAATTTCAAATAAGGCCCAGTCTGTATTTCATAGAATTTTACTTGTCTCTTTGTGTAATGTTGTTATAAACTACTTATAAGATAAATGGATGTTTACAATAGCAGAACAAAGCTACAAGTATCTGCTTAGCCTTCAATGTTTTATTAAGTCACAAAAATATGCATACCCTTCCTCCAATAAACAGCCTGTTCTGCTCTTGAGTGGCAACATTACCACTGATGCAGTGGAAGTGCCATAATCCTGATCTTGATTCTTCACCATCCCTGAATCCTATAAATTCGTTCATTCTTGAGAGAGGTAATAGCCCTTTTAACTATTCCTTTTGACTTACTTACAGTTTGCTAAAAATGCCTATAAATGATTTTTGCCTTCCACAATCCTTATTTTAAATTCCTGAAAACCTTCATATGTTTTTTGTAGCATCCCTAATCTTTGTTGACTTAGTTTTAGGAAAAATGATCTCATGTATGCTAGGTGCACAGCAGAGAAATGAGGGGCCAGGGCAGATTGTTGGAGCTCTTCTAAGGCTGAATCGTTCCTTCAAATCCTGCATACAAAGCTAGTGATGTTAGTTTTGTCTCTGTGATCCATACATAAATAAATGGCATACACCAATGTAGTTCACGGTAGTTTGGAAGTCACTGCCTTTCTTAGCAAGAAATAGTTAAAAAAAAGTCAGTAGTTGCTTTTTGGTTTTGTTTGTTTTTTATTGCTTTTGGTTTTTGGGGTTTTTGTGCTTTATGCTTGAAAGTTTATTCATTACTATCAAAGGCAAGGTCTTTATTCAAAGAGACTTATTGTAATTGTGTGATCTGATTAGAATCAAGCTTCTAATCATACATATTTCATAAATTAAATTACTCTGCACATTATGTTCTTCAATTTTTTGATACGTATCTGGAGACAAAAATGTTGAGCATGTGTTATTGCAAATAAATGATTTACTTTGCCAATAACAGTTTTGCAAATGGTGGCATGGCACTATCTCTTTTGCTGTAAGCTAATACTTCTTTTTATTAACCATACTAAAAATTGGAATGTGGACAAGTGACATTTTCTTTATTTATACGGAGTTTTAATGAACAAAAATGTAACGTCATAATTTATAGGATTTACATAGTGTTAGTTCTGCCTAGGTACAGGCGGGTGTATCAATGCTTTTATTAACATTAACTACTGTACAGTTGCTGCTATCAAGAAATTCTTAGAGTACAAATAAAAACAAAAAGCCTTGGTCACATCTCATTAAGCAAAGTAGATTATCTTTTCAGTCAGTACCTAGCCACAGACTTCTGACTCAAGAACTCATAAGATGCATATAAGGTGACTTTGGATGACTTGGCTGCTGAAAAATTTGAAGCTGTATTGCAACATTTTTCCAAAGTTACAGTAACATCTCATTATAAATTCAAGAATCTATGATTCTTAGAAATGGTAAGCTTTTAGTCTTGTCAGCATAAGGCTGTGAGCATTGCTGCCAGACCCACGCAGCAAACATACTGAAATTGCCAGCACAGAGAGATTTATCTATCCACAGTTTTGGCTAGATACTGAAAAGCTGAGATAGTCTCTAGTATGTCATTCAAAGAGAAATCCCAAAAGTAGCTTCTTGTTGCTGTGGGTAATAGGTTTAGATTTATATTCATTATATTCATGTCATAACCTTTATGAGATTGACTTGATTTCCTCTCTTTATCTTCTTTACAAATCTTCCCTTTGTTTTTATTTCTTCATTTGCTACTGTCTAGAAGGCCTTGTAAAGACCAAAAAAAACCATGAGCACTTTTGGCGTATCAGATTTCTCAGACCTGCCTGTCAAGGTCTGACATTAACTCCTTTTCCTTATATGACAGTTGACAGGTAGGTGTCTCTGTTGTTTGAAAGGGTACTTGCTTGGTGCTTCTCCCTGCCCTTTCACTTTTATACAAAATTCTCTTTTTTCCTTATGCTATTAATATTTTCTATGAATTTGAAGGGAGCCAGAAATTAGTGATTTTTCTTTTTTCTTTTTTTTTTTAACAAATCCCCTGATTCTTTCTTATGCACTATAAATTCTGACTGTTTCTGGTGCTCTACCCAGATATTTCAGCAAGCTGAAGAGCTGACTGAGGGCTGCTGCTTGCCAGTCAGATTCTGTAAAAGGATGGTTCCATGTGCTAGATGAGGGACACTGTGGCAGGGTCAAGTGTGCATGTTCACTTTGCCAAGTGTCAACTCCAATTACAGAATACTACCTCCCAACATTTTAAAAAATGTGGTCCCTTCTAAAAGCATGTGGAATACTTATTAATTGCAGGAAAACTCTCTTTTAATTTTTTTATAAAGCAAAGCATACAAAATTTAAGTGAAAACTTTTAAAGGGTATAGCTTGAAATTTAAGGTTTGTAGTGTTGCCTCAGCACATCTGACTCCAAACTCTAATCTGTAAATTGGCACAAGTTGCACTGTGCAGTCATTTAATTTCAATTCCATTATCTTAGACTCAACATAAGTGATTATTCTTCTCTTTGGCTAGGCAATGTAGCTCTTGACTATTGCAAACCCCAGACTTGAATCAGACTCTGAAGTCATTACAGTCGAATAGAATGCTTCTAGCATCCTTCACTGATACCAGTAGTGTTGAGACTCAGCTCTTTTGTTATAAATGAGAGTGGTAAAACACTGGAACAGGTTGCCCAGAGAGGTGGTAGATGTCCCATCCCTGGAAAAATTCAAGGCCAGGTTGGAAAGACCTCTGAGCCACCTGATCTAGTTGATAGATGTCTAGTCAAAGATGACTAGATGATCTTTAAAGGTTCTTTCCAACACATATGAGTCTGTGATTCAATGAAATAGTACAGTCCTTTTCTATCCAGAAATAGACAATGTACAAAATTAAAATATGTTTGACAGTGAATACAGAGTGGGAAGAAGGTTCAGGACACAAAATACCCCGGAGTCAAAATGATCAGGTTTAATACAGTCCACTGAGATTAAATATTTTTCTGTGGCATCTAATCTGGCAACAAACTATAAGCACTAAGGTTACCTCTACTGCAGAAGACCCAATGAACACAGTGTTAATCAACTCAGTGTTAATAGCAGCCCTGTGCAGTATGATTTCAAGTCCCTCTTTTGAATTAGGGATTTCGATACAGTTAAGTAACCCTAAAAGCACTAACTTTCAGGGTTTATCACTTGGCAGTGCACTTGTTCACAACACCAGCTGGAGGAAGCAGTTTATTTCCAGCCAGACTTGAGGCAAACGCGTGATCTGGACAGAATTTAGTTGCTTATAAGCTTATTAGTCTGTGGTTTGTTTCTATTAGTTTACATTGCTTCCTAACAAGCTGATTTCTGTGGCTCCTTCCTTAATTCTGCCCACAGGTTAGAGGAAAAAGCCTGTGGGGATATTTGGAGATGACTGCTTCTAAGTGGCAGAAGCCTGAGATGCTGCACTGCTTGGTGTTTAAATGCCTGTTGGAGCCAAACCTTTGTGCCAGCAATAAGTGAGTTGTCTGAACCTTCACCAGCGAGTCAGAACACTGCTCATCTTCAGCAATTTTATAAATTGTTGTGCTGATCTATTCAACTGAAGTTAAAATGTCATGGTCAATGGAAAATCTGAGTGAAAATCACCATTTACACAACTGCCCTTCACCAGCTTTCAAACACCTCCTCTGCACAATACAGCGGGGGAACCAAGAGGTTTTTCTAACAAAGCCTGCTCTGAAATACTTCTCTTTAGCATGTTTAGTGGAAACATGCTAAAGACTTACCATTTAGAAACTTGAAACTCCCATGTTGCTTTCTAAACACATTTACAAAACATGAGTCATGGAGGTGTCCATTTTCAGAGATGCTCAAGGGTTAAATATGAAACCCGTGGGAAATATGGGTGTTCAAATATTTGGAATTGTCCTGGTTTCAGTTGGTATAGAATTAATTTTCTTCCTAGTAGCTGGTATAGTCTTGAATTTTAGCTTTAGGACGAGAATAATTTTGATGACACGTTGATGTTTCAGTTGTATCTGAGCAGTGGTTACAAAGAGTTAAGGACTTTTCAGCTTCTTCTACTGCCCTGCTGAGGGATATTTCATACCATATGTGTGATGGTCAGCAATAAAACTGGGGAAGATTGGCTTGAGGGTGGCAGCCCACTCCTCAGGGACTGGATGTGCAGTGGTCAGTGAGTGGTAAGCAATTGGTTTGTGAATCACTTGTTTTGTATATTCTTTTATAATTATTATTATTTTCCCATACTTTTTTGTCCTATTAAACTGTTTTTATCTCAACCTGCAAATTTTAGTTTTTTTCTTCCAATTCTCTCTTCCATCCCACATGGCAGGGAGTGAATGAAAGTCCATGTGGTTCTTAGCTGCCTTCTGGGTTAAGCCACAACAGGAACCTAGGACCTTCCTTTGTTTGGTCTTAAAATGACTTTCCCAAGTCCAGGTACCGCTCCCTTCTCTAGTGCGATGTATTTCACTGTGTTGCAGAATTACAGTGGCATACTATTATTCTTCCAGGTTTTCCTTCTCCCAGTTCAGTTTTAGTGAATAGATTTCTTATAGGTGAAACCCTGGTTGCTGGTCAATGTATCACATCCAAGTTACTGAGGATTGCTGATGGCATACATTAATGTCATAAATAAAATAAGACCCCTAAGCAGTATTTCTGAAGTGATGAATGATGTCTACAGTGCTTTTGAGAATTTAATATAGAAGAATTTGGGATAGTTGAGATGCTGTCAAATACAAGACTGTTTTCTTTTAATTGTTTTTAATTTTTTTAATTGTAGGCTAGTAGAAATCACTTTGTAAAAGGCCCAAATTAAAAAAAGACCAACAATAATTATTTCTTTAAAGCTTCTAGTCCCAAACCAGAGGTAATCTCTACTTACAATGTTTCCAACATTTTCAAGAAAAAAATAACACTAGATTTTATGTCAAATTCTCTGTGTAGGACAAGTTAAGTATTTTTACTTAGTGAACTGTCTGCTATAGCTTGGAAACCATCTGCAAGCACAAAAAAGACTGTCAAAACTCATTAAGAACAGGATTATTTTAAATTATCACAAGTGATCTTTATTTTCTGCACCACCCATTTGCACTTCAGAAACTAATGGCAAAGATGTCTTTGAAGTGAAAGCTCTTCTTTTTGAAAAATGAAGATTTTTATATGGGATATTTTCTGTAGCAAAAATTTGTTATGAAAATCACTATGCACAATACCTCAGTGTGCTACCAGAAGATTCAAAATTGGTTTTGGCTGGGATAAAATTAATTTTCTTCATTGTAAGTAGTATAGAGCTATGTTTTGGATTTGTCCTGGAAACAGTGTTGATAGCAGATGTTTTTGTTACTGCTGAGCAGTGCTGACACAGTCTCATAGAATCATTTAGTTTGGAACAGACCTTTAAAACTGTTAATTGAATTGTAAACTCACCCCTGCCAAGTCCACCATTGAACCATGTCCCTCAGTTAACACCTACATGTCTTTTTAGTACCTCCAGAGATGGTGACTCAACTACTTCTCTGGGCAGCCTGTTCCAATGTTGGATAACCTTTTTGGTGAAAAAATTTCTCCTAATAGCTAATCTGAAACTACCCTCGTGATTTCTTCTTGTCCAGTCACTTCTTATCTTGGAGAAGAGACAAACCCCCACCTGTTTACGCCTCCTGCCAGGTAATTGTAAAGAGCAATAAGGTTCTTCCTGAGCCTCCTTTTATCCACACTTAACAACTGCACCTCCTTCAGCTGCTTCTCCTAAGACTTGTGCTCCAGCCCCTTCACCAGCTTTGTTGCCTTTCTCTGGTGCTCCAGCACCTCAATGTCCTTCTTGAAGTGGGGATCCAAAAACTGAACAAAGGATTTGAGGTGCAAGAACCCTTCTTGTAGAAGAGTGTTGCATTTGCTAACTTCCTATCACCTGGGACCTCCCTGGTTAGCCAAGACTGCTGGTAAATGATGGAAAGTGGCTTGGTGAGCCCTTCTGCCAGTTCCCTCAGTACCCTTGGGTGCATCCCATCTGGTCCCATGGACTTGTGCTGATATGCTCAGCACATAAGGTGGAGGGAAGAAAGAGGAAGTTAGTTTTCCTGAGTTACTGTGATGCATGAGGGAACCCTGCTTTCCTGGAGACGGCTGAACACCTGCCTACCTGTGGGAAGCAGTAAATGCTTGCATGTATGGCTTTTGCTTTAAACTACCTTTATCTCAACTCATAAGTTTTCTTTCTTCTGATTCTCTCCCCCATCCCGCTGGAGGGAACGAACAAGCGGCTATTTGGAGTTTAGTTGCCAGCTGGGGTTAAACTGTGACAGCTTTTCCATAGTGTCAAATATATTTTAACTTTGTATCTGAAGAGAGACATCAAAAATATTACCTACACACACAGCAAGTACCTTAAAAGTAAAGCAATATATTGAATATAATGAAGTTCAACTGGTAACAGTAGCTGATCATATATTTGTTTCGTATTGGTCTTCAGTCTTCACAAAAGATTCTGAAGATGTTCAAGCTGAACAATCAAATGATAATGGAAAGTCTTTAAGAATGGGAAGTTGGATGAGAAACATTATTGCATAGTTAGGCACATTTTTAAGTCTGCAAAGTTATTTCAAAGAAAGAGAATTAAATTTTTCACAAAGTTGCCAGTGTATTAAAGCTAAACTGCTGGGAATGTTTTTCAGTAGCTTGTGATAACAGGTATAAATTGTAAGCTTCATGGTTATAAATAACACATACATGACTCTACACACATGCATCTACTGTGCAGTACAGAAATCTTCTCTGCACTTCTGCATGTGGATATATGAAATGTTTGGGATTTTGTAAAAAGCTGTTTTGCCATTTAAAGTCAGTATCACTAAGCCTCAACCAGCAAGATTATGACTCTCCAATCCACATTAATAATTCAGTGTAAAATATCTTCCTGATGCTCATAGCCCTGTCAGAGATAGAAAGTGTTTATATTTTCTGGATACATTACATTAAAAGCAAAAAGTATTAGTATGCCACATGCATTTGCAAATCTAGCCATGATGGATGTGCTATGATATGAAGACTGTAATTTTGAACCTAGCCCTGCATTACCACTCCTGTTAATTTCTGTGCACAGTACTGATTTGTAACAGGCAACTCATGATAAAACTGTCCTGTCGGGGCAGGTGATATGGGTAAGGACAAGTGGTAAAACCTGAACCCCAAACCATATTATGGTCTCCATAAGTGAAGTTCTTTAGACATTGGGTTTGGTCCCTCTTATTAAAACTTTTGGGTTTGTGTTTTGTTCAGCACTTGTTTTTCTCACATCTCCATCCAGTGCCCCCTGCAGGACTCAAGGTGACAAGGGGTGCATGCAAATGTCTTTCCACTGAAATCTGCTTTTGTCAGAATGACTTAATGAAAGATGGCCTAGCTACTGTTTGTCAAACTCGGGCATGTCATATTTGCAACACAATCATCCTTTCAAAAGCAGAGGCTTATGTGATCAAGTCTTCCTTTGAACTTCTGGATTCTCGTTAGAATCACAAAGCTTTGTCATGCTGTTGCAATAAATCATATTTTAATAACTGTTAAAACCTTTGAACATAAAGTTTAATAATAACACTTGCAGGAATTAAATACTTTCATCAAGCGTCAGTGCTTATGGTCTAAACCCATTAGAGGCTCACCACCTGCTCCCTAAGGTGGGGACTGGTGTTTGCCTTGAAACAGGAGCTGACTGCAATGAACAGTGGACAAATACAGTCAGTAGCAGCAGAAAAGAGGGCTTCTGTTCCAGAGTTTACAGTTTAAAAACACAGGCCTGAAGAGAAGTGTGACAATGGAGCAGAATGTGCCAGCTGTGCTATCAAGGAATTCTTTCCCATCTCTTGATAGTTGCTATTTTTTTAAGGAATGGAGATCTGTCTCAGGAGTCACCACTGGTGGGCAAGGATTAGCCACATTTAAAGACAACTAGAAGAGAAGGTGTGCTGCAAACAGACTAGAGGAAGAAGCGAGTGGCTTTAGTGGAATGGGAGCGCAAACGGGATGGAACTGAGAGACAATTCATCCTGCCAGCTGCATGGCTACACACACCAAACCACTATGGCACCTGTGTTTCTGCTCAAGCTTCTTATGTGACCTGTCCTGCTGGCTCAGGAGTCTTCTCAACCTGCTAATCTGGATTTGTTTAGAAATGTTGGCCCACATGGGGGAAGTATTAAGCCATATGGCTGTACTATCTTGAAAGTGGTTGACCACAAAGGGCTGGAGGGTGCAGAGGCTTACAGGGTTATGACTCTGGAAGGGCTGTGTCTTTCCCACTGCACTCTCCTGGGGTTGCTTCCCTGTTTGCTCTCATGTTCCCTTCCTAAAATGCTTTCCTCAGCTATGGAGATGGCACTAAGCACCCATGGGTGCTAGTAGTCACAGCCCTGACAATGCTGAGGGACATGCAGCAAGCCATCAAGCAGGGACAGCTTTCTTTCTCAGTGATTCTTCTGCTAAGTTACTCAGGAACAGATACCAAGTCCCCATGGCAATGCTTTTACAAACCTGCCTCAGAGCTGCAGTCCTTTGAGGGCTGAAGCATATTCAGTGATATGAATCAATAGCCTCCTTCCACTGAAGCCACCAAAACTGTATTGTCATGCTTGCTTCTGCTAAAATGGGAGTATAACTGCTGGGGGGTTGTGTATGTAAAGCACTCATTTTTCTTCTGCTCTGAGTGGAAGATTGCTACAGATCAAAAGTCTAAACAGTTCACAATGATCATCTGTAATTCTGAGGAGAAATACGAGTATTTTTATTACTAAACACCACCATCCATGTCCAAAACAGAATACAGATGTCGGTGAAAAAAGAACCTTTTTTTTTTTTTGTCAGGTATGTAGTTTGGGTTTTGTGAGGTTTTGGGGGTTTTTTGGGGGATTTTTTGTTTTGTTTTGTTTTGTTTTATTGGGGGGTTTGTGGGGTTTTTTTGTGTTTGTTTTGTTGTTATTGTTGTTTTGGGGTTTTTTTGTTTTAGTTTTGCACAGGGATAAACTAGAAATTGTCATCTTGATTTTTACCTGGTGGCTTTTTGTAGCTAATGGTCTCAAAGAGCCATATAAGAAGTGAAATTCTAGTAACTAATTGTAAGCATGTGGTGAATTAGATAAAGTTTTCCTTATAGTCAATAAATAACTGGTTACAGTTAGCAAGCAACTGCATTAGAGTTTCTGATCCGTCACATCTTTTCAGAACAACCAGCGAATCAGACTAGAGCACTGTGTGTACACACTGGGATGTGTGCTCTACAATGAGCAAAACAGTCTTTATTTTATTGCTCCATGACACAACATGGAAAAGCAAGGTGAATTATATTTTGTGTATAGTGAACAAACAAGAAGGGTTGTGTCACTCCTAAATGTACTAAGTGTAATCTGGGCTGCAATGAGTTAGTAATGTCTTTCCTAACATAACCACAAAGGCAAGGCTGGGCCTGTGCTGACCTCTGTGCAATCATTTAATGGCTGTAGCATTCATTTTCACTAGTGCTTTCAGTGTCAAGGGAGGATCAAAGCAGAATCTGGCTTTCTGCTGGCAAAAATTCTTCCTGGGAGCAATACCTCTCCATTCCAGTTTTCACATGTACTGCATTATGTTGGTTCTTAATATCCTGCATATTTCCTGTTACATTATTCCAAACTACTCAACCCTTTAATATGATATCCAATCGTGTCCATAAGCTCTTATTCATAATTTTCATTAAGTTATACCTAAGGCTACTAAAGGAAGGGATAACCTGTCCTGCTTGTACAGTAGACCAATGGCAGAGACAAAAGCCAAGCTTATGGCTTTCCATGTCATTAGTCTGTGTATTTTATATAGCCCTGACAGTAAAGCTTTCTCAAACCACAAAACTGTAAGATGTGCCTTGGGACAGTCATGCAATGTTAAGGAAGCTCGATGTGACAGGGTTCAGAACTGGAAGTTGATGACTGGACTTAATGTGATGTGCAATGTTTTAGTATAGTATATAGCTGTCAATTGCTATCATAATTATAAGACAATGATTATGGGAGATCAGTGGCTTAATGGTGAGTAAGCACAAATAAATGAACTGAAGGAGTTGGTATTGGTGATCTCCAGAGGTTCCTTTCAATCTTAAGAAACTGTTTCTTAAATTATTTCATTGACATGAATAACCCACTGCTTTGTTAAAATAGCCAGAACAGGCAGGGAATTAGTTTTTCTTTTTGAGCAGAACTGCCTTTACTGCATATTTGCAACTGGTAGGGATCTGGCCCACATTCAGTGCTGTTAACTTGTTTTCCATAAAGGTAGGATATATGAGAAATACAGTCACAAAATGTGCTTGAGAGGTAACACAGAAAAGTTATGCAATGCATTCTCCTGCCCCAAAACAATGTTTTCTTTTTTGCCAATCTATCTGAGAGCTGGTGCTAACAGTCAAACATCAATTATTTAATGATTGTGGTGACCATCAGAATTAATTATTATAGAGAGGAGGTTTAGAGATTAGAAATTCTTTATTGTGAGGGCGGTGAGAGACTGGAATAGGTTGCCCAGAGAAGTTGTGGATGCTCCATCCCTGAAATTGTTGAAGGCCAGGTTGGATGGGGCTCTGAGCAACCTGATCTAGTGGAAGGTGTCCCTGCCCATGGCAGGGGAGTTGGAACTAGATGATCTTTCAGGATCATTCCAATACAAACCATTCTGTGATTGTATGATAGAACCACAGATGTTGGAAGGGACCCCTGAAGGTCTGTCCAACATCCTTCTCCAGGCACATTCCAGCTGGAGGAGGTTGCTCAGGGCCATGTCATGGTGGATTCTGAATCTCAGTAAGGATGGAGATTCCACAGCCTCTCTGAGGAATGTGGTCTGGTGTTTGACCACTCTCATGAGAATTACTTCTTTAAAAAACATATCTAGTCAGAATTTCCCTTGTTTCAGTTTGTGGCCGTTGCATTTTTTCTTTCCACCAAGCACCACTTTTCCCATACCCTACTGTCACTGTAGTTGCATTGTGATGATGGTTTCTTATTTGCAGTGAAATAGACCCTAAGGAAGACAGATTGCAGTCCCGGCTCTTCCACAGAGCTGCCAGAGGACAGTGAAACCTCTTAATAGAGAAGCATATGGTTTTTTAGTTATTTGTAAAGCATTTTTGCAGAGGCTGTTTCTTTTTATTTCGTATAGTGCTTTTGAATATTTGCTAGACAGAAAAAGGTAGCATTGTAATAAGACAGTGAAGGAATTTAAGAAAAAAAACCCCACAAATCTTTTCTTCTTTTCTAACATCTTCCAAGGAACAGCAGTGTTACACATTAACATTTATGAATCAAGAAATCTACTGACTAGATTACCTGGAGGCATTATTTCCCTCTGCTAAAACTTGGAAAGAGCAAGTTAAATCATTCTGCTTCTGCTTCTGAGCCTCCATTAAAAAAACTGTATGGGTGTATGCATGCATGCATGTTAATGTATGCAACATGTGTGCCCAGTACATGTGCACAGTGATCCCTTCCCTGACAGCATTTTATCACTCCACAGTTTTGTGAACATAACTCTCCAGGCATAACTGTCTACCAATGCACATAATTTAATTAATGTTCTTACATGGACTGATTCCATGGCTTCACTTAATAACCAGAGAAGAGGAAAAGTTACTCTGTAACTACAAATCAGTGAGGTACAAAGGGAGAAACTGTGGTTTCATGTGGAAATTCCATGAAATCTCCAGCTTTCACCTCAGAAATAGTAGTAAAGCCTAGTTAACAAGTCATACTAATTTTCAAGCACAAAACCCTCTATACTGACACAGAATGACCTTCATGTCTCTTGTTATTTAAAGATTCTGTTCAGCCTTTATGATGGATTACCTAATCTCTTCACTGGAAACTTGCAGATCCTCAATGATCAGTGATCATCTCCAGGCTACATACAATGTGCACAGTACATTCCCAGTTAGTACTGTCTCCATGCATGTGTGGCTTCCAAAGGGCTAATCTGCAAAAATCAGGAGGGAAAAAAAAGAGATGGAAATTGATTCTGAGGAAACATTTTTATACAAAAAATGTGAATGGGAATTAGGTCCTCGGGATGCATATATTGTAAGATGCATTCTGTCATCAAGAAAAAAGCCAGTTTTCATGGGAAAAACTAGTCATGGTTCAATAAGGAAGTGAAAACAACTATTTGACATAAACAAGATATGAAAATGGTGAGGGCAACTGTGCATAGTAATCAATATAAACAAATTGCTCTCTAAATTAATAACAGGAAGCTGGAAACATGAAGGAAAATCCATAGCAGATATTTTCTACATATACCTGCAATAAAAAAAGGGGGCATAGTTGAGAGCATAGGTCCTTCTAAGTTGCAATGCATAAACTATTAAAATAAAAAAGGGTGTTTGGGGCAGGGTTCTTGGTTTCGTTTATTTGTTTTTTTAAAAAGTGACTTCAGGAGATCAGCTGAAAACATTCCTCCACTTGATGGCAACTTTATTTTTGTCAGAGGTGTTTTGCTCATCTTGAAGGAAATCCATAAGGCATAATGCATTTGGTAATTAGTTTTGGTGAAATCAGCTGGCCAAAAAATGTACTACTACACCTGGGAATGACATGTACTACTACATACCTGCCCCAGTCATGAATACAGAGCCAGGGACAGATATACTTTTATAGTGCTATAGAAATATATGCCTTGAAGCTACGGCTATGTGTTTAAATTAGGTAAGAATTCCTAATATAGAAAATGTTATTTCATGTCAGGCTTATTTTATATATATTTGTATATGCTTTTATTTCAGTAACACTTTGTAAGTGAAAATCTTTACGGTTCAGTTTGAGCTTAAGTTTGTTCTTTGTAGTTTCCCATTTCACTGATGACCAATTAATAGTATTTGAAACAATTTAATGAAAGTCTTCCTTACCAGGATTTGGATGTAGGTCCATCCTAACATGTGCAATTTTATTTTATTATTGGACTAAAACTGGAGGTCATTTAATGCTCTTTAGATTGAAGAGCTGTAAGTAGAATTCATGCAAATAATATGTCAGGAAAAAATTAATATGAAAACAACAAAACAACACCCCTCCCTCTCCCCCCAAAAAACCCACAAGGCAAAACAAAAACAACAAAAAGAACCCCAAATCAACCAACCAAACAAAAAAACCCACAATACACACATTCCTTTGGCTATGATTTTTTTTTCTTCATGTATGCATATGGTTATAGTTTATCCCACAGAGCAAAGGCTTTTACATGAATGGTTTTTACATGAAAGAACATTATGTTCTCTCTACACTTGGTGACCTGCCCACATCCCTCCTTTGGCTTTTGTCTGTAGTACTATACATTGGCCACACAGCACCTATGGACAGTTCAGCGTGATGTCCGAGTGTGGCACACCAAACTCGAAGTGTGAGAAAGTGACCTGCACTATTAGCAGCAGAGGAAGAGGCATCATCTAGAGGCAGTGAAGAAAATTTGAGCATCGAAATTGAAAATTTTAGGGGAGAGAGATTTCCACGAGGTTATTTTAAACAGCGTGCCTCAACAGGAGGCGGCGTGAGCAGAGGCACACTTGTTACTGTGATCCCAAAACCTACGCGTCCCCGTGCTTCAGGAAACATCCCCTTATAGGAAATGCCTCCCTGTGCTGGCCCAGTCACCGGCTCCGCTGCGGCCGGACCGGCCCCGTCCCCGTCCCTGTCCCCAAACCCGCGGCCGGCCCCGGCAGAGCAGNGCGGCGGCGGCGGCGCGGGCTGGGTACGGCGCCCGGCTCAGCTCGCTGCAGTTCTCTCAGCGACAGGGAGCGGACAGTAGGGCGCTCTCCTCCCTCTCCGCGCTCCCTCTGCCCTAATGCCCCAAAGGTGCCATGGGTTCACTAACAGGGTTTTCATACAGCAACAGAATGCAGAGAAAGCTGTTAAGGGCGGGGAGAAGAGAGGAGGAAGAAATAAAACAGCTCTTGTCTAGTGAAAGTTTGTGGTTAGACAGGTCTTTGTGAACTATATTTGCAGTTTTGTATAGATTTTCCCATCCCCCCAGCGTTAAACGTCCTTGCACATACTACTTAAAATCTAATCGTGATGGTTATAAGACGATAACTTGTTGTACTTAAAGGGGTATCAATACCCGTGATGGCAGTACTTCAGAATATTTGGGGAAAAAACTCCAACCAGGTAGGGAGTAGGGTAAATAACATCAGTTTGGATGTCCTGAAACTGCTATTTAGGCCGCTCTTTCTGTTAAGAATTTCATGCTACTACTCTTTTTAGTAGTATCTTTGAATTTTGGTGGTCAAACAGAAGAGCAGGCTTTCTCACACAGGGATGTTTAGTAAAGAATGGAGTTACACTTTGCCTCTAGAGGGATGTGGGAACTTAAGCTTAACAGGTCGAAGAGCTTTAAGATTCAGTAAGTCAATTTCACAGTCTGGTTTTAGACATATTAGTTGCATCACTGAAAGTCTGAATACATGAAATTGCTTGTTCTAAATTCAGACAGATACTGAAAAATGGGTGTTTTGTAACTCAAACACTGTTTAGGCATCTAATCGGATGACTTTTCAAAACACCCAAGAATCAGACTTCTTTCTCAGAGGTTTCCCAGTTTTGAAATGAAGTGTGTCTGCTAATGGATGATATCTGGTGGATTGGTCTGAATCCCAAAGAGAGTATACTGCAAAGGCAGAGGACTAGGAATTTTCCTCCATTTGAAAATGTTCTGGCTAATGTAGGCTACTGAGTTACACTTTGGTTATGCAACCTACTAAAATAAGATGTAGATGATAATTTAGAATATTTGCAGAAATAGATAAATACAGGTATAAAATAGAATCTGCAACAAACCTAATTAAAATCTCATAACTCTCTATGGCAAGGGGACCCAGGTTGCAAATTCCTTATGCTTGTTTTCCTCTTTTGAATTTTAACATGTTATCCAATTCATAAATTGTCATCCATTTGTCTTGAAAGCTTGTCACCTCTGTGAGGAATCTCAGTGTCCCTTAACTGATTGTGTGCATGCATGTGGTGTCCTTTGTCTTAAAAACACTGGCATATCTCCTCTAGTCAAGAACTTGTGCCTTCAAGTGATACCAGCAGTGCCAAATGAAAGGTGACCAGGGACAGATTTCTAGGCCTTGTGTCCCCTGCCTTACGTGTCTCTTTGTCTCAGAGCTGACTGATTGGACTAGTCCGGGACAGACTTCAGGAACTGGCTGACAGTGGAGCGGTGTGGATGACAAGCATGTTGCTTGTGTTTATACCTTGGACTCCTTTTATTTATCCATGTAGATGTATCCCCACTTGCTGAAAGTCTTGATGCATTGATGTTGATGTTATAAAAAGTTTTTTAAAGCTCTAGATTTTGCTGCTTTGTAGAAACAAGGCTAAGGAAAAGGTGGTTATTGTACAGGTTGGCAGCGGCAATAGTAAGTAGATAGCAAGTAAGTAATAGAACCTTCTCTGAGTGACTTACTAAAAATGAGCATTTAGCCCCTCAAGCATTTTCAGTGACCTGCCAGAACATGCAGAGTGTAGAATGAGGTAGAAGTTTTACATCTCTGGTGGCCTTGGATCAGCTCTGTGGATAAGTCCTGATTGTACAAACACTTACTCACTAAGAAACCTGTAGCTGTTCATAGGGTTGATTTCTGCTGGGTGTCTTCCTCCTGCACAAAATTGCTGCAATTATATCCCTTCTAGTAAAGAGCAATCTTAGCCAGTTCCACTAGGCAAAAGAGAATGAGTTCTATTTTAGGGAGTTAACAGGAATCATTGAATCATGAAATGGTTTGGGTTGGAAGGGACCTTAAAGATCACCTAGTTCCAACCACGGATAGGGACACCTTCCACTAGACCATGTTACTCAGAGCCCTATCCAGCCTGGCCTTGAACACTTCCACGGTCCACAACCTCTCTGGGCAACCTGTTCCAGTGTCTTGCTACCCTTATAATAACGAATTTTTTCCTAATATCTAATCCAAACCTGTCCTCTTTCAGTTTGAAGCCATTCCCCCTTGTCTTATCAGTACATGTCTTTGTGAAAAGTCTCTCTTCAGCCTTCTTGTAAGTCCCCTTTAGGTGCTGGAAGGAGCTCTAAGGTCTCTTCAGAGCTTTCTCCAGGCTGAACAGCCCTAACTCTCTCTGCCTGTGTTCTGTTTATTTAGGACACTTCTTAAAGATCTTTTTAACATTACAGATGGATAAAAATCCAGATTTTGCTGCTCACTTTTTTTATGTAAACAGCATTTTTGGAGTCCCTATCTAGATATCCATGAATTAAGCCCAATGTTCAGTTTTTGAAGTGTAATCTTATGAGCACCATGTGATAATAATTATTGCATATCAATGTATTCACTTCTTCCTGATTGCTAATATTTTGTGGCATTCACTCAGGGCATCTTGTGCAAGTGATATTCTCTGGGGAAGGCAGAAGTTTTTTCTGTGTTACAAACCTTTGATTGCCTGGTGCTTGTGCTTCTGTTTTAGCTCTAGTATGAATAGTTGCATAAATGACTGTTGAGAAGGTACAACAGATGAATATAGGAAACACTGGCTACCAGACATACTGTGACACCAGGATTTTTCAAAGGTGGTCTACCTGTGGTCCTGTCAGTCTTGGGGTGTTTCACTTATGGCTCCATCAGAAGGAAAGTAAGGCTCATACTCAGTGTGTTTGGGATTTCTCCTTCAGGTTTTGTGGAGAGATAAAAGGAACTGCTTTACTTCCTTAAATCAGCAGGGATCTGTCTGTTTTGGCACAGAAGCCTTAAATTTTCTCTTTTAAGCCAAAGTTTATCTTCACTTTTGTAATTCAAAGGCTGTTAGCTGATAGCTAGAGCAGCCCCTTCTAAAAATATATGTGGAGTCTGTGAAATGGATCCCTGTTTCACAGGCAGCAGCGTATGTGCAATATGTGACCTTGACTTTAATCTTTTGAGCAGCGTACCCTTATCTGCAGTGTAGGATTTTAAACTGTGCTTTCAAAATGGATAAGGAAATCAGCAGGAGTTTATAGGTTCTGTTGTTAAGTAATGGGGATAAATATGCTTTTGTGATGTTTATCATAGCAAAGAAAATATCAGCTTCAGTTTGTATTATGTTTTTAAAAAAAGAAAAAAGCTCTGTGATTTCAATGCAGTGTTTAATCCCAAGATACCTTTCCACTTTCAGTTTTGTGCCAATATTTTTTTCTAATATAGCTATGGTAGTTCAGTGGGAGCTTTCCAAGAGCAATAAACGGTGGATACCCATCCCCCAAATAAAAATCAGCATGTATTAGAAAGCCTGCATTCTTCAAGGACTGCTGAATATTTGAAGACAGTCTTTAACTGTGGTGAGATGGACTGTTGCACTTAATGTCAGATCGGTTGCTGTTCTGTACTTCAACAACAGTCATGACAAGTCATGTCTTACCTTGATAGTATGAACATTTGTGTTATGTGTGATTATGTACAACTAACAATAATAATGCAACTTGCCTGTTAAGTGAAAAGGAAAGGCAAACTGAGATTTGAGTAACAAAATTGGCCTTTGTTTCTTTGAAACTCAAATGATATCCCATGAACTGGTCAGGTGTATGAGAAGTTATTCTATCATTCACTTAAGGAATAGCTGCATACTGGATCTGAACCTACACAAAAATCAGTCTTTTTACTCGTATTGCTGATAATTAATTGCACCAAAACTTTTCCTGTAAGTAGGAGAATGAGAAAAACAGATCCCTGTGCTGCAGTTTGTCCTCAGAGGCTCGGTTAGGAAAAGTCAGCTCTGTCCTCTGAGAACAGAAAAGCCTGTTCTGTCACGTTTGGGGTAGTTTGGTGTTTTGGCTGAATTTCAGAAGTAGGAAATACATTCTGGTGTGTCAGCTCCGAGTAATTTTGTTGATAGATAGCTGATGCTCACATTTTGTGAAACTCGTGAAGGTGAGTGTACTGTGAGCCTGAAGAGTTGTGCTCACCTCATGATTGCAAATGTAGGCGGGATCTCAGATTCTCTGCTGCTTTACCAGTTTGCTTTCCTTGTCAAACCAGATATTCTACAAGCCTCATTCATGTCTGAGGTTTTTTCTTTATTTTGAAAAAATAAAATAAAATTGGAATAATCCATGAATCATAAAATAATTAGAGGAAGAGGGGTTTTTGTTTGTTTGTTTTACATGGATGGAAGTTTTTGCTTTTTGTTTGTTTTTTTTTTATTGTTTGCTTTGGGGTTTTTTTTAGACTATTCTGTTTGATCTGGTAGCTATCTTCTGTGTGTGTATATGTTACTTTGTGCTGATTTCTTAATTGTTAGTAGTTTTTATCTGTGGAAGAATATTTTTAATCTCATTTTTTTCTTTTTATTGAAGATTAAGTGACTGTGTTTTCAGCAAAACCTTTTGTAGTTAGGTTCTTTGAGCAGTATTTTTCTCTGACCTATTTAGCATTATGCAAGTCTGATCATGCTGTTTAAAAAAGAGTTTGATAATGAGAGATAAGTTTATTTTGATTCATTTTTGTCTAAAGTCTGTGCTGAACCCGAAGCAAGGTATGTGTCATTTTATGGTCAGATGCAGTGTTTATTGAATTCCCTGAGGCTTGCCCACCCACCTATTTCTGGTTGGAGTTAAGCCAGGCAGCTACAGTCCTAGGAGAGACAGAATTTCCTGGAAAGGACAAATTATTCCACCCATGTGCAGAGACTGACATAAGTTAATAAGTGCTTACCTCTCCTACCAAAATGGCAGCAAAAGCAATGTGTAGGGGAAGGATGAGGCTGCTTTTGCTGTCTCATTGGAAGATTCTTTATAGCTAGAAGAGCTGCTAATTTTGCTGGAGAATGTCTCACTGAGTTACCTTATCACTAGTTCATCCTGAGCAGGGGTAAAATTTAAACCGTTTGATTTTGGTATCTAAAGCTGAGAGCTCCTCTTCCTACCACTGTGCAAGCTTGTTCGCTCTCTCCTCAGTGGCTGTGAGATCTCTGCTATACTGCTCCTGTTCTCAGTAGCCTCTCTGTCACAGTGGATTTGATTTTGTGAAACACTTTTTTTTTTTTTTAATTACTTAGAGGGGAAAAGAAAGGAAAAGAAGTTGTCTTTATTTAAGAAGACTGCTGGTAGACAGTTTAAAATGCTAGAAGACAACTGGGAAGATGTGTTTAATATGTTTAATGGGTGGAGAAGGTATCGTATAAAGAACCTGTAGTATGGGAAGTGTAACCTCACAACTACATGACACTTACTTTGTAAAAAAAAAAAAAAGAATATATGCTTATGTAAAGCCTTAATCCTTCATGTTGATTTCAAGTCAGCATTTATCTAAATAAGCTCTTATCTAAAGAACTGATATTGAAGAGGAGGCATGTGTGGAACATCAAGTGTACCAAATGCAGTAACAGTAGCTGTATGTTAGTTTCATATGTTTTCCTCTGCCTGTATAGAAGTAACAGGTAGTGTTTGGGAATTCTTTACTTTGCATTTCAGGGTTCAGAAGTTGGTCTGCTCTTTGTGGGACTGATCTTTCAATTGCTGTTCATGATGGACATAGCTCTAAAAGAAGAGTAGCCATTGCAATATTTCAGCACTGAATACAGTTTTAGTTACTTTAAAGTTTAGTTAGAGGGAAACAAAATCTGAAAGTTACAGGTTATCTCTCCTCTTTCTTGAATTGTATTTTTCAGAGTAATAGATATAATTCATTTTTAACTTGAGATTTGGTGGTGTAATACCCATATAAAGATGTTCACTGCACCATTACACTGGCTCTGTAATCGCCTGTGTCACATAGTACAAGGCATTTAAAGCTCTGCCTGGAATACAGAAATCTGGAGCAGAAAAGCAAAGTCATAAACCCTATAAGCCTGATACAGTTGACATGAACTCAAAATATTCAGGGGTATTTTAGAAACAAATAGTCAGTCAGTTGGAACTAGATTCTTTACAAGAGAAAATAATCATATGTGGACATTAGATTTTTTAAACCAATATGTAGACATAAAAAAAATATTAGACTTGGAAAGATGATTTATGGAACTCCTCAGATGCTGCAGGGTATCAGCCACCCATTTAAAAAAAAAACTGCACTTTTAATTAAAAGATACATTATCTCTAAAATTAATGTCTGTACAAGATGTATATTGGTATTTGAAAGTATTGAAACAGACAGATGTTCTACTTAGAAAAGCACAAGATGCTTCTTATCTCTTACTCAAAAATTGGAAATGCACCAAAATTTTGTTCCTACAAAATCCAGCATTGGTGGTGCTTCCTTGCTTCTGTTGCTTTTGTGTTCTTTTATATTCTGCTGTTTGACCTCCTTTGTTGTTACAATGTTGCTACATGTGAGATGTGTATTGATTTATCCCCAACCTATTTCTGTATGATGCATCTCTGATTTATTTATTTATTTATTTTGAATTTGAAATATAAGATTATTACTTAAAGAGTGTATATAAGTTTCCAGACAGGAGTGATCTGCTTCTGTTGTTCCTGCACTTATGCTGGACTTTCCTCTGCAAAATCAGAACCTGGCATGGGGCACTCTTGAAATTTCCGTTCTACATTATGGTAGCAATTCCTGTATCTGAGCTACTTGTCAATGGTGCTCCCAGTCTAAGGGCAAACAAATGGAGAGGTGAGAGGTGATGTTTTGTTGATCAGCTTGATTCATTGCATACTTGCTATCAGAGAGATGCTGCAGAGGCATCACTTGGATGTGAAAAGACTGTCATTGAATTCAGGAAGACCATACTGCAGAGTGCTGCATAGTAAAAAGCACTGATAGGAGAGGGTGATAAATGAGTAGACAGCACAATATGTTTGCACAGCAAGAGCCTAGTAGGATGCTTTACTCTGAGATGGAATTTAAGAAGTAGGAGGAGCTCCCAAATGTCTGAGGCTTTTTATAATAGGTTATCTTGGCCCAAGCCATCAATGCAGATGTTTTCCTTTGTGTGACACTAAAGTACTAGTAAAGTGGGTTTTTTAAGTTATTTGCTTCCCAGAACTCTAAAAGGGGAGTAAATAAAAATAAATTCTTGTTAAGAATATGTCAGCTTAGGGTTGGTATAATTTTTTTCTCTTCCTAAGTTAATTATGTTGTTTGTGTTACCATGTCTGTGTATCGAGAACCACTGGCTGGTTCCTATCCCACTTAGTGGGAGGGGATGTGTTCTGTGGAGGCCTTAGGAGAAAGGTGGTGTCAACACTGAAGGTGTGGGACAGGGATGTCATAGTTATGGAGAAACGGGGGTATAGTAGGGCAGGGAGGCATAAAGACAGGCCACAAAACTCGACTAATTTTGTCAAACTTAATTGGTTTAATTGCTAATGAGGCAAATTGTTACGCTGCTGGCAGTATTCATGGCAGCCCAGACAGATCCTGTGCCTTAGTGCTCTTTGCCCCTTCACCTTCTGTCCTGCTGTAGAGAAGCAATGATCTGTGAGATGCCTGTGATGGGGATGCAGCCCCAGGTATGCAGCTCTTGGGAGAGGGTCATGCAGGAAAACCCTTAGGTCACTCTTTTTCTGGTACATAAAATACACATATTAAATTGGAAGGCAGGACTTTGGGAGAGAAATCTTTCTCTCCCCACAATTTTATTTCCCCCTTCTTACTTTCAGCCTTGTCCTGACTCACTTGTTTCTTGTAGCAGCCGGGGAAATATGGCTTTTACAAGAGAAGTAAAAATATACCTATATGGTTTCTGTGCTCATTCAGATCTAAAATGCTTTTAAAAGAAAAATAAGAACATGACTGGACAGGGTTTTTGTCACTTATGGTCTTCCTAAAAGAGAGAGATGTGATCACAAGGATGTGATATTTTGGTGACATCGTTAGCTGAGGAAAAATGATTGCACAACTAAACTTACTTCTTCTAGAAATGTGCAGAATAATGTTCTAAATTGAAATTTGGAAAGATGGCAGGAAGCTTCTTTGAAGAGACAGTCATTAATTAAATTAATGTTGTGTGAATCGATTTAATTAATGCACATTTAAACACCAAGTATCACTGTTTATATTTCTTTGCAAACTTATGAACAGGTCAGGTGAAGTTACACAGTCATTAGAAAGTTTGTCCTGTAATTTCTTCCTGAGGAAAAAATTGAAGTCCAGGTTTTTCCATATTTTTATGTTCATGCCACACAGCACATTAAGTTGTCATAATTCAGTATTTTGGAACTGATGGTATCTGTAATGGGGTCCAATGTATGTTGCCTTTCTTTAAAAAAAAGGACTTTGTATTGCTGTTGAGTGAAATGCACTCTGTTTGCTGTGCTATTCATTTCCCAAGTAACTTATTAAGGAGTGTAAGTTATTAAATATGTGACTCAGAGTTGTATTTTTATTTATTTATATACCTACCTGTAATTTCTTTTAATGGTAAACAGTTACAATTGACTAAAACCAAAATGTTACTTGGCTGCTCTCCGGCAGTATGCAACTTTTTATAAATCTGTCATCATCTTTGATTCATCACACACTAGGAAAATATTCATTACAGATTCAATCAATTCAGGAGTGTGCAAGCCCAGTGAGCAGAGTGGTGACTTTTCTTAATACCGTGTCCAATCTCAGTTGTGATGGACAATTTTCTTTGATAATGCACATTGCCTTCTCATGAGGCTGGATAAAAACATGTAAATGAAAGTGGTTAACTAGCAAGAACTTCCCACCCAGTGGACTGAATGGCCCAAAATTAAAGACTGCATGAAAAAAAAAAAACCTTTGCCACCTGCAGACATTCTGCTTTCTTCTTCCCACCCACATAAACTCACCAGTATTGCTTAGTTGGGAAGCTGACTGAAATCATGTTCAGGCAAAACTGTGTGTAGGCTATTGAACTCCATAGTTGGTCATGGAGTTTGTGTTCACAGACAAATGAGACATTTGTTTAATTACTCAGAAATAACATATTCCTGTCAAGCATTGTAGGGGCTGCCCAGGGAGGTGGTGGTTTCACTATCCCTGGAGGTGTTCAAGAAGTGACTGGCAGAGCACTTAGCATTATGGTTTAGTTGACAAGGTGGTGTTTGGTCAAAGTTTGGACTCAATGATCTTGGAGGTCTTTTCAAACCTTAAGGATTCTATGATTCTATGATATAATGGAAAGTTATTAAGAGTAGCAATATGATAATGTTCCTCTGCTTATTGCCTTAGCATAGATGTTTAGTGACAGGTGCAATGCTGCCAAGACAGCCTAATATTACAAATGTAGGATGACTGTTTTCCCTTCTAAAAAGGAGATAATTTAATACTAGTATAAGTACATAAAAACATAGGCCATTTAAATTCATTAGAAGTGACTTGAAAGACTTGCAGTACATAACAAATAAACTAAAAACTCTGTAAGATATATTTTGGGTAGTGGGAAATTACATTAAAAAGACATTAAAATGCATACATAGCTTTTAAGAGGTGGCTGCAAATGTGTATTTTTAAGATAGACTAAGGAAATAAGTGTGACACCTCTGAATTGCACTGCAGCTCACTTTTTCCTGGGACAGTGCAGTCCCTGTGACTGGGACCAACAAACTCCTTTCCATTCAGTTGTTTACAGCTGTTTCTGATTTGACTAAGGTGCATGTCCCTGCCAGAGTTTTTTCTGGTGATGAAATTAAGCTCTTACTTTACAGGTTGGTAGCAGTCTAGTTAATGTTATATTGATGAATTGTCTTAGTATCTCTCTAAACTCACTAAGAGCAGAAATACAGAAGGAAGGGAGAAAACTACGACAAAGCCGGAGTCTTTGTGAACATCAGTATTCCTGATGTGGGTCTTTTTAAAACCACAGTTATAAATCTGTTAAATTTTTTTTTGTAAATTAATTGTGCATTTCAGTGAAACTATTCCAAATTCATGCTCAGGTGAAACTCTACAGTGGAATTTGACTAAAAATTCATGGCACTAGCAGTTTTATCTTTGTCCTTCAGGGTCAGTTCCAGAGAAACAGTTTAAATTCTCTAATGATGAGAAAATTATTAACATGTTTTGCTTCTGCAGACTAAACCCAGAGTAAAGGCTCTGATTTTGGGTTTAGATGGAAATTTAACTTTCTGCTAATTAGAATAGCAGCTATTGATGTACTCACACCTGGCTAATGGCTCTACAGGATTGAAGAGATTACCATGCACTGAAGTGGTTCTCCTATGTACAAAACAATGCCATTAGAACTCCAACATAAAGGAAATCTAATCTTCAGGAAGCACCCTTTTTGTCTTTTGGATACTAAAAATTTAGGATTTGTTACTCTTAAATATTTTCCTTAAGAAAGGTTGATCATGAGTGGTGATTCTCAGTTCAGTTGCATTCTTTAAAGCTTCTGCTGTCTGTGAAACACTGAGCTAAGGAAGAGGTGACATATGAGGAAGGGGTAAGTAGGCAGATGTCTGGGACAAAATATAAGCTACTCTAATATTAATTTTTCCCGTCACAACAAGCTCTTTCTGCAGTAACATTCATAGCTCATTGTCAAGTTTAGTTTTAAACCTTCCATCTTCTATTTCAGTAGAGGCCTAATTGCTTTTGTTTGGAAAATAGAATTTAAAGTGATCTTTCGGTACAAACTACTGCTTGGAAAGAAACAGGACTTTTGGGAGTGAGGAAGGCAGTAATGATGATGTTGTTAGGAGCTGCCTTAGGCTGAGCCTTGGTGAACAGTGCAGAAAGCAGCCTTGCATTGCAGGGCTGTGGAAACAGGACTGCCTTCTAGTGAGCACTGCTGTGGCCTTGGCTTCTACTGACCCACTGAGAGAGATTGGGGAACAGAAGACAAAGTCTTGCTGTGGTGCTATAGGAACCTCCTTGAGATGTAGGCTGTATTAAAACAAATTCTCCATCTTCTGTTTTTCAATATCAACTTGCCCAAAGGGTAGGGGCTACTCCAGTGAAATGCTCTCTAGTGGTTGAAGCCATCTATTTCTCCCTCTTATAACTCACCTTCTTGGTTGTGGTTCAAAGCCTATAGTATGATGTTGAGTACTTCGTGAATGATGAAAAACTCTAGGTTTTAGTGAGTTACATCAACACTTTATTTTAACAAGTTTCCTTGCCATCTGGTATTTTTCAAGAGTTGGAAGAAATCTTCCCCTCTTTGCCCTCCAGATGTCAAATTTAAAAACACTTGCTTTCACTGGAATATTTATATCCTGATTAGCAATAATGAAGGCAAATCCAGCGTTTTAGCTCATGGAAGCTGAAGCTACCCTGTTAAAAAAAAGTTATGAAAACATCTTTTCCTTTGGATGTGTGGACTGTTGCGTGGTTCACAGTGTGTAATGCTTGTTTGGAGGCACTCCGTCAATTCTCAAAGCTTTGCATCACCGAGCGTGACAGCTCCTGAGAGATTAAATAGCTGTTACCATCAGAACATTAATCAGTTTTTCTTCCATTTCTGCAAGTACAGGGAAGGATAGGTGTACTTATAAAGTGTCATGAGGATTACACTGCAGCACTTCCTGGATAAACTTCAGTGCCACTGAAAAAGGGGGAAACAGTACCAAACAATCTCTTGACAGCTGTCATGTTTCCAGAAGTGTTTGATCAGATCTTCCAGTCTGAGAGCTAGATACACTGTGGGTACATCCAGCCTCCAATACCAGTTACTTCTGCTTCTGTTTGCTTCCATTCTAGTGGTAGAAATATGATTTGGTAGTCAACTAATCCAGTAACAGTTAATTTACAATGATCTCCATCTTACATGTAAAATGATTTATAATGAATGGGTATTTGGAAGTTTGGGGAAAAACCTGCCTTTGGCTAATTCTCACTTCTTCAAATGCTTCCTAAAACTTTATGTTTAGAAAATGTATCATGTCTTTAAAAAGTGTCTGGATTGTTTTACATGGGTTGTACCGAAACAGCATGAGAATCTCTCAAATGAGTGAAATTGATATTTATAATATAATTCTAAAATTGTTCCAGATATGAGGGTGGGCCATGGAAGAGAGCCTCTTGTTTTTTTTTCCCTTAGGACAAGAGATTAGGGGAGGTGGAATTGGTTTGTTTGGGGTTTTTTTGTTTGTTTGTTTCATAATCTAGCTACATGATTTGTGGTCTTTCTAGTCACTATGCATCTCCTTTTTTTTTTGGCTGTGGATTGAATTTCCCCTTAGTTGTAGAACAGAAATAGCTGAATCCAGAGGAGAAACTTTACTGTTTAGGCTCTTAATTTAAATAGCCAGTGTTGCATGCATAGAATCTATTTCACTGCACTGTGTACTCCATGTGGAATGACACAGAAGAAAGCAGCAGTCTGATCTAACATGTATAGTCTCTGGATATATGCTGGTTGGGGTTCCCGACTTGTAGACGGGAATATATGAGGAAAAAAGTTATATAAGGAAGAATCTGTTCTTATCAAAGCTGATTGTTTCTTATTGTTTTTACGCTGAGCAGTCATTACAATGTGAATATATACAAATATAAACATCAATCAATTTTAAAAAAAAACAGCTCTATCCTTATAAATCCAGGAATTTTACTCTCCCTGTGGTGAGAACACAAATTGCCCAGCTGTCATCTTTCATAGCAGAAGGAAGAAAAGTGTTTCAAGTTGGAAGTGGGATTGGGGGGAAAAGAGCACATGGCAGGCACGGGGAAAAATTTGCCCTTAATGGCTTTCTTGTTGTCCTTCTGTAAGCAGAAATGGGAGAAGAGAAGCCCCTAATTTGCTCTGTAGAAAAAAAGTAGTCTGTGTACACCATGCAATAACTGATCTCATGAGGTTCACTTTATCACTATATCCTGACTTTCTGTGGAACCAAAGTACCAGATACCAAGTGTCTGTACAAAATATTGAGGAATACTTCCTCAAAGCAGTTATCTCACATGAAACCTGCATTATGTTCTGTGCAGCTAACTGCCTGGGCTCGTTCTAGCTTCACTATTGGGAGCCATTATTGCATTGTGGTGGGGATTACATTACATTGGGATCTTTTTCATTTTGATATTTATGGCACAAATTTGGAGAGGATGTTTTAGAAGTAAAGGGGTCTGGAATGAAACATGTAGAACCAATTGTTGTATGCACCGAGTTAGGTGCATTCTTTGAGTTATCATTGTGTCAGAGTATTTTGATCCAGATTTTTTTTCCTTTAGTTGTCTGAATTTTGTATACTCTAATTTGAAATGTCGCAGGAAGATTGAAGCATCTGACTGAAATAGATTTACAGTAGTTGTGATCTTAGAATTCTTTGAAAATCGTGTCCTTCTTGAGGTAATTAACAACACAAATGAGGGCACAATAACATACAAATTTTAAAATTTAAATTTTTTTTTAACTAGTTTGATTTTCTTGTTGCTTTGCTTGGAGTTATAGTCCTTTCTCTTGCATTTTCCAAAGCTCTGATCTGTATGTTGTCCTTTCTGTGCTCTGCTGAGAACCTTTTCTAACTTTTTTAGAACGTTGTTTTAATGTGTTTAGGTTTTTCATTTTTACATTTATTCTTTTGGTGAAAAATGCTCATGCAGTTTTGCTAAAAAATAAACAGGAATTACAAATTAATTTCATCCAAATGACAAATAAGTAGCTTTAAAATGCAAGTGATAGGAACCAAATGTGCTACTGTTGCCTTAAACATACTTGCTTCGAGGGAGTAGGGTAATATCATGTCCACAAGCACAAATTCAACAAAAACTAGAATTTTAGGATATAATAAGAGCTCATTACAAATATATATATATATCAGTGCTATTCTGAGATGTTACTTCTAGTTATAGCAAGTCTAAGGAAGTATTTGAAAATTAGCAGTGCATAATAAATTGGCTTTGAAATATTAGCAAATTGCTATTATTTTCCAATTATGATAATATTGTTCATTATTAGTATGATAATTCATTGTCATAAATAATGCTCACCTCACTTAAAATTCCTCTCCACCCTCGCTTCACGTTACAGAATCAGTTCCTGAATTTCTGAGCTTGTATAACTCTCCATATGTCACTTGATAGCCTTTGCCCATGCAAGGAACAGATGCGTTCAGCCATCTGATCTGTTCGGCATTGGTAGCAGTGGTCTATAAAGAGGAAGCAGGCTTTGGCCTGGCCAAAGAACTGAACTCCAGCAGCTCTGGCACTTCATTGTGGCCATGCTAGTTAGGAAATTGCTACCCATACTCAGGATCCAGTCCTGCAGTCAGTTCTGGAGGCAGACTGTACTATGTGTGGTTTTATCTAGATACTGTTTTCAAGTACCTTATATCAGAAATTGAGTAAGATACGTTGTATGAATATTGTGTCTGGTTTGTGGGGGAAGACCTTGATTTTTAAATACAGAAAGTTTTTTCAGCTGCCTTGATGCAAAGTGCAATAGCTGGTGTTGTGACAGAGTTGTGATTTTAAGCTCAGAGTTCAGAGATTATGGAAACTGAAATATTTGGTTTTCTCTGGATAGTATTTTACTCATTCTCAAAGCTAGTCTAGTGTTAGTGAGGCAATTTGTATTTAGTACTTTGAAGAATTTATGGTGAAAGTATAATTCTCTTTAATTTCTGAAGTCATTAGTATGGAAAGAAGCTCTTTAATTGAGAGGAATTATACTATGATTTAGTGAGGCACATCAAAATATTCTTCAGGTGTGTGCTTAAAAAATTGGGATAACATTGTAATTGCTTTGTTGCTGGGTCCATTAAAAAACCAAAAAAGAAACAACTGTGAAACTCATTCTTGTAGCCAAAGGTATCCACTGGAAGGTTGTTACCAAGTATGAAATTCTGGATGTTTGTGTCGGTAGTGTTAGACTGTTATTGGGTTTATGATGCTCAGGTATTTATATCTCTTAGTACTAATATAAATCAGACTAACTTCAACAGGTGCCCCAAATACTACTTTTATTTAAACATAGACCATCCTGATAAACAAAGTAAAGTTGCAAAGGAGAAGTAGTTTACTGAGTGGACTTGCATTGAGATTAACAGAATTAGAACTCAGTCCCCAGTACTGGAATTCTCTAGTGATTGCAAATTTATTCAAGTTAGGACTGTGTCTGACTCTCTTCAAAGACATCTACCTGTAACTATTGTTAATGTATTGTTACCAAATGTTGGTTTGTTTTTCTTCAGTTTTGATGCTGTCTGTAGATGTTAATTTTGATTGAGATTGAAAGCAGATGTAATAACTTCTAGGTTATCACTTTGCCAAAATTATCAAAATGCACAGTTAGAGAAGTGCTAAAGAAGAGAAGGTGGGAAAGAACCGTAGAGGGAAGAGAGTCTTCAGATTAACATCTGCTTTTCCTTATGTTCTACTACAAGAAGCAACATGAAAACACTGATTAACCTCTTAAGGGAATATTTATGTACATATATTCATATACCCATCTCAGTGCTGCATACACAGGCATATTTGTGAATAAAGGTGTATATATAATATGTGCTTGGAGGAAGCACTTGTATGCCTTGAATACACCTCTGAAGCAGTTCTTCCTTTGATCTAGCTAGTAAGCTGGTTGATGTAATTTTGAGATTCTGTTGCTGTTGCCTGTTATTATAGCCCTTCCTACTCCTTTTGTCAATTAATTATTACAAATGTTGTGCTTTTTAGATTGATATCTAGACTTCTAGAAAGTGCATGCATACCCAAGAGACTGAAGATGTCCTGTAGGTGCCAGAGAAGGATGTAGCAATATGAGCAGTCCATCATATTTTATTAAAGGAAGGAAAACTTCAGTTGTTTCAAAGGTCTTTAAGATCATAATACAGCTCTTTAACTTGGCCTGGAACCAGAAAGGTGATCAGTGCAGTATGTTTAGGAAGTACTGATTATAGTGTGCTTGTTAATGGTTTAACTCAGAGTTCAGCAGAGCCTCATAATTACTTCAAAGGCTCTCAAAATACCTTGATGTGTGTTCTCATGTTTCAATAGAGCTTTGCAGAGTTGAGGCCTCTGTGACCTGAAGGCAAAGTTCTGCTTTGGTTATTCATTGTAGCACAGTGGAAACACAGACTTCACATGGGTTCCTTTTGACTCACTGGACTTTGGAAAAGACTTTTTTTGTCAGGTTGCAGCCCTTTGAGTTCAGAGAGCCTGTCCTCTGAAATTATAATATCTATACACAGTGTGAGGTAATGTCTCTGGAAAAGCCACAAGCTTCTCCTTCTAAACAGCTTAATGGCAGTGTCCAGCAGTGACTTGCTGCTGTCCAAAGTGAGATTCAAAGTAATGACCAAGCTTCCAGAAGCTGTGTCACATGTGTCACGTCATCTTTTAGAAAGAGAGTTCTAAATGATATGTTTGTGTCAGCAGCTCAAGAGGTTTTTAGTTTTCTTTTAGAAAACTTTAGCATGCTGGGCATCAGTGAAGTTAAAAAAAAAATAGAGTATCTGGAAGCTGTATGCTGTTGTTCCTACTTAAAGCAGGCCTTGTTGGATAGGATTTCTCTCACATACTGCTGCGTTCAGACCTACTCATTAGGAAGCCTGTATTTTGTCAGAACTAGTTAACAAATCGCTGCAGCTGTCATACTGTTTTGGACTTAAAAACTGTGGTTTCCTGTAACAGTATTTTTTAATAAATGTACTTTTTCTTTCCTGGTACATTGCTGAAAATGGTTGTTGAAGAATTTGAATTAGGGAAGACCCCTAATAAATGGAAAATAAACTTGTGGAAACTAATTTAGGTCAAGTATATTAAGTTAATAACAATATTTATGCCAATGTATAATTGCATACCTGTTAAATTATTGACAGAAAACTGCTACAATTTTTTTTTAGTAGGATTTTTTTTTCCAATTAGATGTTTCTTGTATTGAAGTATTACGATTTTGTGGAGGTATCAGGAAATTACAGTCAGTCCTGAAAAAATTTACAAAATAATTCTTATTTTAAAAGGTCCCTAAATAAGAAGTAAATTTATTTAATAAGTTATGTTATTGACATTGGTATAATGTGGTCAATGAACTTCAATAAAGGTAAAGAAATTGCGTATGATCTTACCATTTAGATTGGTCTGTTTATATTTGAATGGTTTCACCTGAGGTGAAACTTGGATCAAATTACTATGAAGTAAAAGTTAAACTGTCTTGCATTGTGGGGTTTTGGTGCCAAAAGATTTTATAATGAAAAAATGTCTAGATTAACCCACTACATATGCAAAAGAAAAGCTTATACATAGTTTTTCATGCATACTTACTATGTCCCTAATAAAATCTCAGTATTTCTCTGTCTTATTAAAATTAAATTATTTGTATTAAATATTAATAGTTAGTAGTGATACTGAAACTCCTACGCTTAACATTTTTATGCACTATTGTTGCTGTCCTGTTTATGGTTTCCATTTATGTTGGGGACTGCTCACTGGTGAAAAGGTGATACAGGAGGTCTTGGTCAGGAATTATGTGTGGACATTTCAAGCATTAAACCTCCCCTTGGTTTAATAATGCTGGTTTCTTTGTGACTGCACTGCAACCAATTAAAAGTGTAAATGAGGTCAGGAGTAACAGGAGTGTAAGCCAGGAGATATGGGTTTGTTGGTCTAAGGAGGTATTTTCCCAGTAAAGTTAGGGAAACTTACTCTGGCTTTCAAAAATTCTGAGATCATCTTCTGGAATATGTGTTCTGCTCCTCCACCCCATGCTCTCCAATCCTCTGTTGTTTCCAGAGAAAGGGCTTCCAGCTGGAGGAGGCATAGATGGGGCTGGAATAGGTTGTTGGAATTATCATTCATTAGGAATAAAGCAAGATTACAGTTTTACCCAGTGCAGGTGGAGAGGTATTACTGGGTTGTCAAAGGAGAAATACCTCTTGAAGCCAAGTGGATGAAGATAGATATTAAGGCTAAACAACACTGACACGGGAGACACAAGAATACACTGATCATAGACAAGAGGCTAAGATGTAGTTTCTTACTAGAAAGATGCAGTTCTGAAGCACTGTTCTGGTTTGAGCAAGGTAAACAACAACCCACCTGTTTTTCATGTGGAAGTAGCTTGGCTGACGAGCGTAGTTATGTGTTGTAGCAAAAGACTGCCCACTGTGGGCCAGGAGAATCTTCTCAGACCTCTCATGAGAGTGTAGTATTGGCCAACAGTCCTCACACTCTTCCTTTCACATTCTTTGAATTTATGCACAGTTCCTCTTCATGGTCATTTGGTTTTACATGTTTGCCCCTGAAAAATCAAATTTATGCTGAAGGGAAACTTATGTTTCACTTATTCTTATATCCCTGAAATTGATCTTCACTATTTCTGGCAATGGACCATTTGCTAAATGGTATCATCAAGGGCTGTGTCTGTGGGGAACCTAGTGTGAAGAACTTCTATTTGAGAATAAATTTATTGCTGGTTTACGGTGGCCACCTGAGCTCTTCACCAGAAAAAGCAGCAGAGAGAAGTGCTGTTGCATTCACCAAATATGGCATTAATATGGTCTTGTCATTGGAAAGGAATGATGGCTGGGAAGTCCTTCTATAGGATCTCAACAGTGGGGATAACTGATTTTTGCTGTCATTCAGTGTTCATTGTGTGCACCAGTCTCATGTGGGGGTTTAATTATTGCTATGATTGCAAGTTCAGCCCAAGGCTCTAGCTGCCAGAGGCTCATAGTGCATTATTTCTATGTAATGAAATGAGTTTTAAGGAAAGAGGGAGAAGAAAAGGATTACTTTTTGGGTGACTGTTGTTTTGAACTTTGTCTTCTGATGTGTCTGGAAATGCATAAAATAATATAAAAAGCTTTCTATATATCCCTACCCATTTCATTTGATATGTTTTTGAGAGAATATTTAGGGTCACTATTTTGTCCTAGATTTTTTATGAAGTCCATTATTTCAGGTCCCAGGGCAAGATACGGACTGGAAAAGTCAGCTTCAAACATTATGTTGGCATGATTTTGAAAGTCTGTGGCTGTTTTATGAGAAGAATGGGAAGGAAAAAAGAGCAGGAGTATGCTACTGGAATGTTTAGCTAATGACCTCTATTATGAACAATTATTATTATGATTGCTTAAACATTGCCTTTTGCTATCATGTTTTCATCTCTGGAAGGAATTCTAAATGCCTCTTTCCTACACAAAAGTGAATGTTTCTGTGAAATTTTCAGCAAAGCCAACAGAAGCATTTTCCAGTAATAGAAGAGCAGGGAATATGTTCTCTTTCAACTCTTCTTTCATCTGATCAATTGCATGAGAGGGAAATGGGAAAGAGACTGAAAGATGGTCGTATCTTCACTAGGGAGGTGTGNGCTGCAAATGGTCCATTGTTCTTGGGAAATGAATAGAGGGGGTAGAATACATAGCTTTGATCACCCCCACATAGTGATAACTGGTCCCACCTGCTGAACTAGGACAGTGTGAAAGCTGGTTTCAGTCTGAGAAAGTTACAGTTGTTTGAAGACTTGCATAAATATGTATCACTTGTGATTTATATTTCATCCAAAGATGGCAAGATAGTAGGCTGCACTATGTTATTCATATGAAGCTGAGGTACCTCTGATTCATGCCCACAAGTAAGACTTCAACTGGTCTCACACAACCTGTTAAAGGTGTCTGTGGAAATAACATCACTAACTGCAGTCAATATTTAATCATACCTCAGTGATGCACGGAATAAAGCTGTGCCTTACAGGTAGGCCAAATAGATGAAGGTGGGTGCTGATTGATCCCTTTACTGTGGTGTCACTTACCAGAGGAGTTGGCAAATGATGAAATTTGATGGCATGCAATTTTTTTTTTTCTGTAGCTGTGAAAGATACATTTCATAGGTTTGGATGTGACTTCTTAATAAATGTGAAATCCTCACTTTCTTTTGTGCTCACATCTACCTCAATACCAGCAAGCTGTAAACTGAAAGCTGCAAGTAGGGGTTTGTGTACATAAGAATAATATGCATACTGACACTGAATAATCTTAGCCACCTAAATAGCTTTTGTGGAGTTGGTAGAGCCCCTGCTGAGGACTATAGCAAGCGAAGAGGGTGTATGATATTGACTGTAAAGTCTTTAATGTTCTGCCTGCTTTGCCGTAGGTAATAATGCAATGAGAGCAAATAATGCAAGCCAATAGCACGTGGAGAAAAATAATAGGAACTTATTACAGATAAATGTACTTGCACATTTCATGCTTTGCTTTTTGTAATGAATCCATCAGGTCAAACACTAACATACGTTAATTAAACACCATTTTCCCACAGAACTCAGTAACTGGTTATCAGCCCTTAGAATATTAGTGCCATTATCCAGATTGGTCTCAGCCCAGTGCAGATCAGCATTTCACAGTCGGGTCAAGCTGTGATTACTCAAATTGATGAACTCAGTGGACTGGCAGTGGAAAGCGGAATTGTGCCCATGGATATGGGCTGACTGTTGCGTTACTTCACCAGGCCTGTAGCAATTAAGTCATATCATGCTGAGGAACAGTGTTTCCTTTAACTGCATGGTAACTATTCAGGCTTTGAGTATCTATGGGCTTGTCCATCAGGCACTGTCTCTTTTGAAGAGATCCTTGGCCCCAACTAAAGCAAACAAAACATTACCTTGTCAAGCAGAGCAGGACTGTTTAGGTAGGAGGCATGGTTTTATTGAGAAAACATACTGTGGTTTTGATAGTTGTTGCCTAATTTGATGCCAAAAAGGAACTAAAGGTAAAAGTACAATATTCATTATTTGTTTAATCATGAAAATATCCACCAAAGCCAAATCTCAAGTCACATTAGTAAGAGGTGGGGTTTTTTTCTTGTTTGTTTTTTTTTTCTTTTAGTGTATTTCATTAATGGCTTTGCATAATGACAGTCTTTATCTGTCTATCTGTCTTTACAGTGTGTGGGCATATTGTGCCCTGTGTCATTGTGAGATTTCAGGCACTTTTACAGAGGCTATCTCTATTATATTACGTAGTTAAAGCTACTTTTGCAACGCAATTTAGAAGCATCCCTTGGGGGAGCTAAGTCATTGGAAAGAGGGAGCTGGCTCTAATGGGTATCTGACTTGGATTAATAACCTGGGGGCTCAACATGAGCCAGCAATGTGTGCTCACAGTCCAGAAAGCTAACTGTATCCTGAGCTTTATCAGAAAGCAGCATGGCCAGCAGGTCAAGGGAGGTGATTCTGCCCCTCTGCTCCACATTCTGAGACCCCACCTGGAGTGCTGTATCCACCTGTGGAGTCCTCAGCACAGAAATGACATTGATCTGTTGGAGCGAGTCCAGAGGAGGGCCACCAAGTTGATTAGAAGAAAGGCTGAAAGAATGGAGTTGTTCAGCCTGGAAAAGAGAAGGCTTCAGGGTGACCAAATTATGGCCTTCCAGTACCTGAAGGGAGCCTACAGGAAAGATGGAGAGGGACTTTTTACAAGGGCATGTAGTGACAGGACAAGGGGAAATGGCTTCAAACTGTAAAAAAATAAGTTTACATTAGATATTAAGAAGAAATTCTTTACTGTGGGGGTAGTGAGGCACTGGAACCCAGAGACTTTGTGGATGCCCCATCCCTGGAAGTGTTTAAGGACAAGTTGGATGGGACTTTGAGCCACCTGGTCTAGTGGAAGGTGTTCCTGCCTATGGCAGGGGGGTTGGAACTAGGTGATCTTTAAGGTTCCCTCCACCCCAGGCCATTCTATG
Organism: Sclerurus mexicanus; assembly: GCA_013396755.1. NCBI lineage: Eukaryota > Metazoa > Chordata > Aves > Passeriformes > Furnariidae > Sclerurus > Sclerurus mexicanus. The sequence continues at coordinate 80,201 of VWZF01000149.1, read as the reverse complement.
ATTCTATGAATCCGAGGTAGATGATGTGAAACCTGTCAAAACCTCACTGTATTGAAATGTTATCATACTTGTCTACAACCTCTGTAGAGCCCTTCCTCCCTGTTTTGTCTTTTGGTTTTTTCTTCATTTTTGTGTATGAAAATCTCATCTTTATTTTTTGACAGATGCTTTATTCTGCCTTCAGCGTGTTTTCATATAATCTATTTCATACTGGTTTTGTTAATATTGCTGTACTTAAGATATATGCTGTCTCCCCAGGGCATTGGCTGTACCTTCTTTCCGAGTAATATTGTGCATATAATCCTACTGAATTGCAATTATATCCACCAATCAAAATTCATGACTCTGTAGAGTTGCTGCCTTGTAACTACACATTTCATTCTTCATTATGAGACCTTTGATGATATAACTGGCAGCCTGTAATCAACTGAAGTGCAGAAATTTTGAAGTGCCAGGGCTGTGAGAAATAATCTGTGAAGCTACAGCACAGGTTGGCTTGTTTCAATGGCTGTGGTAAAACCACGGGATAACAAAAGGTAAAGGAGGTGAACATAGAGCAGCCACATGGTATATAGGTAAACTGGTTATTTTTGGAAGTGATACTCAGTCAAAGGTCAGAAATGTGTAGCACCAAGAACAACTTCAAGGATTAAAAGAACAAATTACATAATACCAAGTATTAGTGATTAAGCCATATAGGAACTGAGTCACTAGACAAGGCTTCTGAAGGAGGAGAAAGCTTAGCCTCCCTGAGCCATGAGGCCATTTTAGGGAGTGCCTCCATGGTCTCTCTATGCTCCTTCCCCTCTAGACCATCCTCTGTGTGGTAGACATATATGTAGCTTAATAGTTAATAAAAGATTTAGTAAAAATATAACTGCCTTCTTCTACTCTCCATTTATCAAGTGATGTCTTTAAATTTCTTCTAGGTCAGGTGGAACCATGTTTTAAGAAAATATGCTTTTGTCAGAAGCTGATATTTTGACTCTCAAAGATTAATCTGGTAGTTTCTTTTTGCCATGTATGTTTTGGAATATACTGTCAGACTGTCAGACTTTGTGCAGTTGAGTGTTGTCGGTCTTAAACTCTAAGTTTGAAAAGCTTCAAATTAAATTATCTTTTTTTCATTTAAGAGATAGAAATGTTCAGTTAAACTGAATGGTCCCCTGGCATTTTTGAGGCTCTATGTACATGTGCACTCATGATGTTTTACAAAGAGACAAGGCAGCAGTTGGAGATGGTGAATGTTTTGTTAAGAGGTGAATTATAGCACATAAGGAGATCAGAGAGCTGGTCTGGGACTTTCTTCAGCAGGACAGACTGGCCTGTGTTGGTACCTGAAAAGTTCCCCATGTAAAATTAATCTGCAAGGGTATTAGCATATGAATATTGCAGCTTATGAACCTATACTCTGGCTGAATAACTTTCCATAACTAATGCTGACACATTGAATGGTTTTCGATACTCCTATAAAAAAACCCCTACTTCTGAAATATGATTTTATCAAATAGTTGGTATATTATTAGATCAGTGAAGTCAGTTACACACTGCAAACATAATAGTATGTAAATTAAACCAAAAGTTAATTTTACTTTTTCCCTGAGCAATGGAACCATGTCCTGATGGATATTGCATTTTAATTTTCTTTTGGTTGATCATATTATATTTTCTTTCTCCTGTTACTTCCCATAAACAGTATAATTTCATAGTGCTGACAGCCTATATACTAAAAACCACAATGAAATGGGGAACTGCGTTATTTCCTATATACTGACAAATCTCTTTGGTTAATGTGCATTCAATAAAGATAAAATAGCAAATGTTATTAAACCAGGGGAAAAGCACAATGAAAGTTATTAATGTGCTTTTTGGTGATGTTATGCATGTGCCACTTTTTTTTCTTTCCTTTAAAAATATAATTTTGTTGAAATAAGACAGCAAGGAAAAACTACATTTTAAAAGTGCAATAGCAATGAAGATATTTGTTTCAGTGCAGTCTCAAATGATGAAAGAGGCCATTTTTTTTGGGGGGGGGGCAGCAGAGAGAGTATTAAATGCTGTTCTCTGTTTTCAATTAAACAGCAGCATTAACCATAAAATAAAAGTTTAAGAATTAATAATTTTTCCTTCCTCAGCCAAATTTCCTCACAGATTTCCAAATTATACCCAGAGGAGGAATTTAAAAAAAAAAAAAAAGACTGGCTGGATTTTTTCACTTGCATTTCACAGAACCGTAATATTGTCTTTTATTATGAGCCACATAAGGACTCAAATTTGAAAAACGACTTAGGGGGCCTTTACCTAGAGAGCTTTTAGTCCATGTTGCCTCAGAGCAGTGTTGGTCAGGATGGGAAGCACCTGTCCCCTAGTCAGTGGCTATTTTGTGTTTGAGGAGCCTCAGCTGGTTGCCTGGTTTTTGCTCCTGCTGTACAGTTGTGTAATCACTTCAGTGCTGCCACCCTCCTTAGGGCTGCCGAAGTTGGCAGCTCTCTGCACCCAGAGGAGCATCTCCTGTCTGTGCTGCTGGTACCCATGAAAACTAATGAGCCAAATGGCACCTCTGTGTGGGCTTTGCTGGGAGAGTGTTGGCTGGGATGATCACCTCCAGGACAGCAGTCCTTCCCCGTGTGTCTGGCTCAGGGCTGCCTCTTCCCCTTCTCAGCTCTAATTCTGCCCTTCCCAGCTCTCCGAGCTGTAACGGGCTGTTTATTGCCATGACCACGGCCACTGATCTGTCTCCTGGTAGTGGTGGTTGTGTCTCTTGCTCCATACCCTGCATTTCAGTGGTAAGTCAAGCAGCTGTCGGAAACTGAGCAGGACCCCTGTATGCATTTTGACCCCCTGTGTGCTTGTTTGTACTGCTTCATAGTGTTTGAGAGAAGCTTTCTAGGATTAAAAACTCCAACGAGCCAAAAACTAAAAAACCTGTACAGCTGATAAATTGACCCGGGTTTTGTCCACACTCAATCCTTGGAAGCACCTCAAGACACTCAGTTGACTTAAAGCCATCATTGAAAGTTCTGCTTTTGCTAGGCACTGCAAGTGGGGAAATCTTAAGGCAGGAGAGGACTCTTCTCTTTCAAAAATAAGGGATGGGTGTCTGGATTGGTTTTATTATTAGCACTGCCTCACAGCTTTACCCACTGAAGCACTGCTACAGTAACATAATATGTATTTCCAAGTGTCAAGGCTTCCCCTTCAAAGCTTAACTCAGTTATAAATCCCTGTGGAAAGTGAAGACCTTTAAAATACTTAATAAAGTCTAATCTTAATCATATTCATCATTATTAAAATTTGAAATAGGTTGAAATACTTAAGGTAAGTGAAATGAAAAAACTAATAAAGAGCATGAAACACACTGGAGAAATGGAAGAATAATTGCTAAAGATTAAGAAATCTGAAATGGCCAAACATGAAAAAACCTTCATTTCCAATAAGCATTTATTTAAAAGTTTTGAAATAGCTTAATAATATAAAAGAAGATTTTAAAAATGAATTGAATGGTAAATGCAGCAGAGTGGCAAGACATATTTAAACACATTGAAAATTATACTAGTCCTGTCTTGGTGCTTCAGGCATGATTTAGGCTTTGTCAGTTCTTAGAGAGTTGCTTCACCTGCCAGCAAGGAGACAATACTACTGTTGCTGTTGAAACAAGGATAAACCCCAGATATGGTTAACTGGATCACTAGAAACCATTCAGCACCTGCCTTGCTTGAGTTTAATCAGAGAACATAGAGTTGTGTTCTCTTCAAACCACTGTACCTGACCTTAGAAACTATATACAAATAAACTTAGTGCTGTTAATCAAGACTATGTAGACATTTGAATAGAGTAAAATGGCCTTAAGCCAGTAGTTTCTGTAAGCTTCAGTGACTAGGTCATGAACAATAAAGGCCAAAGAGGTAAAGGTGAAGAAGAGGAGTTAAAGACCCCTAGAGTGAGGCCAAAGACCAGAAAGGACCACCTCATCTTGATGCCAGAAGAAGATTCTGGAAGGCTCCACCCAGACTCTACCTAGTCTCTGCCTAATCATTAATATGTATAATCAGATGTTCTAATCTTATTACTATGCAAAATTGTATATTGTAATCGTGTAGTGAAATGTATAAAATGGCTCATTTTGCACTACTGACTCTAAGCTAGCTTGTCCAGCACGAACTGGCTAGCTTTCCAGCGCTGCTTGAATAAATACCTTTGCATCTAAAAGAACAAACTCTCTCTTAGCAGTTCCTTTCTTACCAAGGTTTTTTGGCATCACTGTTGATATATATATTAATTATTATCATTGTAGTAATAGCAGTTTTCATAAGTAGTACTTAGGAGTAGCAAGGCACTCTGGCTGAAGATACCAGCTTGCTCAGTCTTGTACAGGCCAAGCAAAAAGATATTTCCCTTCCAAAGAATGTGTAATCCAAACATGAAAGGAAGGACATTTTTGGTTTTAGTTAAAAATTATACACAGCTAATCAAAGTGTTTGGTTTCTATTGTCTCGTCTTTATTTCTTTTTTTCTGCCAGCGAATGAAAAGAGGCGTTTGTAAAGTACAGTTCAGAATGTAGTCTGTGGGAGAAAATGGACTTTAATATTTTAAAAATTGATTCTAGTAATTTTATTTGTATTTTAGGGATTACTTACCTTGACCATGCTGGTTCAGCACTTTACCCAGAGAGTCTACTTAAGGCTTTTACTGATGACCTCAGAAACAATGTTTATGGTAAGTGCAAAACAGCATTCCCGTTAGTCTTCTCAAATCTCCATCTAAATAGTTTAAAAATGTGCCTGTTGGAAGAGATCTTTTGCAGGTTTTTTTAACACTGCAATACCATAGTTGGAAGACCAGTGATTTTACAAAGGAGGCATGGGCCCTCTGTGTAATTTTATTCTTTGATGGCCAAGGATGTGTCGGTGCTGGTGAAGAAGAAAAATCAAAGGGAGCAGGATTGTTGCCTCCGAGCTGGGGCACCATGCTTGGGATAAAGAAATACGGTGTAGCTACGCTGTTTGTTCCATCTTTGTGATTTTTACACACGAAGTGCAAAACCAGTTTCTTATGCAATGACCAGGATCCAGAACCCCCCTCTGTCTCAGTGAGAGTCATCACATACCATAACTCAGTATATGCATTTTATTTAGAGGAAAGCCTAGCTCAAAGATTCCAAGTGAATTTAGGCAGGGAATAGGTGCTGTACCTCTCTCAGATTATTGGACTTTGGCACATACTCAGAAAAAAGATGTGTATTGCCAAAGCAATCTTGCACATAAGAATGCGAATAAAAATATCTAGAGAATTTAGCTATTACAGTTGTGGATGGGGCCACTTCAGCACCACCTGTAAGTGCTTCATCCCTGAATCCTCTACCTTTCATTTCTTTCTAACATTATTATCTAGTCAAGATAAGTGAGGGTGATTTTATACAAAGGCAGCAGCATCCATTGTTTAGGAAATATTGTTACTGTGTGAGACAATTTACGTTAGAGTCATACTTGACCAGAAAAAAATATACTGTACAGTATTATGCTGTGAGTGGTCCCACTGAAGTAATCAAAATTTTGTATTGTGTGTTACTATCTGTGGGTCATGTGTCCTTTTTCCTAGTTTTGTGTCTTTCTTATGCTCCCTGATACACAGAACAAAGGGATTCCTCACTTGGGAGCTAGGTACCACTGCTTTACAAGAAAACTGTTCACTCCAGCACCAGCACACTTGTGTTTATCAACCAGGCAATCCACGTGAGAGTTTTGGGTAATTTCATTTTCAATGTACCATTGTATGTGCCATTTTCCACCATTTTTTTCTGGAATGCTGGCAAGGCCAGGATCCAGAGCATGGATTTTAGTTCCACTATGAAACAGGTATTATTCTTGTTAGGCATAAGGTGTGTTTTTTTTCTTTTATAACAAAATATGTTGATTTGATAACATTTTAGATCTTCTAGTCCAAGTGCATGTCAGTGATATTAAAATTAATGCTAACAACAGACATTGTGAAGTGAAATGAATGAACTCTGATCTTAGTTATTTTAAACATTGGGCTCAACTCTTATAATATAAAAGTACCATCTTCAGCAGCAAAAAAATATAATTTGTGAATCAATCAAGTCCTTGTGATTAGAAATAGTAGTGCTGCCAGTCTGGAGCAGATTTGCGTTGTACCTATGATGCTATAGAAGAACAAATTGTATCTTTTTTATTAATGCTTTCATCTAAAGTGATAACCAGAGGTTTAGTATGGTCAATTCTCTTTTTTTAAAATTACATCTCATACTCTGAGAACAGTAACTGTTGTACAAAAAGAGTTAATTTAACAAACAGACATGAATAAAATGGGAGTTTGACTTGCAGCTCTTTTTATTTTCTTGGTGATAATCCACAGGCCAAAAGAACTCCAGTTTAGCTGTTGTATGTGTAAATGAGGGAAAGTAATATAAGTAAGAAATATTCTCACTTCTAAATTGAGAATAGTTGAATTGGAAATTGCAGAAATGCAACATCAGAAATGAAAAGTGTAAGTATTAGCTTTTTTGTTTGAGCTCTAAATTTATTATTTTCAACACCTTCACTCAATAACTTTCAGCAGGGTGACTGAAATTTTAAGGAAAGTAGCTAATACTGGAGCCTACTGCAAAAACTGTATTTGTATAGCAATTCCTTTCTTACTCCCTTTCCAAACTGTTTTGGCATGTTCTTTGAGTACTTAGTAACAGGAAAGTGTGTTGTGCCTGTGTGGCTATTGCTGTCATCTTTTTTTGCCTAAGAAGATAAATATGTGCCTGTCTTATGTGCTATCTTAATTGTTAATACATGTGCTAAGGTGGCTACTAATTTTGCAGTGAAATTTATATTTTAATGAATTATTTGAATTTCATACTCTAAAAACCTCAGGGTTAATTCTGGTCTTCAATCATGAATGTCTGTTATCTCCAGATGCTGCCTCTTGCTTCTTAGCTCCTGCACAAATACTGTTATGAATGCACATTCTGTCTAGTTTTTCCTAGTATGTTTATAAATATGCAGTTGCATTTCCCTTTTAAAGGAATTGCCTAAGTGTTAGTAAGAATTCCAGCTAAAGTTTCCCTATCTGTCATAATTACTTTACCCTGTTATATGTCCTTTCTCTTGACTCACTAAGGAGCTTCAGGGCATTGCTGTGAAGTATACATTGAATCTGTCTTTGTCCTCTTTTGGGCTGGCTTGGTGTAATACTTTCATGAAAGAGAAATTTAATATCAAAATTGTGATGAATGATTAATTACTGTATCTCTGTTGTCTCCTAGGCAACCCTCATAGCCAGAATATCAGCAGCAAGCTGACATATGACACAATCGAGCATGTCCGATACAGGTAGAACAATCTTTTCTTACAGATCTTGTATGATGCACTTTACAGTGTTCATTTTGATTAGGCCTGTGTGATGTGATGCCATTTTCTGTGAGTCATTTGTCATGCCTCAAGAAAACACCTCACTTTTAAAACACAAGGTGTTTAGACAATCAAGTGTTGGACCACATCAGTTCATTTTCTCCCATATGCCCCACTTCTCAAAGTCCTGTAGTTAACTCAGTGCTGTAATAAAAGTCCACAGTTTTAAATAAGATATAGAAGCTGTCCTCTCAAAAGTGATTATTATTATTATGGTGTGGTAAGAGAGTAAGGTGGGACATGGAAGGACATGGATAAACTTTGGATAAAATTAAATAGGGCATAATGGCTTGTGAGAATTTATAAAAAGCTTATGGGAATGTGTACGTTGTTTTACAGCAAGTAGTTACTTTTGTTGGAGTAATAAAATATCTTTGAAAGTAGTTTTAGTATATTTTTAAGAGCAAAAACAAAAGGAGAAGGTAAAATTGAGTGTTGGGGGCCTCTGGGTATGGGCAAGAAAATGAACTGCTTCTTGAAATCAGGTATTTTCCTTAAAGTTCCGAATAGAGTGTGCTGAAGGTACACTTCCTGCCATTAGTTTGCACCATGACAACATATGCAACTTAGGTTTGTTTCAGTTAACTCTTGCTGTTTTATAAAATATGTCTTTATTGAAGAATCTGCATGCTTTGAGTTCATTTAACTGCTTTTAATGGCACTCAGTGTAAGGAAGTGTCATAGATTCCTCTTTTTTATCATCTTCCTTGAAAGCAACTATTTCTGGAAAACACATCACAGAATTCAGATCAATAGCATTGTAGTGTTCACAGCTGTAATGAAGAAAATCTGGTTTACACCTTTTTGCTGCTTTTTGTCTGACTGCATTTTTATGAGGGTATAAAACCCCCAAGATTTCTAGCTGGATGCTGCTGCTGGTTATAACCTGTTCACCCTTCCCCACCACCAGCTTTCTGGAGAAAGTATTTATTTTTACTTTTTCTAAAACCCTCTTTTAGTGCTGTATGGGATGACAACCTATTAATGTATGACTAAATGAAATGAGACTGCCTATGAGGAATAGCTCTTTTCAAGAGCAGCCACTTAGAGCCAGTTACGGTGATACCTACAGCCCTGCAGAGTCTTGTGAGCAGACCTATGTGCTCATATGCAGTGTTAGCATTCTGATTTCCATGTGCTCTCAGTGTTATTGGAGTGTTGGCTGTTTCATCGTTCTGCTTATGAAGGCACAGTAGGAAGTGTAACTGTTTCTAGAATAATTATGATTGTACTCTGTGTTCTTTGTTGTTAGGGAGTAAGGAAATAGACTTTCACTGTGTAAGAAACCTAGATTACTTTAAAAGAACTTACATCTTCAGCTTGTTTTATTTTGGATCCTGCTTTAAAAAACCTTGAGACTTTTTTAAGAGCAGGATGGGAGTTGACAAGAACAGAGTGTTTGCATTGTGGGGAGAGGGTGGGTGTTTTGGTTTTGTTTTCTAAAAAAATTCCCTCTGTACCTAAATGAACATTTTCATTATTGTACCTAATAGAATTTGTCATCTGTCCCTATAGAAATTCAACCATTATTCCCCAATGAAAATTTAAAAAGCATAGTCATCAAAAAGCTGTAGTCATAAAAACTGAGGAAGAAAATGCCCTAAAACCACTGTCAGTAAGTCAGCTATCTAAAAGGCAATAAAAGTATATTAAAAATCTATACTTTTATGCCATTGCAGCTAATCAAAATATGCAGTGTGACAAGACAGGGAGACAGGCAGCTCTGTCCTTCATCACACTGCATAGATTGGATTTCCTCTGTGAAAAAATAATTCAGCAGGTATTTCAAAAAACTTAAAATGAATTGCTTGCTTGTAATTCTGCTTTTGGCACATGGCTACAGTCAGAAGTATAGCTTTTTTTCAGTGTTTGACTCCAAGACAATATGGGGGTTTTCCTAGTAGTTTTTTTTTGTTTGTTTGTTTTTTGTTGTTGTTGTTGTTTTGGTTTTGATTTTGGTTTTGGTGGGTTTTTTAGTTTTTTATTTTGATTTTCCAGTGTGATAGCACAGCCAACTTATCAAAAATAAACACAAAGCTTAATTTCAAATTTATGTTTGTCAATATTGGTGTTAGTAGCATCACGATAGACTTTCCTAATCTGGCAGTTTACAAAGTTTCGTGATACAAAGCTGAATGATTTGGTTTTCCCTTCATATCTTCATATGTTTGACAGAGAGAAACCAGTCTTAGAATGCAGAATTGCAAGAAAATAATGAAATAATTGAGTCAGGGGATATGTTCTAAGATTTCAAAAATTATAATAAAATGGCTTACCTCTTGACCAACTCAAGTGTAATAAGAGTAGAAATAATTGTTTTGTTCTTAAAAACATTGCTTCTCTTTTCTTGAAGTGGACTGCTGAGTGATTTTTAACATTGTGCATATCTCTACATTAACCATAAGTGATACACAGAAAAGGAAGCAAGAACTGTAATAAACCTTACTGAAATGTATTAAAGGTATGCATCAAAAGGTTATAGATCCTTTGTATGACTTTGATTATGGGTGTATGAAAGTGCCATTGCTCCACTTCAATACAACTAAAGAACAGGAGTACAATATCTCCCTATGATGCTGCAGTTAATGCAACTCCAAAATTCATTACATTGAGTATTAAATTACCCTTTTCCCATATGCAAGCATTTTAAAATACTAGCTTTCTGAATATTTTAAAACACTGTCCTTGTGGATCTTACACTTGCAATATCAGATATTGCAGCAGTGTCTTGTAACCAGAGCCAGACTGAAGTTTTATTGTTGTTTGAAGTTTGTGGTGTGTTTAAGATATACAACAGCATACTTTGTTGTAATAGAGTTTTGATGTTCATCCTTGAACTTTCAGGTACTGTGAAATGTTAAACTGAATCATACTTCCAGAATTCAAGTATTTATTTCAAAAAAGGCCAGGAATTTCAGCTGTGATTTCAGTACCAAGCATCATCTAGATTGTGGTGATATGTATATTACAGAATTTTGTCACTGAAGCTAAAAGGATTGGGCATTGAGCTAAATAGGATCAAGTTTAAATATAGAACCAAAACGTATTTTTGTAAAGGCCTCTCTCAAAATATGCCATCTAAGTGAACTGTAAGAGGAGAATAATCTCTGTGGTCTGTGCATATGAACAAAAAAAAGGTGCAGTGGGCATGGATAAAATGATTGTAAATGTCTTAGTATTTTAAAAATACATTTGTTTCAGTGATAAAAAATACAGGCAGTACCAGATTTTGCTAAGGAAGCAGTCTGAGAAATGCTGTTTATAAATTCATTTGCATTTCATGATAGCAAGGTAAAGCTTTACATTCCTGCTATAAACATCATATCTTGCTTATGAAACAAGTTTTTATTCCAAGTCTTTTTTTTTCTTTTTTCTTTTTTTTTTTAAGTTATCACATATTTATAAATGCTGCTATGCTCAAGATAAGGGCTTTTTCTTGATTCCCAGGTTTAAGCAGTTCTGTGTCTGAAAACAGTAATGTTGGAACTGATACATACATGAAAATGGGTTGACCTTTCCTATGCAGTAAGAAGTAGTAGATACAGTATCTGCTTAGTATTGATTTGTCCTTTGCAAAGGTCATTGACAGGAGACTGTATGGATGAGTGACATCTGAGCACTGTATCCTGTCCTCCTTAATGGCATCTATCAGCTTGAAAACCTTGTTTAAAAACCAGGATGGTTCAGCCCTTTTGCCTGCTTGTTTTGTGATGCCATTTGCAAATGCTGCTTCTCCTGATCTCACTGCTCAGAGAGGCAAATACCACAGTCGGTGAAGTCCAGCAGAAGGACACTGTGCTCGCTGAGGTGACTCTGTACGTGGCAAATGGGAGAAGCACTGAAAGATAATTATGAATAATGGATAGGTTTTCTGGAAGAGTTTAGGCAAGAGGGGTGATCTTTTCCTCATGGTTCCTGAAATTATTTAGGCTTACAATAAAACATTCCCAGTGTGCCCGCAGTGAGCTGGCTGATATCCCCACTCTGCGCTCTGTGACATGCTGGATGACAACAGAGCAGTGCCTTTGGTGCAGATGCTTCTTGTTTTCTCCTTGGCCACACCTAGCCATTTATGCCAAGGACTCCATTTTATAAACAGCTGTTTCTAGGCATCAATCCATTGCTTTTGGTGGGTTTACTCTTTGCAATCCTATGTAAGGCAGTAAAAAGCTTCTGGTCAGGGTAAGGGGTACTGTTATTTTTGAATAAGAGACTGGTTTAAGAACAAATAAAATCAATCTGTTTTACTTTGGAACTTTGCTCCTGGACTTTCATCTCTGTTTTAATAAATAAATTAATCATTAACTTGACAAGCTGAAGCTTTAGCAATGAATTTGCTAATACCTTCTGTTACCCTTCTGGTAGCCAGCTTTATACCTTCAAGGTTTGTATGAAGAGATTGCAGTAAATAAAATAGGTACATTCGTGGTCATGCTTTCTGGCTCATCTTTGTTGCAAAGAGAGTCAAATCTAGAATGCCTCATTTATTGGAGGAAATAAATATTTCAGTAAAGTAAATTAAAATCTGGAGGTCAAGATTGCTAGTTTATGAACACAAAGGATGAAATGCTTCTGGGCAATTCTGAGTTTAATTTATATAGGTGGCTAGAATACTTCGCAAAGGGGTCTGAAAAAGGCTGGGCACAACCTTTACTTTTTTTTCTTCCTGATTCAGAAAAATACACTCAAGGAATCTGCTTTTATAATATGGCTGTGACAAGAAGCTATAGAGGCTAAGTTTAAAAGTGATCTTTCTGTACCATTGCTCTCTATATAACATTCAGAGTAGGGAGAGTGTTACAGGCTTACTTGGATTCAGGCCACTGTATTAGTTCACACTTTTTAAATGCACACAGCCTCTCTGCCTCCTCAGCTGCTTTTTGGCAGGGACCCAATGGCCTCTCTGTGGGGAAGTCTGTGAAAGGGCACATGTGCTGATAAATGCAATAGTCCAATTGGAACAAAATACACTGATAAAAACAGTGAAATTTCCCTAATGCAAATTCCTTTTTTTCCCTTCTTTTCATCTCTTTGTCTTTTTCAGGGTTTATATGGAAGTTTTTTGCCCCTCCCTAGGTTGTACAAAATTTGTAGAAGAAATATGGTGTGCTTCTCTATTCTGGATTTGCAGCTACTTCATAAGAAGCAATATGGTGTAACACCGGTGTCTGGTGTTTCTGGTAACACTTGTTGCCCTGGCAGTGACATAGTCCTGGCTGCTTCTTGGGAGCACTGGCCGTTCCTTTGCCAACTCCAGGGGAGCCTGACAACTTCATTACTGGCTTGGATGATTATTTGTGTCTTAAGAAAGGTTTTTGGAAGACCAGCTATTTAGCACAAATATAATTTCTGCCATCTCCTGTGTGCATCTGTTGTTCTCAATAACTTTGTTCTGACTTCAGCGCTCTTCTGCTTCTCAGCACGTTACATAGCACTGGAGAGGTGCTCCATCTGATTGAAATCAAGAAATTTTGAATGCCACCTTCAGTTGTGTATGTTGTCCAAAATTCAGCTGATATTTTTTCTCATGCCTAATTTTTTTGAAGACTGTGGACACTTCTTGTATTGCTCCATCTGAAACTGACTAATGATCCTCTACCAACAAGTGAACAACTGATGAAAGTTTAACCTGTGCTGTTTGTATCTTGTGTTATATATAAAATCACAACCTTGGGAAATAGTCTTTCTGTGAAGTTAGCAAACCAAATATTGAGCTCCATTTTGAATCTTACTCATTGCTTGTAAAGCAATATGACTACTTAATCTGTTGTTATAATTAAGCTATTGAAGACACACCACAGCATTCCCAAAGGCTTCCCTGGTGACACCTGTGTCTCAATGAATCTGAAATTCCTGGTGTCACTTCTGCTGCAAGGCACAGCTTTCTGCACTCATGCTTTATTTGCTATCTGAGCCCACCTTGCTGCAGTTTTAACCAGTAGACTTGAGTCCTTAGTCATCATTTGCATTATGAGTCTTTTTTCTCCCATACAAAATTCTGACTGTCAGTTCTGACTCTACTTACTGTCCTGTTCTCTCAGCACTTTGGGACTGGTTTTGTTGCCCGCACCTCATAATCCTTAGTGATCATGATTTTTAGTACTTTAGACACTGATATTTACTGAAGTAGTTTTATTATAAAGTTGACCTAAGTGAATAAGCTATTAGTGTTGCTTATATGTTTTTATCATTATGAATGGGGGATAGCTAGTTCATGATGTATTATTTGAATTTTTAGTATATATATTTTAGTTGCTGGTGAACTTCTAACCTCCTGAAGAGAGTGATATATTCAAGATCTGTTATTTTTTTTCCAGAAGCAGATATGACCTGCAAGTATGGGTAGCTTTGGGCCAGGTTTGGGCTTTGTTTGTTTTTTTTCCTGTCAGTTGTGATGTAGCCTTAGAATTATCTTCTGTCCCTGTTATATCAAATGTAACTGTGGCTGCCTTCTCATCTCTGATAATGCCGTTTCCTCTATGCATTGTCCCAGACTATCTGTAGCTCATCCAGTCTTCTTACAGACAGAGCAAACATATTGGCTTTGTCAAACAGTGGCACATGCCATCAGCTCTCTTTCTCTAATGAGTAGGTTATTTACAGCAGCTCTGCTAGATGCTGTAGTTGTAAAACTTTTTTTTTCTTCTGCCCTCTGCAACCTGCTGTCTTGCTCAAATTCTCAGTTAATATCCCATGTCTGTTAGCAGTTGTTTTCTATTTTTCTTCCCCCAGCACTGAGACTGCAATTGGCTGTGGGCAACTGTGTTCATTAAATATATAATGGCCTGTTACTAAGGTCATTGCTGCCCTACTGAAAACTTTTCTATGGCAAAAAATAGGCAGCTGCATGGGTTTCAGGCTGCCCAGGGATTGTGTTAAACACCACAGGGAGCAGAGCCAGCAAGAGCAGTGCAGCAGCAGTGTTAAGCAGAGGAAACTGAGAATGGGGAATGCAGAAGTATGGAAAGTGACTGGTAAAGGGTGATGATGTGTTGTAAACAAGCCACCTTAACCCCACAGGGATGAAATGAGTGTTGGCCCAGTAAGAGTTTTAAGGGGCCAGATTTCTGGACAGCCAGGTCAGAAACATATCCCAACTGGTATGGTTCAAGAGTATGGGAATGCACATGACCTTCAGGGTTTTTGTGTCTCATCTCCTGCTATTACAGAGTACTTTTCATCTACTGCTGATAATCTTTCCCATTGGGAGGACTAGAAAACTCCCTCTTCCACTGGCTCTTAAGAAGCTGGTATCCTTTTGTTCCTACACCGGAATTTTATGTTGCCGATAGGCTTTTGTGGTCTTGTTACCGTTAACCCCTTCTGATGTTTTTATGTAGAGGAGACCTGTTCCATTCTCCTGTTTTCACAGGTTGAACAAGATAAGCTCCTCCAGATTCTATTTACAAGGTGAATTCTTCATCCCCCACACCAATCTCGCTGACACTTTCTCTGGAATTGATCTGGATTACCTTAATCTTTCTGAAATGTGTAGCCAGAATAGAATGGGGTTACTGAAATAAGTCCTGGAGTATGGCAATTGAGGGCATGGTAACTGAGACAGAATAAAAGATTCTTGAAATGGTGGTGTGACCTCATCAAATGTTCTGGGAGCTATGAAAAGGCAAAAATACTGTAAAGCTAAGGGAATTATATGAGTATTTCAAATGAATAGAGGAAATCTGTAGGCAAAATAGATTTCCAGAAAGAAAGCAAGCACATCTTTCTGGGGATTCTTCTAGAATGTAATAAATTTGTTGGAGCATGGTCTTTGTTTTTGTTATGAAATTTCGTGCTAGGCTGAAAGTGATAATGTGGTCCATAAACTGGTTGACACTCATATGAATGGAGCAAAAAAGAAAGAAGATTGTGAGATTTTGTACAGATGGTTTTTGTTTAGAGGGATCACATTCACTTAAAGGAGAGAAAATTATTTGATTAACTTGATTACTTTAAACATCTAGTTCTTTGAAGATAAATGCACTAACTTTAATTGGTAATTTGAAATTATAGCAAATAAGTACCTGAAACTCAGATTTTTGTAGTATATGCTGGCAATGTGAGTTCCTTCTTTCTTTTTTTTCTCTGCTTATTTCATTGATTCAAGTTTCTTACCTGTTTTAAACTTTATTTCTAATTTGAAGATTGTAAGCAAAGATGGTGTCCTTGAAATTAAAGGTTGCCTTTAAGAAGCAGCACAAGTCATGGTAAGATACAGGAATATGAAAGATAAATGAGGCAAGACTTTGAATAGAACTGTCTTCTTTATATTAAAGTTAATAACATCTAGTGAATCCAGGTTTAATTTGCTAGATTTTATTAGTGTACTTGGTATGTGTCAAGGCAGAAGAAAATTGCATCATTGATATTACTGAGTGCCAGCTCAATAATATGCTGCTAATAATTTAGAATTTATTGCAAGCTTTTGGATGGTGAGACTGTTTAGAGGAGTATATCTGTCTTGGATTTTAAGGAGAATCCCTAGGCTTGTAATGAATCCAGTGATCCCCAGCAATGGTGCTCATAAGATCTTTTCAACACTCAGGCTTTTCTCAGACATCGTCTCACCACTTCTTCTAGTTTGTCTGTCTTTACCTTTTTAAAGGTGTTTAGTATTTCAATAGATTTTATTTTATTTCAAGTACCTGTCATGTGATAAAGGAAGTTTTAGAGATATGAATCACTTCTTTGGAATATCTGTGAATGTTCACAGACTAGGTATTTCTGACTTGTGGTAAACTATGTATGAAAACAGTGTTGTCTTGCAGGAATTAAAAAACAAACAAATACCCCACAAAAATACCAAAGATGATGAACAATACTAAAACTGACCTTTGGAATATAATGCTGAAGCTTCTGTGCTAAGGGAAGGACTCTGCAGCAGCGGTGTGAGGCACAATCATAGTTATTTTTGCCCTGCTAAGAAAAATTTCATTGACCTATTGGTTCCAAAATCCTGGTCCAAAATCCTGTATGGTGTCTAATTCAGTCTTCCTTAGGAGTCTGGTTCTCTGGTGAGCTGGCTGTGGAATTTCCATTTCAATGACTGTCCATGCTATCTTGCAACAGGAGAAAGCAATCTGCCTGCCAGTAAGAGCTTGTCTCAAGATCCTTACACTCTTGCTGCAAAGTCATAAAAGCTGAAGGGAGTTTTATTTCACACAGATATGTCTTCCTGTGGAAGGTGAAAATTAGAATGCAAAAGGTTCTGGTAGAAAATAGCTGCCCTTCTTACCTCTCAGGACTGAAAAGCCTTTATTCCTATACCAATAAACTCGAAGCCCTAAAGTCTTCTTGTACAAGCTTACTTGGAAAGTACCTGTCTGGCCTTCCAAAGACTAAACAGCCTGCCACATATATAAACTTTAATTATACCAAAATGCTTAATGTGAACTTTATCAATATCCTATACAGTATAATGGGGGTGCCCAGTAACATACTTGGGAAATGTTTCCTTCCCTGAAAAAGATATTTATGAATGGTTTTGATCACTTGATTTTTATCTGCAATCATGTAATGATGTATTTACAATAACTGTTATTACAGTCTGCATTTTTAGCAATTTGTGTGTTGCCATGCTTTGAAACTGGAGTGAGAAACTGTAGAGACCTCTGAAGTGTTGTGGCTGAGACAGTGTATGAAGACAGTGACTGAGCCTGGATTAAAACAGACCTTCTAACTCTTCTTGGTCATGTTCCTCCTATGAAAATAGTATGTTACTTGCAGATAATTTCTGCATTATTGCCCATGACTCCAGCACAAACTGCTTGTGTTTGTTTGTGATGAGTTAAATGTGTTGCAGTAGTAGATTGAGTTTGCAAATCTGTCAGCAACAGGTTACTTCAACCAGGTAACCTGAACAATCGTAATGGTTTCATGGTTTAATAAATGGTTTAATAACCTGAACCATCGTACAGTTCAATTAACCAAATTTGTTCGAGCCAAAATAGATAGGAGCAGTACCTCTCCTCCCTCCTATTTGGCTGACATAGTTGTTTAGAGAAAAGAGGGAGGCCTCTGACATTCCAGTAACACTTGTCAGTGGTCTTGAGTGGCTGTCAACAGTAAATGGGATGCTGTTGCTTGTCTTTTAGTCTCATTTTCTCTCCTTTGGGTGGGAGAAAGTTTTACCATGGGCGAGCCTTACAGGGCACGGTTTGGGCCATATGCATTGTCTGAAGGCAGTGTACAAAGGTAACTTTCTGTCAGTCAGTGAGAATTCCTTGCTGTGTGGGATGTAGCCTATTGTTGAGTATAATATGCTGCTTCATTTGTGAGAGAAAAATAGAATAATTTATAAGCACAGGTACAAGCAAGATAGTTTTTCAATGCCTTGAGGCATACCTGTGAAAATTTAACATCGAGGATACATTGTACAACTCACAATAGCACTTCAGATACAAAATACTTCATTTGAAAAACAGTAGGACGTTCACAAGCCGCTGCGAGTTTATCTGACCGTGTTTGCCTATTTAAACATCCAAATGGGATGGGATCACTATAGCAAATAGTACTGGTGTTTAGCATTTGTAATGAACTTCAGAATGAGTTTGATGAAGTGTGCTCTTAGTATAAATTGGAGTTAAGCTGCACTGCCAAAATGTGATATTATAGGTGGCATTCTTAACAGTGAAGTGCAAATGAAATTCTGCCTGCTTTTAATTAAATAAGCACACACTCCACTGAATTCTGAAAATTTAATTCTCTTAATCTGGAGTCTTGGGCCTTGAACAGCTATTGTAATTTGAAAGATTGTGCTGATATATTTCAGGGATGTTTGTACTTAACAATATAATCATGCTGTTTTATTTTGTGAATTTGGGGCCCTTTTTATTTCCTTGGTTATTTTTTTTTAATTGTGTGAAAAAGAGCTAAGGTAACACTCTTCCTGGTTGTGGCCCATGAACATCAGAGCTGTAAGGACATGAGTATCAATGAAAGGGCTAAAGCACCTGGATTCTGGTGTTTCTACTGAGAAGTTGGTGGTTGTGGTTGTCTCCCATG
The DNA here is from genome assembly GCA_013396755.1 of Sclerurus mexicanus. Classification (NCBI taxonomy): domain Eukaryota; kingdom Metazoa; phylum Chordata; class Aves; order Passeriformes; family Furnariidae; genus Sclerurus; species Sclerurus mexicanus. The sequence continues at coordinate 61,775 of VWZF01000149.1, read as the reverse complement.
GACAGTGCAGTGAAGTACGTTGCTGTTCATGAAGAAGTCACGCCGGGCAATTCAGAGCTGTCACAGGCCTTCCAAAGTGGAAGGGAGTGACCACAATTTCTTGCTGGGAAGGTTCCCTGCTGTTTTTAAACTGCATGGCTTTGATAAGATGCTGGAAAGCCAGTTGGCTGATGTTTCTATAGACAGGTCATAAGGCTTGGAGGAGAGAGATCCCTGACAGAGTCTTCTATGAGATGTAATAAATTTGCACATACCAGTGCTAATTACTTCATTCTCACTGTTGTGAGAAGGTCTGCACANGGGGGGGGGGAAGGAGGAGCAAAAATAACCATCAACATTTGTGTAATACTGTGCTTTGAGTTACAAGTGTTTTAGAGACATTAATATGTGCTTCATCCTTTTCCTCTTTCTCTACTTTCATTATCATATGATTCAAGTTACTACAAACTAAAACAAAGACGGATATAAAGTCTTTAAAGGATGAGAAATACAATTTTATTTGACAAGGCTGCATGATATGAAGTAACGTCTAGTTAATTAGCTAGTACATAAAAAAGAGTTGCTGTTTCTTGAGCTTGGTATAGTCAAATTTAAGTGTTTTAATGGAAATTTTTTTGCACATAGAGATCTGCATTCAAACTATTTCAGAACAATATATAAGAGGTAGCAATCTTTTTGAATATGTTTATATGTGGTTTATGTGTTTTGGAGTCATCTCAGTTTTATTTTCACAGCCTAAAGTATTTGTTTCACCTCCATTATAAGTAATTTAGAAACAGTGGCATATAATATTTTCTATGTCACTTGCTTTCATTTTCAAGTCTAATTGAGGTTTACTTGCAATGAATTTGAGCTATCAAATCACTTAAGCCATTACTGTAGCAGAAGCGCTCTGCCTTTAGGGTGTACTTGTATTCTACATTAGCAGATTTGTGGTTTGTACCTGTATAGTGAAATTCCCTGTTTCAAACCCAAACAAGAGAAATGGAAATTAAATCCTCTCTTTTTCTTCCCTCTTTCTACCTGGAAGAATTTTGCTGATCTGGCTATATTGTTTTCTTATCATATACCTGACCAATATAGTAACTACCGCAGTAGAATTAGGTAAATATGGAATTAAACATTTAGGACAACAATATTCAACATAACTTCTCAAGAATTCAGAGTTTAAGTGTGCAATTAACAGCTTAATGGACTTTTACCTCTTCTAGCAGCTCATTTTAAATGAGACAGATTGCTTGGCAATGTTTAATAAAAAAGTTTGATTGCATACAGTGTATAAAATAAAGACTTTAGAATTAAGCATGTTCAGAAGTAATTTCTTTCAAGCACACGCGGGTTGCTACAAAAGGAGAACGTGTGTGAACTTGATGACTTAGAATTTAATTACTGAGGTGCAAAGCATATTGTAACTCATTTAAAATTTGTGAATGGCAGCTCTGTGGGAAGGCTTAATCTCAGCAAAATATAAATGTTGCTAAATTTGTTTTTACAACCACAGTGAAAGAATCACCCTGGTGATTTATTCTGTGTAGCATAAAGATTAGTGCCACTTTCTAGAAGGAAAAGGGGAAACAGCAAAACACTACTTAGTGAACAGTGGTAGCAGACTTACCTTATTCTGTTTGAAGACAACTTTTAAGGGAGCCATGGGATGAGTTGTGAGATAAAGAGTGCTCTACCCACTTTGGTTGTATGCTGATACTATCTCTCATGGCCTCCTTTCATACCTTTTCCAGATGTACACACATGGTACTGTAGCCAGCAGACTGGAGCTGCCGACAGTCACTTTAAGTCCAAATGATGGATGTGGTACTGAAGCAGTGAAGACACACACATACTCTCAGTGCCAGATGTGGCAAAGATGGGTAGTTTTGGGCAGCCAGCAGGACAGGCAAACGGAGATGGTCAAAACCACTGGTTCCAGACTCACAGCAGCTTACAGTAATGCCTATAGCATGTGGCATGACTAAGGTGCCTGCTACGCTGGAGTCTGAAAGTGGGTCTGTAAAATGGCAAGTGCTCCCCTAGAATGTGGCGTTCTGTCTCTGAGTACTCTGAGTGGATACTCAAATTGCTTGAGACTTGCACTGACTTGTGGATCTGGGGCTGGAGAGTCCAGGATCACTCGGTAGAGAACAGCTTTCAGGCGGCTTTACATCCAGATATACTTTTCTCAACTGGTCTTATATATTATTCCTACTGTAAATGGTGTTGGAGGAGTTTTAATAGAGTTTTTGGCTGTATGTAATTCCAATGCTTTTGAGTCTAGCACAAGCATGATGCCCAGGAAAAGCTACTGATACAATGTGAAAAACAAAATGAGAATCCTAAATTCTTCCTAGAAACTTGTGAGAAGATTATTATTGTGTTATGCCACGTATTAAGGTCTGTTAAACCTATTAGAAAATGAATACATGTTTCTCCAGTGTCCTACTGCCACTAAACTGTCCAAACTTACAGTGTTTATAGTTTGTTGAGCATGATCTGTTATATGCCAATGGTGTTGTATTTGTTTATTTCTGTAGGTAATTTTAAATGGAGCCTCTCACCATTGTACTAGGTGCTTTGCAGAAACATTAAAAGCATAAGTTACATAAGCTACCTGCAGCAGGTACAGTAAGCTAGAGCTGCTGATAAAAATGACCATCAAATCCACATAGCTGAGTTCTCTGAAATAGAACAGAGAAATGGATGCAAGTCAGGAAATGCAAACTGCTAGTCAGATGCAAAATTAAGCAGTGGGTCTGTGTACTTGCTTCTAGGTCCCAGCAGCAGTTTGTACCCAGCCAAAATGATTAATAGACTGGAAATAACATTTTAGCAAATTTAATCATATATTTTCTACATTTCTTGATTAGGTGTTTCTTCCCTTTTCCTCAGGCTTTCTTCTCTAGATGTGTTCTTACATGTTTATTTGCTGATTTCATAACAATGCAAATGGATTATTATGTTTTCTTTCTGGTACTATGGGCAGGTGATATGGCTACCGGAAAGAACTTTGTGAGGCAGAGCAGCAGTGCATGCAGAACCCTATTTTTGTGCTCTTTTATACCTGTGTAGTGCATGTGATGTGCCTAGAATGCTGGTAATATAAAGGGGAAAAAAATCAACAAATTCAAATCTGTGGGTGGCGGGCTACTGAGAAAGAAAACTTTTTGGTCTTTACATATGCAGTTCTATTTCAGTGGAGCAGACTGAGATGAGAGGCCTTAAAATAATTTTGAAATCCCAGAGGGCTCTTATACTTCTGTGTGGATGTGGTGATTTTATTTTTATTGGTTATATTTTTCTCCATTCCACTAGCACACCTTTTAAACCCAAGTTTTGCAAGAAATTCTGGTTTAAGAAGTTTCACTCCATTTTCACATCCTCTTGCTGCTGAGTTCCACATTTTAGGACTTTGGACATTCTTTTCTATCCTCTCAGTTCATGACACAGGATAAAACTGATCGCATACTATTATTTCCCAGGGAAGGGTTACACTTTAAGGAGAAAAGACATACTGCCATTCATCACTGTTTTCTGTGATCTCCATTTTTTTCTTTCTTGTTTTCTCTCCAAAGTGTTCTCATTTCATAGGCTGCATTAGTTTTACCTGACTGATCTATCTCCTTAGCCCCTCTTCACTGATTTCACTGTCAGATGCTTTACTTCATGGCATATTTTCCACTTAAAAACTGAAGCTTGCTTATATCCTGATACTGTCTATGTAAAATAAATGGTGAAATCAGCTGCACTGCTTCTGAAGAACTTCTAGAAAGGCAACAGCCTCTAGCTTCTCACACAGGGCCTGTTTTGAAAAAATTTGGAAAGGATGCTGTGGACATGAGAATTGTGTAATGGCAACAGATGTTAAGAAAATACTCTGCACTGAATAAACTGCTAGCCAACTAATAACAAAACAAACTCAAATCACAGAACAGAATTTAGGATTCCTGCTTTTTGTGCCTCCGTGGGACTCCAGGGTTCTCCACCCAGACCTGTATCTTATGTCTGTGCAAAGACTTGCTCTCTTCTCTGCATGAGGAAAGCTGCTTGCATTGACCATGAAATTAAAATCATGAGATTGTGGGTCTTCTGCTCCCAAGAGAAAACCTGATGTGATCTCTGTAAATATTAGGAAACTTGTGGTATCTTGCTTTTCATTTTTGAAAGCTTTTTATTTGCTCTGTAGCTTGTTATTAGGCTCAAGTGAGTATTTTGCTTGACGAGCTGGCTTGGCTCCTGACAGGTGGCATACTTCATAGCAGCAGCCTGCTCACTGTTTTCCCCACTGGAGGTAGTTACTTGGTCTATTTCAGCTACAACTGAAAAACCCAGTGGCTGAGGATGCCACTAACCATTGGTCAAGAGACTTGGTCCATAACATGCCTCTTTTAGCCCATTAATAATCGTTACATGGGAAAGAAGAACAAAGTGGAGAGAGAAGATAGATGCACATTTTCTCTGTTTCTTTCACCTAGATTGTGTGATACTGGAATTTACATGAGCTTCGCCATCTCAATCTTGTGTAATAAACACTGTGGTTCATTTTGTAACGGGGTTTTAGCTATTCTGGGATTTCCTTTTGCCTCTCCTAGTGGTTTTGGGTTTCTCCTTTCTGAAAAATGGAAAACAAAATCACAGATACTTGTGGGTTCAAGAAAACATGTTCTTCCCGAACCCTTTTCTGTTCAGCATTTGGAACAGTTGCCTGTGAAGTTTTCTTACATTAGTAATTGCACAGATTCATGACACTACCAGGAAGATGTACCCCTTTGCAGCAGTTGCAATATCAGACTTAATCTATTTCTGCCTAAGTCACTGGAATTGATTTGCTGCCAAGTACAAAAAGATGTGCACTGTTGCCCTGGTGAAATGTTTTAGCTCACAAATGTCTGTAATATATAAAGGACTTTTCATAGTGGAGGCAAAAATTGATATGGTGTCTGGGTTTTTATCCAGTGAGAATCAATCCAAACTTGTGTTCCTTTGGTCACTGATTTTGAATTTAATTATCTGCATGTAAGCATCTCCAATTGACTGTAGAGTATAAATGCCATGGAACTTTGAGCACAAAGGATTGGATGCAATTAGACTGCATACACTCACCTTGAATATTGTGTGAAGTTTTGATCACTGCAATGTAAGAAAGATGTTAAGCTCTTAGAGAGTGTCCAAAGGAGGGCAATGAAGATTGTGAAGGGCCTTGAGGGGAAGCCGTATGAGGAGTGGCTGAGGTCACTTGGTCTGTTCAGCCTGGAGGAGACTGAGGGGAGACCTCATTGCAGCCTACAACTTTATTGTCAGAGGAAGGGGGAGGGCAGGGACTGGTCTCTTCTCTGTGGTGACCAGTGACAGGACCTGAGGGAATGGCCTGAAGTTGTGTCAGGGAAGGTTTAGGTTGGATGTTAGAAAAAGGTTCTTCCCCCAGAGGGTGGCTGGGCACTGGAACAGGCTCCCCAGAAAAGTGATCATAGCACCAGGCCTGACACAGGTCAAGAAGCATTTGGATGATACTCTCAGGCACATGGTGTGACTCTTGGGGATGGTCCTGTGCAGGGCCAGGAGTTGGACTCAATAATCCTTGTGGGTCCCTTCCAACTTGGCTTATTCTGTGATTCTGTGATTATTTGATAATAGCTGCAATTCCATGTGTGTAAATTAGGAAGGATCCATGTCCTTAATGATAAAAGGTTGCTTCAGTTTTATAGTCTATTTTATATGCACAAAGCTAAAGAATCTGTACTGCTTTAAGTGGTCTCTGATTTCTTTTGTTAACTTGTGTTCAGTTGTCAGACAGTATTTTTCTTAATGTATCCACGGTAGCTGGGACCTGCTATAAGAGGTGGGCTATTCCATTTAACTTTTGCACTGAAATCTGTGCAGGTGTTATTCAAAAGATTGTCTCCCAAAATGCATGGAGATGTGTTGCTAGTACCAAATATATAGTAATATCTTTTCTGTCTGCTCTTCTTATCTTTCATAAGCTGATTGAACCAAGAAGGGGTTTCTTTCTGCAGGATGGCTGAAGCAAGAGATATTATAAAAATTAATTTAAATGAAAATGCCTTATTATTACCATAACCCAGAAAGAAAGCAATGCCACATGACAAATGAACATGCAACTATATGCATTATCTGAGAATACTTTCAGTTTCTTGTTCCTGTACAATATTTGGGTTAATTTGAGCAAGGAAGAATACAGGGAATACTTAGCCTCATGGAGCAGTACTGGAGTGTCTGGTTAATAATGCCTGGAAACTTGCTATCAGCTGAAGCATGCTCAAGTTGGCTCTCTTTAGATGAATTTCTGGGATCCAAAGAGTATTTCAGAGATAGGGATTGGGGAATCCCCAGTTTTTAAAGGGGATTTTCTACAGTAACAGGAAGACAATTCTATCAAAAACAAGGATATGCTTCTTTTTTCAGCTTAAAGAATTCAAAGACAGAGCATTGGAGGAATGCTGTAGATTTTTCAAAAAGTATTACTAAGTAATTACTGAATCTTATGCAGTTTTGGCATTGTTAAGGTTTGTGTTTCAGTGAGAAAAACTATTTTAAAATTAGTATTGCCAAAATCCCAGCCTTGCTTAAATTCAAATATGGTAGAGGCCATCCTCTACCATATCAGTTATTGATATTAAGCTCTTAGAGAGTGTCCAAAGGAGGGCAACAAAGACAGTGAAGGGCCTTGAGGGGAAGCCATATATTGAGAATTAGTTCTTGATTCAAATAGCTTGGCATTCCCTTAACACTCAATATTTTAAGGTAAATAGTGACAGAAGAGGGGAGATCCTGTTTTTTTTAATCCCTTAGTTTGCAAACAGGCAACTGTCGTACAGGAAAGCACAAATATTGTGTGGGAGCCGCAGAACACTGCGCTCCAGATGTCTGGAATGCCTGGATAATCAAAGAAGATTAGAAGAAAACAAGACGACATATATCATGGTCTTGAGCATGATATACATGCTTTGTGTGCAAGGGAGTAGTGAAAGGGCAGGCTGGAAAACCAGCTGCAGTATGATTGTGCAGAAAGCATGTCTTGTGACTGAAAACAGTCGTGTCCCATGTGAATGTTTTGCCAAGGCTCCTGTTTGGCCTCATAGCTTGGATCCGTATCTGAATAGTATAAATATAGAAGAAGTACAATAAGCAGTTTGCTTGCTTGCACCACAGAATCCTGCTCTCAGATTTTTTCTCAGCTGCCACAGATCACCCAAGAAATTGATTTAGGCAGTAGATCTGCAGATCTAAAAGTCTCTCTCAGCTTAACCTCTAGACAGCTTTTTGTCTATATGCACAAAAGTATCTTTAACCACAACCACATCTGAAATACAGTAATGCCTGCATTACTTCCCTCTTCTCACCTTTTTTTGAATTTGCGGTATCCAGTTACAGAATCATAGAATTACATAGGTTGGACCGCTGAGATCGTTAAGTCAAACCTTTGACTGATCACCACTGTATCAACTAGACCATGGCGCTACTAAGTACCATATCCAGTCATTTCTTGAACATCTCCAGGGATGGTGACTCCACCACCTCCCTGGACAGTCCATTCCAATGCTTAACCACCCTTTCCATGAAGAAATTCCTCCTAATGTCCAACCTGAACCTCCTCTGGTACAGCTTGAGGCCATTTCCTCTTGTCGTATTGCTAGTTGCCTGGGAGAAGAGGCTGACTCCTAGCTACAACCTCCTTTCAGATAATTGTAGGTAGTGGTAAGGTTGCTTCTCAAGACTAAACAACCCCAGCTCCCTTAGCCATTCCTCATAGGACTTACCCTCTAGATGCTTCACCAGTTTTGTTGCCCTCACTCCACCACCTTGGTGTCTTTCCTGAAGTGAGGGAAAATCCAGTTGTTCTCTCTGGAGAAGCTTTCCAGCAAATAAGGGAGAGACAGGGTCTTCGTCTCCACTTCATTGTAGTGCATGGGCATTTACCATCCTTCCTATCCCAGTTCTGTAGCCTACCAATATATTCTCTGAACTGATGATTATACCTGTTCACACCATCACTTGGGTGGCAACAGAAGTGGAAGTCTGGTGGCTTTGGAATTGCCTTTCTAAAGTCATCTGAGTTGTGCCTTTCTTCACTGTTTAGATACCCCTGCTATATATATATATATGTATTATATAACTGTGTGTGGATATGTGTCTGCATATGGGTATGTAGACATGCATAGAATTTGCCAGGGAATTCATACAGTGTCATTACATATTTTATGTTTCTAAGCAGTAATAGTTTCAGGTAAATTTATTATCAAATAGTTGTGCTGAGCGACTGAAATGCTTAAATCACACTGTATCCATATCACTTAAAAATATGCTACAAAGAAGACTCATATCTTCAGACCATGAGCTCTTGAGGGAGAAAGAATGACTAGTAAAGACTGTGTTGCACACTCTTCTGGGATTAGGGCTAACCAAAAATCCTGGCTCAGATTTCACTTTTTCAAGCAAATTGTGAAAGATTTTAAAATGAAAGATAAACACTATTTGGATCATCTGAAGATAAGCACTATTTGGATCATTTGAAAGTATTTTACTTTGACCATTTTTTGTTCTTTTAAAAGTGAACAAGAAGATTGCAATTTTTCATTCATGGAAGTCAAAGTCTCATCTCTTCAGGCAGAACTTGACCTTACAGTGCTGTGACTAGATGGCAATAGACCTTCTGTGAACTTCCCTGCTGCACTCAGAACTAGCAGCAAACTTGCCCATTATTTGTTGATTTTATGTGTAGCTTTGTGAGTTCACAGTGTACAAGTGTGTGCTCATCTCCTGTCACCTACCTGAAACAAAAGAATTGAATATACAAGCTTTAGCTTTTTTTTCCATCAGAACATTAAAACTCAAATTCATTTGATACAATTAAATGCTGAGGGGGTTGTGTAAATGGAATTAATTTTTGTCAGATGCTGATTAATTTTTGTGTGTGTGACAATCTGATATAACTGGACATAAACTGCTAAAAATCTGTTAATTAAACTGGTTGCATTGTTTTGGCACTATTTGTGTAGAAGGTGGTCAGTTTAGTTACCTAATTTTAACTGTCTCAGATTGAGATTGGTATCCATGGTAGGTAGTATAAATCTACTTTTTTAGGGATGACTAGTGTACATTTAGATGCTAAACTTCGATGAGGTGAATCCACTCTCAGAATCTAAAAAAGATTATTTTCTGTATGTATTTCTGATGGTGTAATTGTCTTTATTGAAGAAAATAGACAATTTATTAAATGCCTGATCCAGGACATGGTAACTTTTTAATTATGCAGAACTTAAGTGCAAAGGCAGGATGGTAGAGAGAAAGCCAATGGTAAGAAAGGAATCTTTTTTCCCTGATGACAGGCAAATGATTGAACCAAGATCCATATTGGCAGCTGTTATTACTGTTTTAATTCTAAAAGTGGCTGAAATAGTCATATTACTCAGTTGCAGGAACCTGAGGGGAGCAGTGACTTATGTGAAACAGTCTACATCTGAGAAAAGCAAGAAAATGTTACAGAATCGTTGATGGGAAGCCCATCTATGTTTGTGGGAAGCAGTCATCCCAAGTACCATTACTGCTAGTCAAGGATCAAAGACAGGCAATTCATTGCAGTCAGTTGAAACTGTAAGAAGTTGATAGATTTAGGAACAGTCAATGCCCCTTTTCATGGGGAAAGAGAGGGAAAAAACAGAGCTGTTCTTTGTCACTTTCTTTTCCTTCCAACTGTGGGGCAGTAAGTTTCCCATAAGCATAAAAAACCATGGCATGATTAAACAATATATGGTGCACACCCAGTCCTTCACAAATTACGCAATTGCCACATTATGCAATTTGGAGTCCAACCTTGAAAAAACCTATTGCTGAGAAAATAAGGAGTCCAACCTTTTGCTCACAAAAGAGCAGGTGTAACAAGGAAGGTGAACAGTTTTGTTCACACGGCTCTGCAGACCTTACTTCTGGAGAGCCTGTGAAATAACAGATTAGTAAGAGACAATATAATTCTCAGTGCAGAGCTGATGGTGTAAGTAGCTAGGTGGAAATATATGGCGTTACCATGCATCTTTGATGAATAACTGAAAATGACTGTTAGTAGCAGAAGCCTCTCCATTGTTTATTTTCTGTGTTGTAGCCCCTTCAGGGGAAAAGAAGTAACAGCATATCTGTGTTACACAACCTGTTCTTTAGGTTTTTTTGAATTTGCAAATTTTTGGAACAAATCAAAGTCATTGGAGAAATAAAACTATTTTTTGAGTGCATATTATTAAAAAAAAAAAACCTTATAAGACAATCAGACACTGTTATACACAGTTCAGTATAGCTGTGAAGCTTTCCCACATGTTAGAGTTGTGGAAAGAGTTCAGGATACATTACAATGTTCTTCCTGTGAGAGAATGTACTAGACAGTTTTTTTAATGGTGGTGTAAGATGAGGCAAAGGGCAATTTTTTTGCAGTTATGCTTAGCTGTACATGCCATGAAATGGTAAAACTTTTCCCACAGCTCTCAACAGTGTAAGCTGGACTTTAGCATTAAAAATTAAACCAAGAGGTCTGTCTGCTGGCTTATGTTCACTAACACCTTCCTCACTGTCACTGGAGAAAGCAAGTGTGGGAAAGAGGAAAGATAACTGCAGCTGGACTGGGCCTCCTAACTTAGTTCTTAGGGCTGCACCTCAGCCAGTGTTTACAAAACAGGGAAAGCTTCTGCTGAATCTTTCATTTGCATAGGACATTCTCTTATCAGAAGCAAAGAAACTGATATATGTAATGAATAATTTTTCTATCTGTGTTTGGGTCTATTTAAAAAGAGAGATTTTATTTTCTGAGAAATCTGAGAAGGAAATTTGGAGAGGGTGTATATTTCTCACCTTAAAAAAGAAACAACAACAAAAAAACCCAAAACAAACCAAAACCCAAAACTTACTAAAGGAAAGTATTTAGACAAGGGAGTGTGAAGTAGCCCCATCTACAGTGGCAAAATGTAGAATAGAAATTACACCCTTTTCCAGTATTTTGCCTAATTAGCATTATGTGTGTTTATGCATGTAAATACAAACTTCCTTTGTGTATACTTTGCTGTTCATATTCAGAGTTAAATTCATCCATGGGGCAGCTACTAATGTGCCAGCTGTAGTGTTAGTATGTGTAATATATTTTAAAACATTGTAAAGCAGGAATGTACTTCAGTGAATAATGAGTACTGGAGAGGGAGGGGAATACGTTGGTTATAGTCCTACTAGCATACATCTGTCTGCAGTATTCTTCTGATGGTAAAATGTGGTCGCAGCAGAGTGTAGTCCAGCTGTACTAATGGTGATCCACAAGCTAGTATATTCAAAATACAGGTTTAGGGTATGTGTGACGTTTAGACACAAACCAGAAATGAGATACTGTGGGTGATGTACTCAACACAGCAGTGCAAACGAAATTCAGCATAAAGTCATAGAATCCTAGAATGGTTTGAGTTGGAAGAGGCCTTCGAGGTTACATAGTTCCAGCCTCCCTGCCATGGGCAGTGACAGTTTCCACTAGGGCAGGTGACTCAAAGCCCCGCCTGGCCTCGACACTTCCAGGGATGAGGCATCCGCAGCTTCTCTGGACAACCTGTTTTAATGGAGCACCTCACTGAGTTACTGAAATTTATTTCTACTAGGTTAAATCCTCAAAACCTGAGTAACTATTGTGCTATGTAATTAAAATACTATCTTCTTGTAGTCTTTAATGAGGTTTCTATATTGAAGCAGCTTTGCTTTCTGTAGCTTGCTTGCTAGGTCAATCTTTTAAGTGATCTTTTCTTCAGACTCTTTGAGGTTTTTATTTTACATTTTCTGTTGAATGTAGCACAAGATACTCAGTTCATTATTATTGTTATTTCTAATATATCTGAAAAGTTTGAAGTTTCTAGATCTTGTAATATTCCAGGTATTACAAATATTCTGTCGGATTGTTGATTAACAACATTAAAAAATCGCTTACGTTAGAAGTCAGAGAGCTAATCATAGATTTGGTGTTTGCAAGAATTAGAATTATTCCTAATACATCAAATTATGTGATGCTAGGTCTCTGTTTTAGCTCCTTGGAACCTGTTTATCTCCATGTAAAATGTGAAGATAATATCTCACTGAGTTACAGAGGTGTTCTGAGAATACTTAATATGATACTTAAACTTAATAAGAAGATTTTTTTTATCATTTTAAGGTATTTGAGTGGAAAATAATATATTGGATTTAATTTTGGAAATATGTGCAGCCAAACTTTATCATGATCAGCATTATAAAAAGGGTGTGTCTTTCATCTTTGGACAGTTCAAGACCAAGGTTACAGATTGACATTTTCTTAGAATAAGTATCTCATGTTTATACAAGCAATGCATACTCCTTTTGATGGTTTTCTGGGAAATAAATGCTCCTAAAATTCTGCAAACTCTATACACAAGGGCAGTTAACAAGACCTAGGGCCTTGTCAGTATTAAAAATTGCTAAGTCATTGGAGAGTCTTCTATGTCCTTGCAAAGCATCACACATACAGCTGAGGTTTAAGCTCTGTTTGTTTCTGTTGTTTGTTCTTGTGAAATCTGGGGGAAAGGCGTTTTCGCAACCAGTAGTGCTTTTGCCTTCATGAGAGTCCTTCTGAAATAATTGCTTGAAGTGACTAAAACAGAGTGTGATGCATGAGGCTTCCTGGAGGATCATGGAAATGAACCACTATTGTCTGAGTTCCCAACCAATGGTATAACTCTAGGTTTTTGTTCCCCTCATTTTGTCCTTTAAGCTAACGAAGCGTGTACTGATTTTACTTAATTAAATTTTTAAAATAACTATATTTAAAGCTCTGTGCATTTGAGTATGGACAAGATATGCAAAGTATATGGCTGTTGTTTTTTCTTTATCCCCTTCTGTGAAATTTTCTACCCTTTCCATACCCAAAAAAATCCCAGATGGATGGGGAGTTGTGACCACTGCTCTGCATATGTGTAAAGTATTCAGTTTTAAGAGGTTTCCTAGTTTACAGTGAGGTTGACTGGAAGGATCAGTCTTGTTATTAGTGTTGCTGAAATGCATTACATCTTTTTTTTTAACTGTTAACAGGGAAAAAAGCCAGTCTAGAAATGCCCTTTTTTTTTTTTTACTTTTTGTTCTTTTTTCCCCTCTTATGCAGGGGCAAGGATAGAGTTAGTTGGCCACTGTATGTGCAATCTGAGGGTTATGACTAGTGATACAAGTTAATAATTGACAGCCACACTGCAAGGAACAATGGCTTCTTTGTAAGCTAGTTTGCACTGTCTCTGTGACCTGGACGTTTAGGTCTTGGCAATGAGATAAGGTCAGCATTTTGTTACCATGACCTCTTGTACCTTAATTTCAATTACTTAATCCACTTTTTTTCTCCTTCCATGTTCTTACCTTTCAAAGGGTTGAGTCAACTTGCATTGATAATTTCTAAATAATTCAAGTCGGATTGCACACATTGTGAAAAATTATGGATTTTAAATTACACACATTTGGAACTAAATTCTCCAACTCACAGATAGCTTGGATAGACAAAAAGAAAAAGTGAAGCTAATAACTTAATGAAGAGGAGAATATATACAGTACCATTCTGACATTTATGTAGCTGGTTGGAGGACTCCAAATGGAGGACTCATTTGGAGTGCCCAGGCTTTGATCAAAAGTATTCATTCTCCTATGAAGCTCAAGTAACTTATACCCATTAGGTTGACATCTGTACTGAGATCTATATGAAAGATTCAACCAGTAAAATATTAAAAGATAGCAATTGTATTAGTGCAACTCTATGTGCAAATCAAACTCATGGAAAATAAATCTTGTTTGCTGGTGACCATTTCTTGAGTTTAATTGGGAGAAAGACCTCTTGACAGTAGATTTTTGATAGGCATTTGACTTAGCACTGCACAGAATTTTTTTTGTTGTTTTTTATATTTTAAAGGTTACACACCCAGACATGAAGAACAGATTTTCCTTCTACAGAATAAAGACCTGTAATTTGGAATGAGTGACTCAAAAAGGCTTGAGATGCATGAATAAAACTGACATATGCTGCATTTCTGCTGCTAGCATAAATAAACAGGGGGAATTTTAATCAAAAGAGATTGTTCAGCCAGTTGAGGAAAATCGACCTGTGCATATGTCAGAAAGAAAGGATGCATGTAAAAAAATTAGAGTCTACACAACTTTTTCTTCTCTAACACAGTGTAGCTCTGTGAGACTTTAGGCTTTTAGTAGAGAAGTCAAGTAAAAAAATATCAGCTTCAAATGACACCCCATTACTGAAGATACCAGGAATACCATAGCTCCTCCTTTTGCATGGAAGATGACAGGTCTTGATGCATTCTTAGGAAAAATTTTCCCTCCTAGACAGCTGTGATCAGTAAGATTTTTTCTTATTTCGAACAAACTGCTGAAAGTGTCCTCAAGACAGAAGGAAGACATTGACTGGGAAAGAGGAATTGTTTGAATTTCTGTACAATTTGAATTTTAGTGGCTTTGGGCAAGAACGTAAGAAGTCAAAAGTTGTCATCTTTGCAAATGAAGTTGACACATACTCATTGCAATATTTTTGTTTTCTAATAAGTTTCATTTACATGGAAAAGGTTTTGTAATTTGCACCTTATGTCATGTCCAAAGTATATGTTACGAAAATCACATTTTTTCCAGTTGCATCAGGGCCTGTAAGTAGTCAGCGTCTTTTAACACCTGAGGAGGATTCTTGTTGGCTTAACTGGACTTAAAAAGATCTTTCAACCACTATGTGGACATGTCCACTCAGAATGACACAGGGCTTCCATTTCCTTAAAATAATTTTTAGTTCTGCTGTATTTGAGAATAGTGATTTTGAATTCCGTGTTCAGTCATAACCGATATACATGTTATTCGTTGTCTAAGTAACAAAGAAAAAATACCTTTGACATTTTAAGAGCTAACTTTAAGACTTGCCCAAGTAATGAGATTGTGTTATATGCCTATGTACAGTTGTTTGTTTATTTATTTATTAATAGCAATTAAGTGTTCTCTTTCTGCAAGGAACAGATAAATCTTCATGGAACATTGAACTCTAATTACTGGTGATAGGATTATTAGTTGTTGAAAAGTTCTCTATTATTTTTACTGAGCTGGAAATAAGAGTTCAGAGTTGCAGGTGGTATTTCCAGTTAGAAGCAATTGTTTTGCCTCATAGACTTGCAGTGAATGTCAAAACACTTTGCTCACTTTTAACAATAATCCAAATAGGGATTTAGAACTTTTATTAATTTGGGGGTTAATAAAAGTTGCCTTTTGTCAGTGCCATGAACTTAAGTGATTTTTTAATCTGCACTGGGACTGAAGTCAATGCCACCATCCAAACTCGTTTGATAGTTACATGTTGCCTTCGGAATATTTATAGGACTGAAGTCTTTTTCCAAAGAGAGAAGGATTGATGCACATATCCTCGTTGACCTCATTTTAGCATTTACTGTAATTTTCAAGCTGCAAGGCATTGGTGGTGTTGTGTGAGGTTTTTACATATTGAACAATCACAGAGAGCATGGCTGAATTTTTATCCAATTGAAATCAATACATCTTGTCTAGTTTATGTCACTTGCTAGTATTTAATTATCTGCAAGCAAGTCAAATTGATTATACAATATAGGAACCTTACAGCTTTGAAGCAAAATGACTGAGCCTTTAGATTTGGCTAGGATAGCTATCAATGCTGGTGGCAAAATATAATTAATAAATTAATATTTTTTGATTGGGAGGAACAACTTTTAATAACTTTGAAAGACTTGATACAACTGTAGCATGGAGTTAAAATCTGTAAGAGTGGGGTTTGGTTTTTTTTGATCTTCTGTCCCAAGTCTATCAAAGGTGTTTGTTCTCATATATATCTTTGCTATATTTTAGATTTAAGGAAAACAGCCTTACAGTTTGGTCCCTTAATTCAACATTTGTGATTATTGGTGGAGGAAGTTTTAAGCTTGGGACAAAAATGGAGCAAAGTATCTGTAAATATGTGCTCAGGTAAAACGTTCAAAGACCTCTTCTTGCAAGGAAGAAATGTACAACTTGCATGCAGTGTATGTACATGCATACCTTGCATGAAATCACTCTAGATGCTGATAAAAGTTCTTCAGCTGACTAGAAAAAAAATGTAGATTTTGTCTCTAAGAAGACATTCCACTGCTCTTTTTTTTAAATGAAAGTGAAAAATAACCTGTGTAGGTTAAAACCTAAGCATATTGAAAGGAGAGAAGGAATAAAGGGCATCTAAAATGCCAGTACAACAAAATCAAGGGTATTTCACAGGGAAACAGATCTAAGATGGAAGGCAAACTCTTGGTCAGGTAACAGATGTTTTCCCTTAAGGGTAGTGATGGAACAGACAGCAGAAGGGGCAAAAAAAAATCTGATGAACAGCAAAATTTCTCATTTCTTCTTTTCCCCTCTATTCCCAATGTCAGAACAATGACTAAAGAAATGTGAAAAGAACTGTCACCTTCTTTGACATTGAGGCAGCACCCAAGAACACAGATAGTTAATTTTTAAATTTCCATGTAGAATGAGAAGAAATTCTCCCAATAATCAGATGACTAGATATATCAAGGGAAGCTCAGCAGCTCAGCGTATTTAGTTGAGCTGTCTTCAAAGGGAGTGTTGTGTGTTCCAACATTTATAGTTTTCTCCTTTACATTGCCCTATACAAGAAAAACAGCAGCAAAGTGGTTCATTCCGTAGAATGCTCACCAAAGCAGGATATTAGTAAAATATCCATTAGAGATTTATCTACGTGTTTTTGTCATGCAGGTTAGTTATGAACTCAATGTATGTAATAAACTTACGAACCTTTGGTACTTGACTTGTGCTTGTTCTCAGACCTCGTTATTTCAGTTCCTACCTAAGGTCAGATTGTGCACTGACTTGCAAGAGAATTGAATAAATCCATTTAACATGAAATAACAGACTTCGACGTTTGGCTGGCACAGCGGTTTTTTAAAAAGACATTGCCAGCACATCAGTCTGTTTTCATGTGATAAATATATTGTTTTCAATATTTGAAAAAACAACGATTCATCAGAATGAAAGGTCATCTCCAAGTCAGACATGTATCCATGAGTTCATATGTCTTCTTCCTTTTTTTTCTTTGTTTCCTCCTTTTATAACAGCAACAGTAAGTAATGCAACAGTAAGCTGGGAGCCAGATTTGCCCTTTGACACAGAACTCCTGTTGGTTAGAAACCACTGGGAGCCATATGCTTCTGAAGTTAAAGCATGGGGGCTTTTTATGTTTATGCTGTTTTAATGTAGGCTATGATCCTCCAGTCATTTATGCAGTAAAAATTCCCATCAAATTGAACAGCAGCATGAGGATCAACAGTGGCAGTTTTCTTTTAGTAGGGCTTCCAGCGAGAGGCTGCCTGCTGCTTCCAGCCATCACAGAGTGCAGCCTCACACTGCTCACGGGACTGAACAGCTGTGATCACATTACATCCACCCAGCAGTCTTTTCACTCACTGCCTATAAAATGACAATGGATCAATTTTAAACTGACCCTGTTGACTTTTAAAGCCCTTACCATAGAAGGAACTGGCTTTCTTTATGCCTCCCCCATTCCTTTGGCTCTTGAGCCCTCTTAGTTGTTTTCTAGTCAGAGATTGTTGGCTGGCAGGAATTCTGTTGCTGTGGCCACAGTGGTTTTGTAACTTGTTTCTTCTCAACTATCTTTTTGGTTTATTTCTCCTGCCATTTTTTTATATGTTGTATGAATCCAAATTTTAGACATGTCTTTCTTATCCCTCTCCTCTGCATCAGTTCAGTTTTAGTTGCTCTTCTACAAAGCAGCAGTAATGTCCCGCCTCCGTACAGCATTTCATAATGATTTTGCATAGTTTCCCTTTTGAAATACAGAGCATTATACAATAATTCAGGTTGGAAGGGATCTCTGGATTGGGTTGCATCTCCAAACAGGGCTATCTTCCAAGCTAGGTTACATTGTTCAGGACTGTGTCCAGTCAAGTGTTGAGTTATCCCCAAGGATGGAGATGACACAGCCACTCTGAGAAACCTGTTGTGGTGATTGGCTATGCTCATGGGGAAGACTGTCTGCTTATGTTTGATCATAATTTTCCTTGCTGCATCTGTGATTGTTGCCTCTTATATTTTGACTGTTTATGTCTGAGAAGAATCTGGCTCTGTCTTATAGATAACTTGCCTTTCTTTAATAACTGAAGACAGTAATGAGTTTCCCTGAAGCCTCCTCTTCTCCAGGTTGAGCAGACACCATCTTCCAGTCTTTCCTTATAGGACATGTGCTTCAACCTCCTGGACATTTCAGTGGGCCACTGCTGAATTTGGGACAGTTTAGGAAGACTGAAGATGCAAAACTGCACACAGTAATCCAGACACCGTTTTAGTGCTGAGCAAAAGAAATGGACCTGCTATCCATGCTATTAATAATACTGCCCAGTATATGAGTGGCATTCCACCCAAGTGCACTGATTGCTCACATTTTCTACCAGGACAAGTCATTTTCTGCAGAGGTACTGCCTACTCAGTTGGTTCTCTGTGCTGATGCACCAGGTTGTTCCCTCTCAAGAGCAGAATTTTTTATCTCTGAGTTCTGTGGGGTTTGTCGAACTGTTTCCTCAGCCTGTCAAGGTTCCTCTGAACAGCAGCTCTGCCTTCTGATATGTCAGCCAGTTTCTTTGCTGTGGTATCATTCATAAACCTTGCTGAGGATGCATTCCATCGTGTTGTCCAGGTTGTTGATGAGATGTTAAGCAGTATTGGTTCTGATACTTTCTTTTCAGCTTTCAAAGTGTTTCCATAGAGCTCAGAGTGCCTTAGTAGGAGAAAAATAGTTTATTTATAGTAAGGAGAATCTTGCAGCACTATAAAATATATGTCTTAAAAATGTTGAGCTATCATGTTAAGGTATGGGCTGGAAATGTCTCCATGAAAGCCAGATAAAAAAGGTTTGTCTGAGTATTCCTATTTTAGGGGCATTCAACTGAGAACAAACATTGCAGATTGGTTCCACCTTGCACTAAAATTTTGTGTTTAGTTGCGGATTACAATGAGGCTGCTTAAAAATAGAGAAGGTGCAAAAAATTCACATTGCACCCACAGATCTATTATGTTTAAATTTAGATTTGGTACAGTAAACATTAATGAGATATTCTACTCTACTCACCAGATAAAGGATATGATGCAGTTAATTGAATAGTTTCTAGGTATGTTTGAGAGAAAGCACAGAGAGCACATGGTTTGTTGAAAGGTGCATAGAAAATTAAAGTTGCACCATTTGACCAAAATTTGATCATCTGAGTCCCAGATCAACCATTTAACTTTAACATAAGGCGTTAGTTCAGTATAAATATCAGACATGTAGGGAAGAATAAGAGAATCATTTTGTGATGGCTGTGAATTTTGAAGTGAACTACTTCTTTCATTGGAACAACTTACCTGGTGGGTATGACTACAAAATCTCTGTAATAATGTTAGGTACCTGACAACTCAATCCCACAGAACTATCATGTCTCATGTCAAATGAAAACAAATTTGGACAGATATTGGCCTCTCTGTCTGTGCTGAATATCCTGGGTCTACTCAGTGTGATGTGTGGTGATGTGTAATTTAATCACAATCACAGGAAGCAGTGAGCATTTTTATTGTTAATTATTTCTCTCCTTCCCATACAGCTGTTATATATATATATATATATATATATATGTCTTTTTTGTGGTTGTTATGCATTGAATTGACTCTTTGTGTTTGCATAGAAGAAAATTTCCTCCTGACAGAAACATGAAA
The DNA here is from genome assembly GCA_013396755.1 of Sclerurus mexicanus. Lineage (NCBI taxonomy): Eukaryota > Metazoa > Chordata > Aves > Passeriformes > Furnariidae > Sclerurus > Sclerurus mexicanus. The sequence continues at coordinate 41,990 of VWZF01000149.1, read as the reverse complement.
ACCATGGGGCAATATTAGGGAGAGTTACTTCCTAATATACTGGAAATTCATGTTGGCCAAAGAGAAAGGCAGCATCACAGAAAGCATGTTGATGGCAATTCTACAGTGTCTCTATTTTGTCTCCTTGTTCTTGCCCTTGATTCTTTCTCCACAGGCAGTAGAAGTGTTGGCTGTCATGAATCTGACACTGGGTGACTAGCTGAGTTCTCTAAAAGCAGAATGTTTTGGAATTGCGTGTGCAGGAAATTTAATTAGGCACTTGGGGGGAAAAAAAAGAACAAAACTTATACTTTTTGTTTCAGCATCTTAGAAGTGAATTTTAATTCAGGAGACCAAGTCCTGAGGCTCTCACCTCCCCATGTCTTCTTCTGAAAAGAACTAAAGAAATCTTTAGAGCTCCTGCCAAAACTCCATGAGAAATGGACCTATCTACTTGTATTTCCACTAAGTATTTAATGGCTAGGCATTTGACAACAGGCAGCATGATCTGGGTTTTTCTTTTTGGACAAATGCTCATCACCCCATGTATACACAGCAATATGTCCACAGAGAAGGTCATAGACCCTGATTGTCTTTCGTGTAACTAGATAGCTCTTTTCTTTTGTAGAATTTTAGAGCCACAGTAGTGGCTCAGGTGACTGAATTCAGTCCTGTTAGTAATGAACAGTCAAAAAATTTATAAAACATTAAGGAGAATTTTTGCCATTGACAGAAACTTGGGTCATGTAATATATGCAGTATTACTTGAAAAAAAGCTTCTGATGAGCTAAGTCAGGAATTATCAGTAAACAGACTTTGAGGAGTAAATATGTCCTGGTCAAATACTTGATTTGTAATGACAGATTTAACTATTTTTCACTTCAGTTTTCTAAGACTGAAAGGCTTCTTCTTATCTATTTAACTCCTGCTCACATCATTGGTGCTTCTAAGGCTGGAGTTCCAGAGAGTACCAAAGAAATGGAAGCAGCACTGTGATGTAAGTGGTACATTTGTGCTCAGCAGGTACATTTGCTCCCATGGCTGCATTGCTTTGGAAGCCGAGTGTGACGTCCCACCCTTAAGGCTAAGGGAGCAGCCAAGATCCGTAGATGCTCATGGTCAAAAGGAATGACAAAAGTCAGAGGGTCTTCAAAAGTTTACTAAATTTTATTAGTAAATTACACACCTGGCATGAAAATTGGTCTAAGTTGGTGCCTTATTGCCTAGTATGAGTACTAGTATGAGTAGTGGTGGGTTTTGAATATGGGGATAGGGTGAAAGAGAAGACAGAGATTAAAGAGGGGGAGAGGGAAAGAGAGAGAGATCTCCAGCCCTGGCTCCAGCATCGATCCAGCTGATGGGGTGCATGTGCACCCAGGCTTTGTGACGATCCCTCTCTTAGATAAGTTTTTCCCACCCTGGAGATAAGTGTCTCACTTTCTATGCAAATTAGTTATCATGCACAGTCCATTCTTTTGGATCTTTCTGCAAGTGGGTTGGAGGGCTTTGGGAGTCTTTGGTGATCTTGGCCTCTGTCCCTACTCGTTGCTCTTTGGTCAACAGTCCGTGCCTGCTTCTCAACCTCATTCCTGAGCTTGCGTTGTGCTGGAGCCACAACAAGGATGTTTGTCCTAGAAGAGTGCAGCTCTACCTCTGTATGGTCCTCTTGTCCAACCACATTCTGTTCTTTCTCACACTGTCTTACTACCAACAATCCTTGGTTGGCTCCACAGCCAACTGGCTATTGATATCTGGCTATTGGTGTTTGAGATAGGCACATTAAGCCCCCTTATCTTCTAGGCTAATACACACAGGCAGACTGAAATTGTGATTTGCATTTTCTTTCTTGCTCAGGAGTGCACTGTGAGTAATACCACTGCTGAGCAGCAGGAGAATGGTATATCCCTCTGGATGTAGAGGGTATAATGGATAGACGCCCACAGTTCTGAGGAACTTGGAGGACTGGAGGTATTTTGACATGGGTTTAGATAGTCGTAACGTTCTGGGCAAGTAAAAGAGGTTTACCAGAGAGTAAAGTTGGTCTCCGTGCTGGTCAGTGCCACAGGGAGGCAAGTCATAGCTTGTTCTTATGGAGCAAATGGCCTATACATGATAAAGTAGTTATCTCTAGGCCTCTTAATGGTTTGGTCTTTTTGGTTGCTCTGGAAGTTTTGCAGGATTCTTGGTTACATATACATGTGCTAAAATAGGCTCTACAGGCACAATAGCAAAGGTTAGCATCTTTATGAACCTTTTCATGATTACGTCAGGGAAAGAAATGGCTGTTTGTATTACGCATGAGCATCTTGTGGTGCTACATTACTCTGTCTTCCATCAATATATCTTGTATTCTTCCTTTATCAGCTACTGCTTATGGTAATTCCAGGGGTGCATCTTAAAGCTCAACTAAATGAATACCATAACCCAAACAGGTGAAAGAACGTGATATGAGGCTTTTGCATATTCTAATGCATGAAGCTGCCAGGCAGATAGTTATGTTTTAATAACATTATCAAAACAGAGATATATCTGTGTAATAAAATTTACTGTTGCTGTAACCAACACACTTAGAATGATTATGTGATTATAAAAATGTGATTATTTGCTACATTAATTAGCTGCTGATTTAATGTTATACAAATGTGATTCCTTTCAAGTAATCTTATTTCTTGCTGACATTTCTGAATAGGACTTCCAATTAGTTAAACATGGGTAAATAGCTGTGCTGATTATAGGTAAGCTACAACAGAACACAGCAAAATAGGGCTTCATAATTTTAAACTTTTAACATGTTACTTTCCAAAGCATGTTGTTGTTAACACAAACTTCTGGTGGCATTAACAACACCTTTTTTAAATAAACCCCTTTGATATTCACTACACAACCAAAGTTGCTACAGAAAGAGATGTTGCCTCTCTGTGCTGAACTTTTCTGTGAGATCCTGTATTGCTGTACCTCTCAGCAAGTCCAGCTGCCAAAGCCCTTGATGAAATACTTAGTGGTTTACCCCACTCCTTCTCAAGGTGAGATCAAAGGACACTTTTAGTGGTTTGAAATTTATTGCAATGTCAAGATGTCTCTGTAAGTATAGATTTATTTATTTTTTTTAATTAATTAAAATCAAATAATATATTCCAAATGTAAAAACGTGTAGAGCTAAACTGTCTTCTTCTTTGACTTCCTAACTGTCAAACTTCCTTGAAATTCAGAAGATGCAGTTTACCTTGTGCTAATGAGGTTGTTTCATAAATCTTCATGATGAGGATGCTTACAGGATCCCTTTGCCTGTTGCTTACCTGTGCAAACCAAAGCTACATTCTCAACTGATGTCAGTGCCTCTGGGGTTTGGTAGGGTTTCTTTCCAACGACTTGTGTTTGACTTTCTGGACCGGAGGACTGGACCTGCATAATTTCTGCTTAGGTAAAATTTATGAGTCTGAAAACTTCATTGGCTGAATCTCTTAAATAAAAAGTCAATTCCTTGATCACCATGCTTTTTCCTGTACAACAGTCTGTAAACTGGATGTGACTTAGAGATGAATATTGGTGTTTGCTCTAGGCATTCTTAAAAAAATAAACCTTTTCATGTGCCATCTCTTGTAAAGTTTGTCTTAATATAGCTTACTATTTTCTTGGCTGCTTCCCTCCTAGTTATATTAAAAGAACATACAATATTTCTTGTAGGACTCTATCCTACATACAAGTACATTTTTTTGTGTAAAACATTAATCAATAAGCTATCAGTGCAGTAAGATTGCAGCTTAATATCTTTAGAATTCTGCATGAGGGTTTGCTACATTTGCAAAACTATAATTAACCAGGACTTTTTTGAGTGCTGTTAGAAGTTAAAATCAACCAAGTTCATTCTCAGTTTGTTTGAGCACCAGCAATCCAATTCAGTCAATCATGCCTACTGATAAACTGTTTCACAGAAAGCTATGCAACATGCAGTAAAAACATCCATTTCTTTTTCCTTGAAAAATGGTTAAAACCCATAAAAATTTTATTTCGGAGACTGATTAGGATGTGAACTTTTAATCTGTCTCCTAACTACACAAGGGGACAAGCTCTTCTGGCTTCTGCAAATCTGTAATGGTCTGTATTTAAAAATTCATTTGCTATCAGAACTCCTGATCTTACACATGCAAAAATTACCATGCTTTTTGTATTTGGATTCAAATTTTTAAAATACTCATACACAAAGGTCGTACAAGGAAAACTGGGAAACTGAGAAAAAAATGCATTAAAGAGCTATTATACAAAATATGGGTTTGTACCATATTTTTTGATTGTTTTATTAGCTCAAAACAATTATTTCCTCTGAAGGCCTAACTAAGGAAGAAAGATATACTCAGAGATGAACCTCAGGCCATAGAAAACCCTTTATCTTTGGTTGTGTATTTGGCAGACAGAGCTGAAGCCATCAGAAAGGAAAGAGGTGAACAGAAAGTAAATTATGATTTTAAATGCTTTGGTTTGTAAGGCTAGATCTACTGGCCTTTTTGCTGCCTTCTCTTTTTTCCTGTAGGACTTGCAGGTCATTCTGGTGGTAGATGCCAAAAAGACAGACACAGATATTGACAGATTTTAATAACCTGCTGTTATCCAGCTTTAACTTCCCTTCTGGTAAACAATGCCAGGACTCCACTACAGAAAATAATTCCTTTTATCTGTTGCTTTATGGGATAACACAGAAGTATCCATTAAAATCTCAGGTCTCTACTTCAGTGGCACACAAGCCCACATTTAAAACTAGGTACATGTTGAACTGCTGTTCAGAACAGTGTTTTATTATTAGCAGGCTTTATTTTTTTAATTACACAAACAAAAGAAAAACAGTATGGGGGTGTTTGTGTCCTGTTTTTGTTTTTAATTTCTGACTTGTTGTATGTTCTTGTAACTTAAATATTTTTAGACAAGTGGTTTGCACTGTCGACTTTGAAAAAAATCAGCAGCACATCCAGTTGGAGTTAGCAGCCACAATTCAGGTTCTTAATTATTTAAGACCTAACCATTTTATTTTTCTTCTTGTCTGACATATATCAAACCAGTTTTCACACTTGCTTAAGAGGAAAGCATGTGATTTGGGAGATGTTTTTGCTCTACTTCTTACTTTCTTGTTTCTGTAAAATGCAAAATAAAAGAGCTAAAAGTATAATTTGTCCCTTGTGCTTTAAATGTGGAGAACACTAGGAATGGAAGGAGAAGGTGTTTGGTACATGGTGAAAGCCATACATTCTTGAAAGGCATACACATCTGAAAACCTCCAAGAACTCCAGTCAGAATACCTCTCAATAGGCAGTTTCTTTGCTTTGCTGTTCCCATGGGGGAAGAGCTTTTTCTTCAATTTGATCCTCTCTCATTTAATTTGTTATCTTTTGTCCCACATCCATGTGCTGCACCACTGTGAAGAGCCTGTCTCTATCTTCTTAATGACCTCCTCACAGGTAATGGAAGGCTGCTATTAGATCCCCACGGTCTTCACTTCCACAGCCTAAAACCCCTGCAGCTCATGTGCCCCACCTTGATTTCCCTCTGCTGAATTAACTGCATTTGATCCTCATCCTTTCCTGTGCTGGAGGCCCAAAACTCCAGTGCTCCGGATGATCACATAGTAGAGGATGATGGGCTGTGCTTCTGGTAGACCAGCCCAGCATGCTGCCTGCCTTCTTGGCTGTCAGGACATCCTGCTAGCTCATATTCCCTTTTGTGAATTTATATCTTTATCTGAAAGGGAATGTTACGCAGTCACTAAAACTTTATATAGCTAACCAAGCCCCTGGTGGTAGGAGCTGGTTAACTACCTACATTTGGCAGATTTGCTTGGCCTCACTCAGCAACAAAGTGCTCCGTTATTCTCCTACTAGACTTGGCTGATGCTGGAGTCTATAAAGGATGTGTATTTTGGTCCATCATATATTTGGTAAATTGTAAATGTTCTGTGCTCACTTTTTCCTAGATGTGATACCTGCTAATCCCCAGTGACAGTGACCTGCTATTTTGAGCATAGAGTTGATGCATTATTGATTAATCCACCTTAGACTTCACTTAAAGTGGTTGTACTCTAATTACATCTGGTGTCTAGAAATAATAACTTAGCATTTCAGAGGCTTCTTGGAAGAGATGGGGTTTTCTGTTCTGTTGAGTGTTTTTTCTGATGGTATTTTTGTCTTATCAGGAAAAAGCGTGTATCTTTTAAAGGAGTATTCTTTTAATCTGGTTGCTGTTATATAACAATAATTTATCATTAGTAAGATACTTTTTTCCCTGTCGATTTCTCATTTTAGCAGTACAATTTGTTGCTTTCAAGGAAAATAATACATCACTTGAAGTCACTATGCTGTAATCTCAAAATGAAGTTTCTTTATTGAATCTTTTCCTTTTTGTGTATCTATGTGATTTTTGGTCAGTTACTCCTTTTTTATTAATGTTGAATTCTTTTATAATGATTTATCTTAATAGTTTGTCTGTGCCCATTAGTTTACTCTCTTGCTTTCTGATATTGACTGCAAAGATGTAGCTAAGTTTCATGGTTTAAAAAAATAGGTTTCTGCATAACTTTCATATAAAAGCATTTTATTTTCTTTTGTGGACACTAATAAGTACCTCTTTAGCATCATGCTGATTGTGAAACATTTCAGATTGTGCTGCTGACAGAAGCAGGCTTTATATAGTAATTTGAAGAGAGATCTACATTTTCACACATTCTCTTTGTGATTTCTTGGGTAAATCACTTTGATAAAATTATCAACTAAAGTAAAATTGGTTTAAAATATAATCAGTTATTGATTAAAAGATAGTTAAATGTGTTAAACTGTTATCAACATTAGCGGGTGCTAGAAGTATATTGCTTAAGCCTAGATTTCAGAAGCGTTATCAAATCAGGCATATAAAATCTTCACATTTTATATGCATTTTGGATTGCATTCAAACATTTAGCATACAAATGTTTAGTATACATCTATTTGTGGTCTGATAGTGCATAAAATAGCTGATGCATATTGTGGTACTTGATGTGTTAGGTAGTGTCTGGGGGAGGTGGTCTCTCTGCTGAAAACTTTGTTGTCTAGGTTTAAGAGCAGAAAGTGGGAGCACAGTAGGCCCAGTAGGCAAGAGAGATCAACCTGAGAAGTAACACTGCTAGTGCCCCACTTGCTGAAAGTTTATTTATTTTGGAGAACTGTGGGAGTGGAATGCAACAAGGTAGACTTGTAATCAAATATCCATAAAAGAATATTCTCCTAGTGGATGCTGCTTGTGGTAGAGCAGGAAAGGGACTGTTTGAAAATGCACAAGTTGACAGGTTTGTAGTACAGAGTCAAGAGTCAAAACCTTGGCAGTGGAGAACAAAATTCCCTTTTTGGTTCAGTTGAGGTGGAGGAGAGCTACTTGGAGGGCAATGAGTTGGTCAAAGTGCCAAAGGGGGAAGCTGTTTATTGCAGTAGAATTTGGAATAACGAGGAATGGGAGAAGGGAGTCATGTCAAAGGCAGAGAAGAGCATCCTAATGAAAATGTGTTACATTAGAAATTTTGTCACTGTGGAGAGATAGAAACAGGCACACCTTGGGACATTATAGTAAGTTGTGTAAATGTGGATTAGCTCAAGCTCAGAGGGATTCAAAGCAGTGATGTATATAAGTATTTATTTACTTGTTTGTTTGTTCAAAATACTTTGTCAAAAGAAATGTTTGAAATAAAATAATACTGGTAACTTGTTTGGGACAAGCCTGAGAGAAATAAATGCTTGCACTCTTTAACACTTTCTTATCTTAGCAGTCTTTATTTGGTAAAAAATTAGTGGAATTGCTAGCAAGAGCGTCAGTTTGTAGCATTTGAGATATGACAATAATGCAAATGCCTAAATGCTACCACCGATACAGAGAAAAGGCAAAGAATATAGCTTGTGTAAGGGCTTCAGACTGTGGCTTTCTAAGAACAGCAAAGGATCAAAGTGAAGTGTACCTTGATTGCTGCAAATTGCAATGGTTGTACAAGAGCAACAGGATATACGCAAGTACATTGCAATGCTTGTGTTTTTCTGACCTGGGTCTCTGAGCATCAGTTACCAAGTACTCTGCGAAAGCACAAGGGGAAAAGAGAGATCAAGGGGAGAAAAAATACCTCTAACTTTTTGAGTTCCCTGATTGTCCAGTTGTTACTCAATATATTAAATAAAAATTCTTACTGAATTACTGTACAAAATATATAAACCTTTTTAGCACCTATGTATAATGACTTAAAAGCAAACCTCTCTTTGGTTTCTCCTTCAAAGTGAAATAACAGTACCTCTGTTGATCATAAAGGAATGCAACTTTGTGGCAGATGTATATCTTTTTCTTCCTTTGTAATGTGGCTGAGAATATCTGAGAATAACAATAAGCTTAATCCTCAATCCTCATGAGAACAATAAGGACAATAAAGTCACAAATGGTCTCCATATGTCCATATGAAGTCTTATGCACTGAATAAAGTAGATATCACAAGAGTGCAAGGATTTCTCTGTATCTTAAATCGACAGTCAATTACCTTTGTCTGGGGAGCACATAGAAGCTGTTTCTTTGCATAGCTTTTAAGATCTTGTAAAGCTTTACAACTATTCTGGAGTGATTTTCTTTTTATTTATATGCCTTTTTCTCTAGCTTAAGGGTTGGGGGTTTTTTTTGTCTCTGCATGCACACAGATGTGTGTCTAGAGCAAAATAAGATTTCTGTTTGATTTTGCTCAGTGCAGTCTGCCTGGTTGTAAAGTATGTTTCAAGGCTGTGCTGTAAACCTTGTTGATTCTGCAGCACACAGAGGCTTTCAGAAGGTGATCAGAGTCATCCCAAAGTTCTTTGGGGAATTTAGTTTGTAATGATGCATACAGCATCTCTTTCTGTCATTGAGCAGAGCTTCTTGTGTAGTAAAAGAATGCAAATAATTAAACAAAAACAATGACAAAGTGTGTGTCTGTTCTACTGGTTCATGGTAAGAGGAAGTGAGATTCTGAGAGATGGTTTTGGGGATGGGGTTTTTTTAAAGCTCAGTCCTTATCTTTTAATCTTACCATCACATCTTAGGTGAAGCATGAAAGCAATGGAAATAGTTACAGTTTTTGAAAAACTTACACCAAAAGTGCAATAATATAAAAATATTAATTGAAATATTTTATTATTAATGATATGATATAAACCATTATATTATTATTAAAAGTGAGTATATGGAGTTATTTGGATAAAAATTACCCTTGAAACTTATATATAAAGAAATGTATAGGCACAAAGATCTTGGAAATACCTGAACTGCAACTTGAAGGAATATTATAAACAAAGTAGCTTTTTTATCTAGAATCTCTCTACCTATAAATGTTTCTTAGAGACCTCCAGAACATGACATTCATGCAAAGAGAGAAACAAAAAAGGCTATGCTATGAAACATTACAAGTCTGCTCAGCATCTCTCCCTGTACTGCCATCCTACAGAGCAGACTACTTTCATTTTGCTGCCTGAGCCTGTGGTTAAACCAAAGTAGTCAGTATGGCTCAACATTGAATAAAGAATTATTAGATATAGTTTATGACATTGTCATGATATTTACGACATTGGAATAATTTATGGGGGTTAAGGAAGAAGGGCGAAAGTGAGAAGCTTACTGTGTAATATCTCTGTTCAAGAAGGTTTTTAGGTGTAATTGCAGACAAATTGAAAACAATGGGTAAACCCTGAGAGTTAAAGACATGCTTAAATACTCTTCTGAACCAAGGCTTAAACATCCAATAAACCTGCAGTGCACTTGTAGTACAGATATGTCAACACTCCCTTTCTAACTTTAGTGAAGTGTTATGGGTACATCTGCTGCTTCCAGTGAAAAATAGACAGGATTTGAAATGATAGCTGTTGCTGCAGGAGTTTTCTGTAATAGGTGCCAAATGGGAGGGAGGAGGGGCAGACAGCAGCAGAGGAAGCGGTAACCTTCCTGCTTCAAGAAAAGATACAAATCAATCAGTAGCTCTATGCAGGGAATTGGAGATCCTGCCCAGCATCTGTCAGATGAGAACTGACACGCTGCAGCAGAGTCGGCTTTGTTACCAACCATTGTGGGTGTTCTGCCTTCAGAGATGTATTTAGAGAGCTATATGAAGTTCCTTACATGGTACAAAGGAGATGTATCAGCGGAACTGCATCCCTACATATATATGAAGCAAAAACTCATACATAAATATAAACAGAGCTTTATATCTTTCATATTCTTTTGTAAGAATATGAATATATAAGAATGAATAAGAATATATATCTTGTTTCTGGATTACTACAAGTAGTATGACACTTTGATACAAGTGGACCTCTAACCAAATGTACAGTGAGTACACTAGAAATGGTGGTGGTTGTTTCAGCAGGTGTAAAGGGTTTAGAGGGAGGTCTCAGTAGAGTACAGAAATTGTCCAGCTCATGGTAGTGTGCAGAACATCCTGGAACAGGACTGTCCACTAAATGAATCCCACTGCTTCTGATATCTACTGTTTTGCTGTAAAGGTAACTATTGATTTTGATTTGGGAATGAAAAGGTGAACAAAAATACAGCCAGATTCACTTAGAACCGGAAAGATAAAACAGAGGGTACAAAGCAGAAAGTCTTACCTTCCTACCTCTGCATGTGGGAAGCTAACTAGAATGTACTGTCATCTCAGTAATATTTCTGTTGGAACAGTGGTCTAAACAATGTGCTATGACAGGTGAATGAATCACTGAGTGCTAATTACCAGTTCTAGGATTTTGCTGGTGAGCCTGACAGCAGCTCTCTAATGAGCTGCAAAAGTTGAACATCAGAAGTAAAGTGGCCAAAGCTACTCCAAGTCATACAGGCTTATAGAATCATTAAAGGTGGAAGAGACCTCCAAGATCATTGAGTCCAATCTATGACTGAACACCACAATGCCAACTAAACCTTAGCAGTGTCATGTTCAGTCATGTCTTGAATACTTCCAGGAACAGTGACTCCACCACCTCCCTGGGAAGCCCATTCCATTAACCAATGCTTAACCACCCTTTCTGTGAAGAAATTCTTTCTGATGTGCAACCTGAACCTCCCTTGGCACAACCTGCTGCCATTTCCTTTTATTCTGTCACTGTTTGCCTGGGAGAAGTGGCTGACCCCCACCTTATTGCATTGTCCTTTCAGGTAGTTGCAGAGAACAATATAGGTCTCCCCTGACCCTCCTTTTCTGCAGGTTAAACAATGCTAGCTCCCTCAGCCACTCCTCATGTGATTTACTCTCTAGAACCTTCACCAACTCCGTTGCCCTTCTCTGGACACTCTGGCCCCTCAGGGTCTTTGGCCCATGACTGGATAAAGTACTTGAGCTGTAGCCTCACCAGTGCTGAATACAGAGGCATTTTCGCTGCCTTGGTCCTGCTGGCCACACTATTCCTGATACAGGCCAGGATGCCACTGGCCTTCTTGGCCACCTGGGCACACTGCTGGCTCATGTTCAGCTGCTGTTGACCAGCACTCATTGGTCCTTTTCCACTGGGCAGCTCTCAAGCCATTTTGCCCCCAGCCTGTAGTGCTGCCTGGGGCTCTTGTGACCCAGATCCAACACTGGCACTTTGCCTTGTTGAACCTCATACCATTGGCCTCAGACCATCAATCCAGTGTGTCTGAACTTGTCGTAATACATGTAATATCAAACATAGTATGATGGGCACTGGTTTAATGGACAACATCTACACATCTCGAATGAAAGCCTGATTGATGGCTGCCCGATGTCAACAGAGCAAGGCTTTGCCTAATAGTTGGACTAATTTGCTTTCTTGAAGGTTTTGTGCAACAGGCTGCAACTATACCTTTATTTTTTTATTACTATGAAAATATTATTATGTAGAGGAATGGCAGAATTTCAAAAGAATTAAACTGTAAGTTTGAAAATATGTATGCAATTCTTGCCCTTTTCAAAAACTTGTTTAAAAATTATGCATAATGAAAAAGAGCCCAGTAGATCTATAACGTGAATGAGCAGCAACACATAAAGTATCTTGTACCCATCACATTTAATTGTCTTTGAATCACAAGCAAAGCACACTTGGATTGAGCCCTTCTGCTTTTTATAGCAGACCACTTACTGTTTCTGACTCCTTCTGCTAATACTCATAGGTAACTTACTTTGATGGTGTCTCTTGACAATTCATGCATCTACCTTTGTTTTAGGGACATGCAGTGTTGAGTTGCAGCCAGATGGTCTAGACAGATGATTAAAACGTAGGAAATTATACACCAGAGCCCTTATCTCCTGCTGTTCTGTCACACTAAACAAACACTTAATGAAATCTGAAGTGTAATAGCTAAAAATATATGCTGCAGTACAATGGACTTTCACACATCCTTTTGGGATTTACTTGTCTTTAAATACGGATTCTGTAAAAAATGTTCCCTTTTGCTTCCATTTCTGGAGACATTCCTAGTGAGCTGATGACAGTGAGCTGGACAAAGAACGTAATTATTTATTCTGTGTTGGGAATTTCATATCACTTATTCTGGAAATTATCCATAAAAATTAGACTTCAATGTTAGACTTTAAATTATTTCACCAAGTAATTTTCTGGCATCCTTGTTGAAGGGAATGCTTGCCAGCAATTAATTTTGAGATCTTGTAATTCAAAATTTGAATCCTTTAATGGGATGCAGTGTGTGTGTTAAACTTCTGCCTTTGGCCTTTAGAACACGGCCTTAGAATCAGATTTCTAGTGTACAATTACACAGTCAGTATTTACCTTCCTAGAACATTCTGTAATCATTTGTACTTGCTCTACATTTGCTGGAATGTTTGCAGAAAGCAATGTACAAAGGGCACAGACATATGTATCAGGAGTGTCTTTAGAACTTTGAATAAATACTCATCAAATATATTCAGTTTTCATTCTGTTCCTCGTGATATTAGATGTTACCAAAGCTAATATCAAAGCATCAGAGGTGTGATGCATCTTCAGAAATAGTGTTGAAATTATGATAGGTAGAGTTTAAAAGTTGAAAGTAGATTTTAACTGAAAAAACTTTGTAAAGTAAAGGCCTTGGGATTCTGTTCTCCTACTTCATGCATATGAAATGTGACTTGATCCTACTGGAATCTGAGCCCAGGACTGTGGAGAAGAGCTTTGGTAAATCACTAAAACTCTGATCAGATCTTACTGCTCACATCCCCTCTGGTTTGTATTTGAGAATAAATCAGTTCCACAAGAACTAGTCTATTATAATGTAATGCTGCAGAGTAACACAGAGACTGTTGCAATTTCTAGTTGTTGTGGAGTATATTTTTTCCAGACATTAATAAAGTTGTCCAATTTTGATGAATTTGTAGAATGCTTAGATTCACTAATTCAGGGTGGTTATAGGTTATGTTGATGTCTAGTGTAAGATTCAGTCACTTAATTATGTTTTTCCCCAAAGGATTTCATCATTGTACAAAGTAATGCATGAATGTACCCAGTCTTTTGGTTTAGCCTGAATACGCTTTCAGGACTTCTGGGTCCCAGTAGCAATAAAATCTAGACCATATTTTACCTTGAAATTTAATCAAGAGTAGAGTGTTTTCTTTTGTGCAACTGTGAGTATGTAACAACATGTGCATACACTGATAGGAATTGCATCGGTGTTGTCACAACTATTGATTCTGCTGCAATGACCACACATTTAACAATGAAAATAAGAAGAATAATTAAACCCTTTCCTAAACAACAAAGTTAAGTAATCTTGTAATGAGGAACACAATATTTATTGGTGCATGACCATGGACAATATTGTGCAGTTATCCAAGTCCAAATAAGGCAATTTCAGTGTATCTAGATGTAATCAAGAAGAATGAGTTTTCCTGCTTTCTAGCTCATCACATGTATGTGTCAGCTCGAGGGCTGAAAGGCTACAGTGCAGCTTTCAGTTGTCATCTGCAACATGTTCCTTTATTTTGGTTTTTTTTTTAAGGTTGCTGATACCTGGAATGAGAAAGAGAAAATCTTTCAAATGTTCTTAACTGATAATCATCCCATTTAAAATAACACTTCAAAGAAGTCAAACATGATGAGGTTTATTTCCATCCATCCTGTTTGGTTGGTTGGTTGTTTTTTTCTGGTTTTGCTCTGTAAAAAAACTTGAGAAGTCAACTATATCACTGTTTTGAAGGTGTGATCTGTGGTTCTTTTCCCACAAGATGCTGAGTGTTTTGTTTCAGCTGAGCACAGTGTGTCATCCTGTGCATGGCAATATCCTACGCGTGTGAGTAGTCCTCTGCTCATTTTGAGAATCTCTCCCTGATCTGGTTGGTTTTTTGCAGCTTCGCTATGCAGGGTGGCACACTTGGGGTGCCGGCAACAGGTTCCTAAGTATTGCTCCTTACCTGTTGTAATTGGCTCTAGTGAGGTTACAGTGATGAATTTGCTATTCAGAATACTTCCCAGAATACATGGGACTTAGGTATTCCCACATATTAACTGAGCATCTCACATCTATATTTCCTGGCCTACTGGGTCAGGCTTCTATCTCCTAGGATCTAGATAGTGACAAAAAAAGAGAAATTTGGTGCCACCACTACATTTTCTGGCTCAGATTTTCTGCCTCGCTGGTCTACAAGATGAGGATGCAGTGTACAAGGATTATTATAGGAAATCATGATTGTTAGTACACATTTTTAGTTACTTTTTTGATTTCTTGAGGTCTACAAAAAGAAAACATTATTTAATATGCATCTTCTGGGGTGAACTTTCTAATCAATAGCAGCTTCAATTTATATCAGGATTAACTAGTGCACTTTAAAGCAGCATTACTTACTTTCAGTTTGTAATTTCTGTGTCCATTTTGGTTTGAACAGCATGATTCTCTGAAAATATGGGAAGGATTTCACCAAGTCACAAAATATTTCTCTTGGCTCCCTCCCACATGTGCAGCCACTGATTCTTGAGTTTGATTCATATTTTCTGTTCAATTAGTAAAGCAATGGTGTTTATATGGTGGTTTTGTGATCCTTTGTGTTTTAAGTTCCCTGTAAGCTGATTTCATTTTATGATTCCAAAGATGCCACTTGTGAGCTCCTAAAAATGCTTTCACTGTTGCTTTTATCCCTGATGTGTTTGTTGTAGATTGCAAACAGGTTCTGTTTGAAAGCAAGCCAAGAGTATTCCTTAACAGTCATTTACGTCTTGTTGCATCCATCATGTGTCAAATAGTTTCTCCCTCAACTGCCAGAAGCACTGAAAGCACAATTGTTAGGATTTAAGGTGAATGAAGAGCGACCTGACAGGCAGAAATGATGTTTCCCGTACAAACAAACATCCATTCATAGTTTGTGGGAAATCTCAGCGCTCTTTGAGCCAACACAAGAACATGGTTTGGTGTGAACAACATGTAGCAAATGCACACTGACACCAAGAATCCTTTGGTCAGCTCAACAAACAAGCAGGAAAGCCTTTCACTCTTGTGTATTTCTGAAATTATGGTCACCAGGATGGTTTTGCAAAAAATTTATTATATTATGTTATTTCTAACTCATAAGCAATCAAATTGCCTACTGTTTTGCCAAGGTATGAGAGTCCTGCAGGTTTCAGGAATTCATGAGCCAAGACTTACTGACTGTGCTCTTCATATTATTGTCACTACCCTCCAGAGCGTTTTTGTAGTTTTGTGCAAAACGCTTCAATGTTCTTCTTAGAAAGTAAAATCAGAGCTATGCTTTAAATGGTTATCCCATCTCATGAAAAATGAGTGGAAAATAAATGGTGTCCATCTGTCCTCCAGACTTCACTCTTGTGGCTTTTCTCCAGAACAAGGTGAAGTACAAACTGCTGTTGAGGATTTATCTAATTTGTTGGGGTACCTATGCCATGTAAAGTAAAATGCTGTTGAAATGCATAAATAGATTTATGAAAGCCCTCAGTATTTTGAAATCAGACTGAGGTGATTTCAGATTAACATCTTCATGTAAAGTCATTTCCAGACAAAGGCATAGTACTTGAAAAGTACTTGATGAAATAAGGGCTATTTATGTGTGAGCGTTTGCTCTAGTCCTTGTCACCATAGTAACTGAGACCCAGATTCACAAAATCATGTAATTTCCACTTAAGCACCTGAGTATGTCTGAAGTTCTGGTCCTAATTGTTTCTCAAGTATATGAACTCACTGTAAGGCCTTTTGTGAATTGCAAGAAATTATCCTTTCTTCATAGTATTTTTTCCTCCTTGACCAAGAAGGCTCTGGCAGGGGGTGTAATGATTTTTGTAGTTGGAGCATCAGTCATACTGTGGCAATACATTGTAGACATGGATCTAAGAGTTTAGACTGGAAACGGTCTGTTTCTGAGCTTTTGGACATTTGGGATCACAGTACTTCATCACCACTATAGGCCCATTTTATGTAGTTTACTCCTTCTGACATGAAAACATTTTGTCTTTGTTTCTTATGGACTGTTACTGGTTGTCCATATCTCTGGGGTGCATAGGCAGGTCTCATGCCAGTAATGCTTGCTGGCATTAGCAGCATTAATTAGGTGCTGCAACACTGAGTCTCCCCAGCAGGAGCTCAGAACCTGTGGAAAGGTTAGAGATCAGGACTTACTAAGTAAGACTGGGAAGAAGGATCATTATACTCCAAAGATTCTGAGGTTAAGCTGGGTAAGTGTAGCTGTGTTTGGTGCACAAGGCATTTAGATGCCTTTGGGACACATTGGAAGGAACTGGACATGTCCAGGGTGAGACATCTGAGCCTGAGGTAGATCTCTATCTTAGGTCAGATGATCTTCTTTCTGCAGAGCATGTAGCTTTTGAGTGATTCTAAAAGGTGATGTGTTCTGATGTCCACAGTGGAGATGTCTTACAGTGATACAAATTTCCATATGCACACCCTTTAATTTCTTCATGTAGCCTGTGAGGAGGATATTGAGCCTATTAATGGTAGAAATTATATCTCTGGCTGGTACTGTGCTGTCTTGAGTATTCACCCATTGAAGCAAATCTTGTTGCATCCTTTGTTTCTGCTCAGGGGATGTCTAAATATAAAATCTATGGTCTGTGCTAGGTATAAAGAGTTTGGAAAGGGAAAATACAGTTACCTTAGTTGTTTGCTGTAACTTATGAAGAAAATACTGTACTGAAAACATATGCTGAAGTTACCTTGACAGCAAATGAGGCAATATGATAGTCCATGTACAAAATCTTTCTGTTTGGTTTTAACTTTCCTTCCTCACAGTGACTCCTAAGATTTGCTGAAAAAATAGTTTGAATTCTAATACATGAATTATTTAAAAACTGATTCATATTAATTTGTAATTTTCTATTTGGCAACAGCTTTGTGCAAATACAGTTTGCAGTGATTTGTTCATGAGTTGTTTGTTTATGGCTAGTCCACCATAAATAGTTGCCTAAAAGATGGGTTATTTTTTCCATTTTCTTCCTGGTTGACTTGAATAGTAAGTGGTGAATTTTCATTTGAAGAACCTATGGTATAAATTTGCAGAGTCATTTGTGTCCTAATTAATGAAAATACTTGGTTTCATGGGTGTTTTTACAAATCTTTGGCAGTTATTCAAGTACTGGAGTAAACAGGTCTGGCTGATCTTACTCAAAAAAAATTATCCACAAAGTGGTTTTAAAACCATGTAGTTATTGATCTTCCCTCTCTACACAGAAAAACAACATTTAATTTCAAAGAAAACAGTTACCATGGGGTTTCTGCCACATCTAGAAAGTTATAGGTGTTAGAGGCTTCTGTGAGTGAGAGGAGTTATAGTTGTGTGCTAGAACAAACTGTACCAACAGGTAGCCTGTAGTATCAGATTTTATGAGTCCTTCCAACTGTTTTGCTCTTCTGATTATATGTCATGCCTTAATACCACCCTTATTTGTAGTTTGCTCTGTCAGAGTGCTGGGCGAGACACTGAACACCTTCTGGATGTGCACTTTATAATGAGTAATGAGGGTCAACACCTCTCAGTCAGGGTGTGTGCTTCTCATAGGCTTTGTTCTTGAAAGCATGTTTTCTGGCAGGAAGGCGTTTTGTGGCCATTAAAGAGCTCCTGCTCTTTTAAAGCTTTTGTGCAAGGGAAACTCCAGGCATTCTGCTGTGCTGCCAGCTTTGTGGAATTGGATGGGGGATTTATTTGGTGAAGACCAACTATGCCCCTTTGTAAGCAAACAGGTATTTCCACAGTGTCTCCAGTGAACTGGACAGAAGAATAAATGTATGGGATTATAATGCTTCAATTCAGATGGCTAAGCATGAACGCCTGAGGAAAGCAATATTTTCAAATAGAAAGGGGGGATTTTCCCATCACCTACCTATGCCAAGTGGAGCTTATGAAGTGCAATTCAAGTAATCATTTATTTTGCATCCAGGGAGCAGATAAACAACAGTCATGTCAATGAGTGAGATCCTAATCACTCTCGTGCAAGTAGCAACGGGAAGAAACCAGATTCAGAATGAGAGCCTTTTAAGTAAAATAGTCAGAAAAGTGTATGTAACTAGTGAGAATAAATAGGGCAGTGTGCAGCTATTTCACAGTTAGCAGGTGCTCTGAAAGGTTTAAATTTTTGCATTGTCAATATGAGAAAGGAAGCTGAAACAAAAAAGGGGACCGACTGAGGAAACTCTGAGAGACAATTATAAAGGATTATTTATCCCAGTGCTCTTCCTCATGCAGGTATTAATCTATGGGCAAATCCTTCAATTTGGTGGACTTCCACTGGACTAACTACACAAGTTGCAGAGATGATGTGGTATAGATTTCTGTTGCAAACATTATTTAAAAAACAAACAAACAAACAACAAACCTAAAACTTTACAAGGGCTTTTTTTCATTAAGTTAATGTTTTGCTGGAGGAAGACAGATTTAGTAGATTTTTTTTTCATGGTTAAATATGTTCAATTCTTTAAAATATAGATTTCAGTTTGCTTTTGTTTGGATTGGGAATTGACAATGAGAATATAACTCTCTATTGTGACATACTAGATTGAATAGCTCTTGTCTTTATAAAATAAGATATAAGGCATCTCCTACCCAGAAGGCTTGTCTTTTTAGAGTGTTAAACCAGAGCATTCCTCTCATGGATATAGCTGTAAGCTGTCACTTCTGTCAGCAAGAAAAGTTAAAGAAAATTTGGATTGTATGTTAAAAAGCGTATCTTTTTTATGGTATCCTTCTGCATTGGCTTGAATGAGGATAGCCATATCTTCTTTTCCTTTTTACTCCATATACTTAGAGGAAAAAACATATGCAAAAAAACTGCTGCTGCACGTGAAGTTAAGCCTAAAAGCAGGGTATGGGTCCTGCTGTCTGTAATAGTCACAGCAGTTTACAAGACCTTAGGAGCCCTCACTGAAGTTGGTGTGAGTTTTTGAATTGACTTCTTTGATAGCTGGAGCTGACCCTTAATTAATAAATGGGAAAATTTAAGGTGCTCTGACCCAGAAATACAGGTGAAGCCACTGTCTATACCTGTCACTTGCACTTGTGTGCAGAAAGGATTAAAATGCCAGTTATGAAATTTAAATTAAAAAAAAAAACAATATTTTCTGTCTCAGAGGTAATTTTTTTAAATTGTCATTCTTATGAAACTGATTAATTAAACAACAACATATTACAGCTTTTCAGTGTTTCTGTAGAGCAGAAAACAATGTGATGAAATTTCTGAGGCCCAAGGTAAGCATCTCTCAATACAAGTCCAAACTGTATTTGTGCTTCTGGGTAGCATGACAGGAATAATGTTATAATGAACAATATTTTTTAGATGTAGATGTGCAGCTGAAAAATTTCCTTTATAAATTGCTACCAGACTTGTACTGTTAAATAGATAATTATGCTTCTGTCTTCAAATCTGAATCTCTTGTTACAATGACAATACTTAAACTTCATAAGGTTCGTAGGTTTTTTTAGATAGATCAGCTACTAACTAGGAAATCATTGTGCTGACAATATTTATGAAAAATCATACACAATCAAAATAAAATTGTGAATACAAATATAAAACATGTAAATCACAAACTTTGTGGCTATATTTTGATCTTGCCGACTAGAAACTGAAATGTTTGTACCAATTACAATTAAAGTGTGGTTGCTCTTCAGCTTTTTACAGCTGTTTGCAAAATGGGGGATTTCAATAGAGAGACATTGGTATAAAATATATTTTATAAGCATTTAAAGCCAAGCAGTATGAAAAAAAAGCCATGTCAGTCAACTAAATTTTGGGAGGCTGTAATGGAAATGGTATAGTATGGACAATGCCTGTGTTTGTGGGAGCACTGCTATGGATTTGCTGCTGAAAGCTACGAAGAGCTGGTGGTGAGGAGGAACTGTGGGTTTCTTGCATGAGGCACTGGCAGCCAGGCAGCAGCTTTGGAGAGCACCCCTTTCATCTAATGGTGTCCCTAAGTCGCTGAACAAATAGTAGCCTTTACTTTCTGCAGAGCTGCCAGTGGCACTGTGGAGTGATAGTTCTAATTAAACTATTAATTCAGGCTGTTGGATTAGGTAAGTTAGATAATATGACTACTCCCTTAAAATACATGACTTCATTATAGAAATCTTTTAATATAAAGCCCATTATTAATTATGCGTGTATCAAATATATAAAATGAGGTGGCAGTAGGCTTGGTTGGGTTCAAGATTAATTGACTTCCCCTGCCAGTGTTTACTTCAGAGTGGAATGGCATTGTGGCTCAACTGTTGTCATAAACACATAAAAGTCTCACAGCAACTTTTAAAAATGATCAAACACCTACTAACAGAGAGGTCTCAGAATACAAGCGTTCAGGCAGAAGTGTGGTCAAGTGGGGGTATTTTCAGTGCCTTCTCTCTGGACAGGCTTCACAGTCTATATTGTGATCTGTGTGCTCCTGGGGAGGTAAGAGGAGGAGGAAAAGAGGTGGCTGGTCATGGTGGGTCTTTGATGCATTGCAAAGATGGAACATGCAGCTTCCTCTCCCACCTTGCCAGCCTGAGAGAAAGGTATTGGTTTGAATTTCACAGCCTTTCTGCCATCTTCCAAGTGAAGGCAGAGTTGTATCAATATGTTTAATGGAACAATTACCCTCTTAGTCGTTTCTTCCAAAGTGTCCTTTGAAAAGTGGAAATTTGTAATACTATAAAATGCCACTGCTGTTTGCAGCTGTGAGCTATAGCAGATCAAGCTATCAGTTTTCTACCACGAGTCTTTAGTCCTATTGCCAACAATGACCTTATATATGGCTATAAATCTTGCCAGAGCATAACTGCATTTCACTGTAATGGGGTATGTCTTACACACAGACAGGCAGCATTAGGAATTCTGTGTGTAATAGCTGGTGCTTCCCAATATTCATGTCAAAACAGAGTATGTAGTACTGTGGGCTGCAGAAGTCATTGAGACTTACTGTAGTTTTCTATCCCTAAGTACTCTGATTTTATCATGGCAGTGCTCGTCTAGTTCAGGAGTTTGTGGTACTCATTGTATGAACCTTATTCTGAGGTGCTTGCAGCTTTTCTGCTCTGCACATCAGAAGTCATTCTGGAGAAGGAAATTTCGTGAACTCAGTTGCTATTGCTTTATTTTTTTATTTTCCTTTTTTTTTTTTTTTGAGGTTAGGAATAGTTCAGTCAAAATATACGTTTGACTTTAAAAATTCCATCTCTTCTGCAAGTATTGGAGTCATAGCAATTTTATAACACACTTGGAGACCCAAAATGCAGTAGGTACCTAATTTGATTCACAGAAGAATCTGTTTCTCTAGCTCTAGGAATTTAAATGCCTTTGGCGGGGGTGGAGGGAAGCCTCTAATTTATTTGGACTCTTTTGAACAGTTAACCTTAAAGCTTGATTTTTTTTCATGTGAAATTAATTTCTGGTAGTGAGCTGAATAGATAAATACATCAGTGTCGTAGCATGGATTTTATTTCAGAACTGGTCAGTTATTTCTGAATTTGAGATAATTAAAGCTAAATATAGTTAAAATACCAATAAGCTTTGTCTTACTCAATTATGAATTAAACACAGGGCTGTCACTATTTGTGAGCCTAAACAACCCAAAATAATATTTATTATCTTGTAAAACTGTGAAAATGTTTAATGAAAGTACTCACTGGCTCTGATATTCATGGTTGGGCACCAACAGCATACATTATTAAATCCCATTCCACCATTCCTGCATCCCAACTATAGTCATTTTACAGTGTCTTTTGGTTAAATTCAGTGCTGCAGTAAGCAAGAACAATTCCTATGGAGAACTGAAAGTTGTTATTCTTGAGCAAAATTTGGCATGTTACCCAGGTGTGTCTCACCTCCCTGAGCCTGTGTGGCATAGGGAGGCTGACTGGGGAGGAGAGCAAAGAAATTGTAGAGAATAAAAGAGAAGCAGACTTGATAACAGTCTTCAGCATGCTTTTTTGTCGCAGTTCTGGTCAGCTTGCTCATTTGAAAAGACATTGCGTATTAAGAATTTGCTCCTATCACAAGTTTTTAAACTTGAAAGGTATTACAGGTGTGCACATACATGTGAATACATAACTTGGCTAGTGCTCACAGAGGTGCAAACATAGAAAGCTAGATACCTTATTTTTCATTTTTCTTGGAGTTACACAACCATTTTGTAATTTTGTTTATATCAGTGTATGATGGCAGAGCATACACAAATAAGTCAGATCAGATAATACATACAAATTGATGTCCATAGCCACAAAGACCCAGCCTCCTTACTAATTCACTTTCCAGAATTCCTTTCCCCTAGAAACAAAAGTATAATGTTCTCTCCCTGAAGAAGATATTAGGATTCTTGCTTTCCTTGCTTTCCACCTGTTCTGTATCTAGGTGAATTCGAGGAAAGAAAGGCACAATGATGCCAGGACTGACATTCAGTGGTAACCCTACAGCTAGCTTAACTTCAACAGAAGCTGCTGTCTGCATTGAGGGTTTCGGATCCTTTCAGTCAGGTGTCCTACATGACACATACCTGTGCTTCAAGCTGTAATGCAGGTGGTGGAAGGAAAGGTTGTACGGCTCGCTGCAGGGAAAGGGGGAGTGGTTCAGTGACTAGAGAGAGGAGGTCACAGCAATGAATGAGGCAGTCTGTCAGTTCAATATCTGATGCAAAAACTTCTGTGGTTGTTCCTGTCTTTATCCCTAAGAGGGTTTCTAAAGTCTAATGGAAAACTTAGGTTTCTACAAACACGGACTTTAAAAATTATGTCTGGAGCTGTGCATGCTTCCAGCCAATATCCCCTGTCAGGTCTTGTTCAAAGAGATCCTTATGAATTCTTGTAAAATAGTTTCTCAGAACGTTTAAATCCATGACCTGCTCCTTCATAAAAGCTGCAATTCTTTCTTCATTTCCAGAAGACATAAAATATCTACCATTTGCATCAATTTTCAAAAACTTAAGTTCTGAAGAAAGTCAAATCTCATTTGGGCCTGTAATCCATCTGTTGCATCCTGTACTCCCCGGTACCATAATAGTCTTCTTCAACCAGGAAAAGTGTTAATAATATCATTTCAGCGAGCCTTTGCTGGGTGATTTTTAAGTGCAAATCATCAAAGTAATTGCAATTGTTTCTTTTCTAGTCTTTAGTACTTGACTGCTGCATCCAACCACCCAGCTCTGACACCCTTTGCCTGTAGCATTTGTTTTTCATACTGGACACAGTCTGAAAATTTTAAAATTTCTTAAAATCTTAAAATTTTAAGGAATTTCACTGCTGTCCTTAGTTTCATGATTCTTAGCTTGAATTTATCACATAACCTTTTGTATAACTTACATTTAAATGCATCTGTGTCATCAGTTTCTGTATGTTCTGTATGTCCTGTTATATAAAACATGCAAGCTTTTAATGCTACACATTGGGAACCAGAGCACATAGGCTCTCCCAAATCGTGGTCTGTACATGGTTTGAATTACACAGATCAGAATGCCAGCTGCTTGGGGAGCATTTATGAGCCACAACATGTATACTCTGGGTCAATTTTGTTTGCTCTGTTCTGTGCACTGAAGCTGATGTCTCTCAGATGTTTGTTACATTTCCTGTTTTAAAAATGTTAATTCAGAGTAAGTTCATCAGGTGAAAAAGATAAGAAAGGTGACAACTGAAGCTGTTCCTCAGCCTCTGAAAAGACCCATCTTTCACACTGCAAAGCACCTAATAGATGCACAAACTACCATGGTTACCAAAAGGTACATTAGAATGGTATTCACAAAAGGTAGTTTAGAGCCAACAAGGTGCTGTCCAGGCATCAGAGAATGTGTAGTGTAGACATATCTCAAGAGAAGATCAGTTTGCTTTTCATAGTCTGGCTCATTGGAAGACAGTAGATTGATTCTGGTTTGAGCTGTCTTTGGGGACTACAGAGATTACATGTGCATAAGGCTCATGGAAAGCGTATGTTTCTTCTTGCTGCCTTCTGTTTCTCTTGTTAACAACATAAGCAAGGAGCAAAGCTGTATGCTAAGGTGTTCCTGTTGAATGTTGATCCTTAATTTGGATGCCGTGACCCTTAATTTGGATGCCCACTATTTAAGTAGATTATTTTAGTTGAAACATATTCCGTCTCCTCTAAATACTTGGTAAACTGAAAACCTTAATAGTGTGTGAATAAAACTGGTCTCTCTCAAGGACAGTGTCATTTTAATTATATGCAGGCTTGATTCTGATCCCACTGAGGGACCAGACTGGCCACTCTGTTTGGAGCCAGGCAGAATTGGCTTCTATCCTTAAGAACACAGCCACGTTCACTGCAGCACTGGAAAGAGTCTCTTGTGGGCAAAATGATTCAGATTCTCTTTTTGAAGATTATTGTGCTATTTGACAAAAGCTGTCTAGTTCTGTTCATATTGAGTGTCAGAGTAGAAGAACTTATGCTGAAGAAAACCCAAATATATCACACAGCAATAAAAGAGAAAAATCAGAAAACAAATGGATCTTTTTCTTTTTTCATTTTTTTCAGAATATTGCAACACTTTCACACTACTGCTGAGGATTACACCATTATTTTCACATCTGGATGCACAGCTGCACTTAAACTGATAGCAGAATCATTCCCTTGGATACCTGAAGGCACAAAGCAACCCAGCAGTCGGTTTTGTTACCTAACTGACAGCCACACATCTGTGGTGGGTATGAGGGGGATAACTGCCTCAAAGAATGTCTTGTCTGTTCCAATAAAACCAAAGGAAATCTTATTAGCAAAAAGAAGGATACCTGAAGAAGAAAACTGCACAACACCTCATCTTTTCTCTTATCCAGCTCAAAGCAATTTTTCGGGTACCAAATATCCCCTTTCATGGATACAGGACATAAAATCTGGAAAACTCTGCCCCATCAAAATACCAGGAAAGTGGTTTGTTCTGCTAGATGCAGCTGCATATGTGAGCAGTTCTCCATTAGACCTGGGAGTTCATCAGGCTGACTTTATCCCCATCTCATTCTATAAAATCTTTGGATTCCCAACTGGTTTAGGAGCATTATTGGTAAACAACCACATTGCTCCCTTCTTGAGGAAAACCTATTTTGGAGGTGGAACTGCAGCTGCCTACCTCGCAGGAGAGGATTTTTATTTCCCAAGGAAATCGATAGCAGAAAGGTAAGTCTTTGTTTAACAAAACAGGGGTTTTTTGCTGTTATTGTTTGCATCAGACAAATGTCTTAGGCCTGGTGTGTGCATTGAGCTGTGACTTCTGTGCTTTTTATACAGTTCACATCTGATTCAGTTTGTCTTAGTATTCTTTCCTATCTAAAGAACATCATCTGAAATATTTGCCTTCCTCTCCTGATCTAGTTTGTCACAACTTGTAAAAATATAAGGCTTCATTCAGTGACATAAAGGTCAGTCTATGCATTTCTTTAATTTGCACTTAATACACCTCACTGGAACCTTGATTTGTTTTTGAAACTCTGCACCCAAAGCAGTCAGGCCAAGGTTGATCACACACTGTAACGACCCTCAGTGTAATTGCAAAGTAAGGACTATTTATTTCACTGGAAAGGTGGCATGCTTTACTTTCATGAGGAACTTTATCAAAATAATATGTGCAGTAAGATACATTACCTACAACAAATATTTGTAGTGCTCTTATTCCTTGACTGAGGTTCTGAAGAAGCTGTGAAGCTCTCTTACAGAAAATAAAGGACACCTGAAGGAGGTCAAACATATACACATAAGGAAATGAAGGGCAATGGATAAACTTCCCCAATCCCTTAACACATTGAAGCGCCACTCAGTGATGTTGAGTCTCTCTGCCTCTCTCCTTCCTGCCAGCAACAACTTACATAAACGCAGTAAAGAGTCTTTGTGTCTTACATCTGCACAAAAAAAATGCAAGAGATAAGCATTTAATCACAGAATCATAGAACAGTTTGGGTTGGAAGGGATCTTAAAGATCATCTAGTTCCTACCCCTTTCCATGGGCAGAGACACCTTGCATTAGAACAGATTACTCAGAGCCTCATCCAGCCTGGCCTTGAACACTTCTGTGGATGGGGCATCCGCCACTTCTCTGGGCAAGTTTTTCCAGTGCCTCACCACCTTTGCAGTGAAAAAAAATTTCTTCCTTACATCTAATCTAAACCTGTCCTCTTTCAGTTTGAAGCCATTTCTTCCAGTCCTATCACTACATGCCCTTGTAAATTTTACTCTCCAGTTCTCTTGTAGGCCTCCTTCAGATACTAGAAGTCTGCTGTGAGGTCTCTTCTGAGCTTTCTCTTCTCCAGGATGAGCAACCACAACTCTCTCAGCCTGTCTTGGTAGGAGAGATGCTCCAGCCCTCTGAGCATCTTCATAACCCTCTTCTGGACTCAGTCGAATGCTCCATGTCCTTCCTATATTGGGTGGCCCAGAGCTGGATGCAGTACTCCAGGTGGGGTCTCATGAGAGAAAAGCAGAGAGGGAGAACCACCTCCCTTGACTTTCTGGCCGCGTTTTTTTTTGATGAAGCACAGGACATGGTTTGCTTTCTGAGCTTCAAGCACATATTGTCGGGTCATGTTGAGGTTCTAATCAACCAACACACTCAAGGCTGCTCTCAGTCCATCCTCCACCCAGCCCGTATTTGTGTTTGGGATTGCCTGACTCATTTGTCCTTGTTGAACTTCTTGTAGTCTGCAAGGGCCCACCTCTCAAGTTTGTCAAGGTCCTTCTGGATGGCATCCCTTCCCTTGTCAACTGCCCATAATTTCCAGGAGGATCTGCTCCATGATCTTGCTGGACACCAAGGTGAGACTGACCAGTGTGTAGTTCCCCAGGTCTTCTTTTCTTTTGCTTTTTAAAAATGGGGGTTCCATTCAGTGGGAACTTCACCAAACTGCCATGACTTAACAATGGAAAGCAGCTTAGCCACTTCCATGGTTCCCTGAGGACCCAGAGATACATCTCATCAAGTCCCATGGACCTGTGCACCTTCAGGTTCCTTAGGTGGTCTTGAATCTGAACCGTGGTCAGCTCTTCATTCTCCCAGTCCCTGCCTTTCCCTTCTGTGACTTGGGTGGTGTGGCTGGAGCACTTGCTGGTCAAGACAGAGGCAAAAAAGTCATTGAACGCTTTAGTCTTCTCCATGTGCTGGGCAATCAGGTGTTCTGTTTCCTTCTGGAGAGGGCCCACATTTTCCCCAGTCTTCTTTTTACCACCCATGTACATACAACAGCTTCTCCTGTTGACTTTGATGTTCCTGTCCAGATTTAATTCTATCAGGGCTTTGGCTCTCCTAACCTGATTCTCAACAGTTCAGACAATCTCTCTGTATTCCTCCTAGGCTACCTGTTCTTGCCTCCACCCCTGTAGGCTTCCTTTCTGTGTTTGAGTTTGTCCAGAGGCTCCTTATTCATCCATGCAGGCCTCCTGGCATTTTTGCCAGACTTGCTTTTTGTTGAGATACATTGCTCCTAGGCTCCTAGGAATAGATGATCCTTGAAACTTAACCAGCTCTCTTGGGCCCCTCTTCCTTCCAGTGCTTTATTCCATAGTATTCAAACAAGTATTAAATATATAAATTACATGTATCAATATATAAAATATATAGATACATGTGTATTAATATATATATATTAAATTATAGTCCTTGAAAGAGGCTAGAGGTGAAAAGGAGAAATGATAAAAAAACCCCATTCATTCCTTTCAATTATTTATGGATGTGTATTCAGAAGCATAATGTCCTGCATCTCCCATGATGTAAATATCTGACTTTTCACTGCGTATATAGTAATGCAAAATGATGCTTCACGTATTTGCACCTCTTCTAGGTGTGTGCTCTTAATGCTGCTGTGACATTTTGGTTCTGGACTGGTAAATGCAGAGGCTGGCTGTGTTCACCTGGGTCTTGTCATACAAGGCCATACATTTTTTCAGAATTTCATGTTGGCGCCATGGATGTCCAGTTAATCTTTTAATTTCAAAATAAAAAAAAAACAGGAACATTGGCATTCTGACCTCTGTTTCTGATTTTTCAAACCAAAATGGCTTTGAAATGCAGCACTCACTGAAATACAGGATGAAAGGGCATAGAAATCACGGGATCCCACGGTGCTCCTGCATCACCTGCAAGCCAAGGAGAAAACCAGCTTTAATTTGACCTGTGCAGGCTCCAATTTCTGAGCAGCCTTTCTAAAGGAAATTGATACACAACTCCTGAGACTGCATAGCAGATGAAAATATCTGAAGTGTGCTTTAGATGTCAATTCTGCTTTTATACTTTTTTAATTAATAGGGGAAAGGTATGTGAGAACCTTGAGGGGTACTCTATCTCTGGTATTTTTTTCAAGAATTTTCAGAAGTTGATCAATTAATGAACTTTTCAGGTATTTGAGGTTCCCACTCTTTCAAGAGTTTTTTTTACTGAATCAAAAGAAGAGCCTGCTTTAACCTTCTACTACAGAGTTATAAACAAAGGGATTTCATTTCTAAGTCAGGCTGGGTACAGGGTATCTAATTTTGGTATGAGGGATACTAACTAAAGTAATCAAATCTGACAGCTGGATACTAGTTGCCATTAAACACCAGAGTGTCACACAGACAGTCTGAGTCATTGTTTGTAGGTCAATATTTATATTTGGCCTCACCTAATCCTTTGGTTGTTATTTGAAAACCTAATACTTAAAAGTTCATGTTTAGAGCATTACTGATGCTGTCCATAATCTCCAGAGAACTGTGGAGACTTAAAGTCTTACCTGGAGAGGCTTGAAATTTTCAATGATAGGTCAGGAATGATGATAACCACTTTTTTGAAAAAAATAAAACCAACATATTGCATTGACGTTCTCAGTCAATGTGCTCCAAACTGTATCTTTTTTTTTTTTTCTCTTTCAGCTGCCATGTGTTTTGCTTTATTATGCTTTTAAAGTGTTTTCCTGATAATAAAATAAAGAGCAGTTAGAAACAGAACTGCCACACTTCAAATGAAATGCCAGGTCACCATGGCCAAAGCTAATATAATTACCTTTCCATTTCTTTTCTAGTGACCTGGGTCATTATTTTGCAAATAAACAGCAAGTCTAGTCAGGTTTTATCTCTGTCAAACTGGAGTAAGGAGCCTCCATCCTGGACGTATCCAAACCTAACTGGAGAAGGCCCTGAGCAAACTGCCCCAGGTGGATATGCTTTAGGCAGGAGGCTGGATTTGAGATTCCCGGGGGTCCTTTCCAGCCTCTGTGCCTCTATGATTGATTTTGTGTGCATCTGCTGACCTCCATCTGCATTCTCTCTTCAGACATGTCTTTGTGATTCCAAAAGGTTTGATTCTGAATTTTCCTTTTTGTTTTTTTTTTTTTTCCCCTTAATGGATACAGCTTTTGCTAGTGTTTCTTGTACTTTATTTTTTTGTTCCTGCTATATAAATTATTGTATCACAGTTGCTTACATTTTTTAATACCCTTAAATCACTTCCACATTTTCCCATTTCATATCAGTAGCCAGTTTTCTTATCTCAACTTTTAAAATCATGTTTATTGTATTTTCATCCTTGTATCAAACAGCTTGACAAATTATTATTATCATTCACAAATCTAGCTTCACTTCCCATGTTTTTTTCTGCACAGCATGAGATAATAAAATAATATGATTATGTATAGCAAGAATTCAGAGATAAAATATTCATCATCTGCCCTATTTTTCTTTTCTGTCTGGGAGTGCTATTGAGAATCTGATCATCCTGGAATTTATGACTAAGGGGAAAGGAGCTGTTGTGTTATCTGTAAATTGGATATCTGCATCTTAGTCTACCAGTGTGAAATATCTAGTGCATTAGCTGTTGTGTGTCTTTCATTTCCAGATGCATTTTCAAAAGCTTTAGAAATCCAGATGGCATGACTTTGTCCCTGATGAGTTTTGGTGGCTCTTGCCTCTGCTGCTTGAATGATTTGACAGTCCCAAAGCAGGACCCACACTTTTGTAGTCTATGATGCATTGTACTTAACCAAAGCAGGTTTCTTTATTCTTGATGCTGTAGCTAGAAATCACTGGGACAACTCTGCATGTGCTCATGCAGGTATGTGTATCTTTTGGATTCTCACTTGCATGATGAGTTTGTGCATGCTGTGGGGAAGAGAAGGGAAGGAAGGAAGGAGTGGGAAATGGAGGCAGAAAGGTAGGGATGAAAACTAGGATCCCACAAGCTGGAGTATAGACAAAATCCTGGGTCTGAGTGGTGGATATAGAGCACCTTGAGAATCCTTTAGAAAAAAAAAAGCTGGTCTGCTTGAAGATGTCTCTTTACCATGATTGACTGTTTCTGTCAACATAGAAAGAATATAGTGACAGGTGCTGGTTTATTCCATGTAACCTCTTCATAGTGCTGAGAAATCACCTAGGGACTGAACTGTGTTTAGAAGAGCACAATCTTTATGTAGAAGCTCACCCTGTAGACTAGCATGTGCCTATTGACTCCACACGGGGACTCTGTCCATCTGTCCATGATTACTTTAATGTCGTATGTGGACTTAAATCTTAACCTGTCACATTTTGGTGATGTTTAGAGATCTCCAAAAAGGACCACTAATGGAGGAATTTCCAAATCTGTAAAATTACTGAACAAACACTCTTTCAAACAGTAGTGATGACTTTCAGATTAGATACTTGGGAAGTTAAGGTGACTTCATCTAATTTCTAATAGGTGCTTGCACCATGAGACTGCCTTCTGCACCTTACAAACCTGTTGCAGCCAGTGACAGGGACTCATAAATCTGAACACGGAACAAGAGGGTGAGCAAGTCTCCTCCTTCCCCTCAGCCCCCAGTGTCACCATGTCCTGCAGAGACGAGAGGCCAGAGGTCATTGAGAAGAACTGTGTACAACTGTCATAGTTTCTCTTGTCTGAACATGGCAGACAAAGTCCTTTCATTTAACTATTAGAACTTAATTCTGACAACTTTTAAAACTGTTTTTATAAACAAGAGCTGTGAAGAAATGAGAGCGGACCTTTTCCTTCCTGAATAACTGTAAGAAGGTTCAATTAACCCATTATTCTTTCCCTTCTCTGCTGAAGTGTAAGTATCTGCTGGAAAGCTTCATGCAGTCTGTCTCAGGACATCCGAGGTGGCAGTTGACATTTGCTATGTTTTTCTGCCAGCCATCACTGCAGCAAGACACCTTCTTCATTATTTGATGCAAAGGAATATTTTGCTTAATGTTTTATTCTAACTCCCACCATTAAGGAGGTATTCATATGTCATTTTGCACTGTAATCCTCCGTGTGATTATTTATTTTTAATACTGAAGTTGTTTCATTCTCTGAAAACTCAGTCAGAATAAACTGAAAATTGTGCATCAGCAACCCAAATGGTATCACTTTTGATCTTGATTCACCATGGGATTCACCTTAAATGCTCAATCTGGAATAAACTGGAAGGAGTACCTCTGATAAATGCTTGTAGAGTGCAACCAGACACTGAAAATTTGTTTGCTAACTTGGATTAGTGGGCAATCACTTGAAGAGAAGCAATAATACAGGTAAAACTTTGGAGAGGCAATATAGTTGGCAGAGGTGGCTTCTGTTAGTCAGTGAGCCCAACCTCTATTAATTCATACATTCCTGGAGTCTCTTTGTGCTAGGCTGCAATCTACACTATGGAAATAAATACAGAGGGAGGTGTTTTCCTCAGGCAGGAGTGGCAGTGGATCTTGCATGCTTTTTAAAAATGTTCAGCAAAATTAAATCAATAAAAAATAGAAATGCAAAGAATTTTGAAGTGTATTCTGGATTCTCTTACTTGAGCGTAGGCTGAACCAAACTAACCATGTTTCTTCTTTCATTGTCCAAGTCCTGTTGAAAGCCAGTAGTAATCATGAGCCTAATGTAGCCACATATCCAGTGCAGACAGGCTCATGTAAATCACATTAAGCATGAATCTTTATTGTTAGGAAACTCCATCCCATTATATGACTGGAATCAAATTATTGACTTATGAAATAAACCTTATAAACCTTACAAAATTCTAGAGAGCAAAAACACATTCATTTTTTAAAAAGAGAAATGTGGAGTTCATTATTAAATGCATTTTTCTTAAAATATAAAGTATTTTGAGATGCTAGCAAGAAAACAAGAAATTCTGGTTTATACCAAGATTTAATTTTGCTTTGGATCAAATACAGTAAAAATTTTGTTTGAACCAGAACATATATTTGCAATCATTTTGGCTAATAAGCTGTCACGACACAGTTTTACTCTAGGGAGTTCTTGTGCTCAAGTTTAGAATCAAATATCTTCCCAATCTTTTCCCTAAGACTTCTCTAAAAGGTTTTGTGAATTTCTAGCACCAAGTATTGTGATTTTACAGAATAGGTTTTCTGCTGATAAATTTATGGTACATTTTTAATTGTGCTTTGTGTATTTTACATTTGTGATTGATTAACGTGTTTTGACATTTGAGGAAAAATAATGGTAACTTGTTTGGCATAAAAATCACATTTCTTTTCCATTTGTACTGTGTACTTAGAATATATTGATATTGGATGTAAAAGGGTGAGACCGACTTTTTGGCCCAGACAGTATTTACAAGTCCTGTTCTGTTAATGTTAAGGAATTGATTCACTTCAAAGTGCAGGAATTAAAGTTTTTGGTCTCTCATTTTACTTCAGGCAGTTCTTAGTAACAGAAATTGCTGTAAATACTCCATGGTATAGTATATAATTAGTATAATGCTCTTTGTTTGACTCCTGAAGTCTTAGAGACAAAAGCATGAGCTAAGGAAGACATATGGAAGAACTGTAACTAGTATCAGGGGGTCAATTTAGATATTTAACATTATTTTAACCTAATTTTTATGTGCTCTGAATCCTCTGGAGGGTGTATGTGTGTGTGTGTGTGTGTGTCTTTGAAATACTTTACACAGTAATACTGAAATTGTTCTGAGTTGGCTGCTGAAACATTATTGGTGCCTTTGGATTGAGTTTAATCTCTGTTTACCTGATGCAGCCTGAGATGTGCAGAAAGCACCAAGCCTGTCCAGCAGCATGTGCTGCCCACAGGCCTGGTCCTGCACAGAGCATATCCTTATATTTCTTCAGAACCTCCCCAAAAGGGAGGAATCCTTCTCACATCTTCCCTCCTTGCCCAGGAAAGCAATTGCTGCTTTGTCTAACCTTTTAGAGAGAATTGGGAAGGGGAGGGTGTTGTGTGTGTGTGCGCGCGTGTGTGTGCATGCGTGTGTTTCCACACTCCTTCCTTGTTCTACAGTAGCTCTGCTGCTCAAACAGGGGATGGAGTGGTGAGAAGGTCATCAGGGCAGGAAATCCCTGTGAAAAAGTGTTTATATTTTCCATTTTGGGATTTATTTTTTTTAAAGCATGAGATAATGTAAGCAGGAGAAAGGCGTGAGCTAATAGAAACAAGAAAAAGCAGAATAGAACTGGCAAAATGGAGGAAAAGTTGAAACAACATGTCTGTAAGGGTGACAGCCCTAAGCCCCAGATATGGTGATGTGAGGTTGCTTCTGTGAGAGTGGCAGCTCTGCATGGGGAGAGGCAGATCTGCTCCAGAAGCTGACCCATACATGTGAGAAGGGCTCCTTCAGACAGGAAGAAGAGGACTTAGAACATTAGAAGCAGGTGGGGAAATACAAGAAATATGGCTCAATGTCTCTGTCTCTTAACATTCTCTGACCTGCAAATGAGTAGCAATGGCTCATTGGAAGTTTTGGATCAGGGCCATTCCTGTCAGCATGTAGCAAAGCTTCTGGCATGTCTTCTGCATGGATGCTGCAATAGTGCACTCTAAAGCAGTGTTTGCAATCTGTGGTTTCCACAGATTTTCTGTTTTGGTGAGTAAATGAGTCCAAACTACAGGATACTGCTGTGCATGCCTGCCCTGTCACCCTGTCCTCCTGACAGCTGGGTGGATTGTGTACTGCAGAATGAGACACTGAGGTACACATGTGTATTCAAGACTCATGGGCATGCATGTTCACAGCTCTGAATATGAAGTTTCATTTCCCATATGCGAATGAGAGCTGAATGCCATATGTCCCTCTCGGTTGCCACATAATGCAAAGCAACTAAGGGTGTGAGCCCCACATCAATCCATTTGCTAGAAAGACTTGCTAGGGCCGATGGGGAGCTGGTGCCTTTGCAAGTGCAGCTCTCTGGCATGCTGTAGGTGCCTCTTCAGAGGGAGCAAGGTTGTCTGGCTGCTCCAACACTGCATTTTGAACCTCCTCAGTTTCAACAGTTTTGTCATTTTTCTGTTGAAACCTTTCCTATTGAAACAACTCTTAGACTTAGGAGAGAGTTCTGTCCTGTGTTTTAGAAAGAGTAGTGCACAGCAGTGAAAGTGGTGGGGAGTGGAATCCGTTTTCCAATTCAGAAAAGGACTGAAGCATATGTATTTAAGTCAGTGTCATATGTATTTAAGCCAGAAACTTCTCAAGCTTTAGCAGGAACTTCAGCTTGTACTTCAAGTAAATAAGTTTATGCTAATTGCAGTGCTTCTATGTGGGTTCTTTCGAAAGCAAAACTTTTGGGAAATACTTTCTTCCCTTCTCACAGCAGATCCTGTCTTCCTGTTACTTGTGTAGATTCAGCTTATTCTTTTTTGTGGACAGTGGACAGTGGACAGAGGGAGGCATGGTAGAGTACCTGGCAATTAAAATTACTGACTGAAAACCATCCAAATTTAGTTATTCCAGAATGGGATGAGACTCAGTAATTTCCTTTAACGTTTTGTCCTTAATGCAAATAATGATTATACGATGAAAAGCTATACTCCTCTAATAGAAACTCATACAAAGGTTATGTGAGGAAATGCCTGATCACGAATGAGGAAGCATCTCCTCTAGTGTAATGTACTAATACACTATAATGTCCTGTGTTGATGTTAATTATTCTTGCTTTTCTTTGCCCATTTTAGGTATAAGGGACTAAAAATCAGTGGTTTTCAGCCTGTTGTGCATAGATCCCTCAAGATCTATTAACTTACCATAAAGGCTTCACCAAAGGAGATCAAGACATCCCTGTATATGACATGACAATCATAGAGTTGACCTTTTAAAAGAGATTTTCACCTTCACTGGATTTTTTTTCTAGCCCACTGACTTCCTTCCACTCAGAATCATGCTTCTAAAACCACTTTTGAAAGGTATTCATGATTAGACTTATTCTTTTCAGTATCATCAGAAATAAGTCTGATTTTAAAAAAGGCTATGTTTTTGCAGTCTAAATAACATCAGAATGCAAGAAAGCAAGTGGAAATGCCATAAATGTTTGTCTGTTTGTAGTAGAACATAAATTTAATGACTCGGATTATATGACTTCTTATTTGATACCAATATTATCGTATATTTTATTTATAGCTAAGCTACAGAGAGATACCTTTGAAAAAAGTTTAGTGAACACTGCCTTCCTAGTGTTGAAGAAGAGATATATTGAAACAGGATAGTTTAAATGTCTAGATGACTCCACTCAGGCTAATATTTGAAGATTACAAGTACAAGCACGGGTTTGGGGTTTGGGTTTTTTTTAATCTTCTTACTAGTCAAATATATGCAAGAGTGCATCTGGCAGTTGTGCTCTTGGGAGCTCGCAAAAGAAACATCTACAGGCTTCTCAAACAGATTTAATTTAGAAGAAAAAAGAAAATATTGATGCTCTTGAGAAAAAAGGTTTTACAGTCTTTCTTGACTTTCTATATAAGCAACAGTTTCCAAAACAGGAAATACACAGATTTGATTAAACACTTGGCTGTCACATTTCAGTCTGTTCATGTTCAATTAAAAAATTCAGAGGGATTCTCTAGCATTATTATAATCTACTTTTTTAATATCTAGGCATTTGTATTATCAAATGACATCTGCTATGGCTTAATTACTGTGTCAAATGATTGTAATAGCTTTATTTTCGGTGAATTTTATGATAAAATGTTTCAGAGTTACAGCAGGAAAAGTACTTATGCTGAAAGGATTGTATCTCCTATTTCATAATTCATGGCGGACATTTTGTAGTTATGTTTTCAGGTAGTACTCAGTAGTGTCTCTTTTTTTTTTTTTTTAATTGATGCTGATACCAACAGTCTCTAAATTCAGCAATTGCATGGATTGCATGGATTTTCTCCGTAACATCCACTGCTAAAAAGCAATTAGTATGAATCTAACTCTTCTTATCACTCAGTTTCGCTCTAAATTAGAGGTGCCTTGGTTGATCTTAAGTCAGCTACACAGATAATATGTGACCAGTTTAAGTGAGAAAAATGATGTGCTACTTTTGTCAATGACAGATTTAGCATGGTCTGTCCTCTTGGGGACATCAATATATTAATGCTAAGTAACACGAACCCAGTTAACCCTTCCTGCAAAGGAAAGGATTTCTTTAAATTTTTCTGCTGTCAGTTTACGAATGAAGGCAACTGCTCTGAAGGCCTCATCAGTATTAAAGGTTGTCATGCTGTGGTTAGGTCTTGGGTTTTGTGTAGATACATTTTCCCTGTGTTTAATCATTAGCTAGTTTAGAAGGACTGTATCAAATTAAAGAGACAGTCGTTGTTAGCCCTAGATTTTCTGACTTTGTCCCAAGACAGATGAAAGACCTTGCATGAACTTCTATCAAATTAAAGAAAGCATGTGTATACATATAAGAAATATAAACCTTACCTGCCAAATACCAATATGTGGATACTGAGTTCTCTCTAATCATCTTTTACTGATAAACTTTTGCAACATCAAATCACACTTCTTTGTGATAGAAATCCTTCAAAATAAGGTTTTATGCATAAGATACTTACTTTAATATGGCTCCTTGCTAGCACAATGCATAGCCTAAGAGAGGTTGTACTCTGTCGTGCTAAAAGCTTAGGAAGAGCTTTCACAGACTTTCAAAAACGTGATGTAGTAAATGTGAATACCACAAACTCTTTGGGAGGAGAGTGACAGAACTGCTGTGTAGAGGCCTTTTGGGTCAATTCACCTCCTCTTGGACTCAACAGGAGACCTTTGATTATGTTCTGTATGCCAAATATAATCCATTTTAATAATTTGATTTAAAAAAAAAAAGGCCATGAATTCTCATTGATTCTCTATATAGACATTTCTAGCTGATTTTTCTAGGCAGATTGCTACAGAATTGGTGATGAACAGGAAAACCAGCTCTCTAATTGTTCATAAGAATTACACTCTTGCCATTTAGTGAATGTGATGATTAAATTAAAACAAAAATAAGCAGGACCATGCACTTCAGCTGATTTTTCTAAAGAATTTGACATTTTATATGTATATGAATATATGTAAGGACACTCATGAGCAAGAAACCATAGCAGACTTACCAATAGACAGAGAAGTATGTAAAAATTCCTCCTGGCAAGATGTAAGTGTACATTCTACATGTAACAACTTCATGCAGCTCTAACTCCTCCAATTGTCTGATACCAAAGGAGTTTAAAAGGAGTTTTACAAATAGAAGTGCAAGAAGCAATTTTAAATATTAGTGAGGACTAAATGCTGTGCTGTGGCTGGCAAAAACTTGCTAAGGGACTTGGCATGAAAAACATTTTAAACAATAGGACACAATGAAACCAGTTTTGTCTTAATAACATGGTCGCATTTTCAAGAAGGTTGAGTTCTTTTGTTCACAGCAGAGCACAGGTAAACATTATGAATGGAATGGATGTAAAATTTTAACTCCATCCAAGAAGACATGTATAGACACATGTGACTGTGTTCAGCTTCTACACAAAATGTTTATCAAATTACTATGCTTCTCTTGGTAAAGGAGAATGGTCTCCTAAGTTGTTAGTCTGCCAGGTTGTAGCAGACATCTTAAATATTTTCTGTTAATCCTTCTATTATGGAATAAAGTGTATGAAGATTGATGTCCCTAGCATAAACACTCCTGCAGTCTTCATTCACCTGAACTATGTACAGGAATGTAGATACATTCATTTTGTGTTCCCTAAAAATTTCTCTAATATCTGTACTCTATTAACATTGTCACCAAATCTTTAATGTGATACTATGCACACTGTAGTGGATGTATACCTTTTAAGATCAACTGTATGAAATTTTCAGAAATTCAGATTATTTGACAAATCAAACAGTTTAAGTTAATGTATAGGGGACATGGGTTTTATTTCAGTTTCCATGTGTGAGAAAATGTAAATCTACACACACTTCTCCTATGCAGGCTGCATGGAATAAGTTCTCATTTAAACTCCCTTCTTGACTGATGAACACAAATGCTAGGCAATCAGAATTGTAAGTCTAAGATAAAGAAAGATTTCTTATCCTAACCTGGTTTATTTAAATATGAGCTAAAGGTGGAAACGTGAATCTTGAAGTCATTTTGTAGTTAATGAAGCAGTTATAACAACCAACAAGACCTACCTTCCGCTATTTAAATGGCCACAAGAATGTTAAAAATTTATATAAACATAAGAATTCTCAGCAGAACATCTTATTTAAGTAAACTTTTCTTATCTCTGCTGCTTTTCCCAAACTAAAGTTTAATAATCTATTAATTTAACCATTCTGATTTATCTTTTTCCTCAAGCGCACAAAGAATTTAACAAGGAAAGCCCAACCATCATTAAACAGCATGTGATGTTCATTCAGATACTTTTTTAATCTATAGTGACATATTAAAAGATGTGGAAATGCTTGACAAGTCTGTCAAATTTGCTCTTGTGTGGGTATCCTGAAGGGGAGGGGGGAGGAAGAGTAATATTCACTCACTGTATTTATGTCTGCAAATTGCACTGTCAGCTCATTTTCCAGGTGCAAATGATATGTATAGAAAGGAAAACTGTATATACACAAACAAGAGGGAGAGTAGGCCACTAGCGAGTCTTTTCATGGAATTACTGACCAAACAATGTCTAAGACATGGGGATGGATGCAGCATATTACATGACAAGTATTTCTTCCTCCAGCTTACATTCAGAACTCTTTCTTCTTCCAAAACTATTGGAGATCTAAGCCTGTAGCTAATATCCAGAGCAACAGAGGCGTGGGATCCCATGTTTCATGACAGATTAATTTTTCAGTTCTTCATGGTTCTCTGTGTAAGCCCTATCTTAAAACCTTTGCCTTCAAATTCTGGCTGACCAAACAGCATCTGAGCCAGTGACCTGGAAAACAAGACTGATCAGTGTGCTCTGTCAGGGGGTGAGCAATAGCTACAATACTTTATTCCTAACTATTTCTAATTTTGCTGGACAATTTGTCCTGCATTGCTGTCAGCATGACTGTACAGAAGATAAAAGTAGAAGCCACGTCTCCTACTCACCCTTTCTCTGGGGTGTGCTGAGGTGCCTATTGATTACAGCTACAGATTAAAGTTCAGAAAAAATTGGAAGAACTTGATGTTAAAGAATACATCAACATATCAACTCAGTAAACTTGTAATGGCTTGAGTGTCTTAGGGCTCTTTGTGATCCAAAAAGTTTTTGACTGATGCTGTCCTGAGAATAAATAACATGAGTCTTAACTATGTGTGTAGTAATAGCTGATTAATCACTTAATTTCAAACTGCTAAATTTCCAGGCATACAGTGTTTTTTACAAGTGTTAATACATGATTTACATTATTCTTGTTCCCATTCAGTTTCCACTGAAAACCTAAATACATGAAAAATTCTCTACTTCAGAGTTTTCATTTAGGGAAGAAGCCAAAACCCAAACATTGAATACATTTGTTTTCTTTTCACAAGCAGAGGAGTAGCAGGTTTTAAGCCTACTTCTGTGGTCCAGGCAGTGCATAGCTGAAACCAGAAGTACTCAAGCAAATTCTTGCCCCTGAGACTCCAAGGACATAGGACTTGTAGTCACAATATGTAAAATGCAAGTGAAGTAAGGCTCATAAGTTGCAGTAACCTTATTTATGGGATCAACTGCTGGAGCTGGCAGATCTGTTTACCTTTTTCTTTAAAACTTGTCTTACAAGCTTTAGTCACCATAAATCAGGCAGCATTTTCTGGTGCTCCACTGAATATAAGTAGCCATCCAGACACTGTCTTCTGCTTCTTGCCCATTTCTCCCTAAGCCAAAAGCA
Organism: Sclerurus mexicanus; assembly: GCA_013396755.1. Lineage (NCBI taxonomy): Eukaryota > Metazoa > Chordata > Aves > Passeriformes > Furnariidae > Sclerurus > Sclerurus mexicanus. The sequence continues at coordinate 1,588 of VWZF01000149.1, read as the reverse complement.
GAATTCTAATGAAGTTCAGTTTCTAAGGAACAGCCTTATTGTAGAGGATGAAATTTGTTTTTTAAACTTGAAGGAAAGCACAGTATAACTTCATTTGTACTGGAACATATAGTTATCAATTGCAAGAGATTTTATGTCTTCATATACCACAGTGATTTGACATCCCATGGTGATATAATTACTATATGCATTACAGATCTGTGGGAAAAATATAAAGCAATGACAGTACTATTTTTCAGCTTTCCATAGGGGAAAATATCTTTGGCATCTGTTTTAATTTGCAGGGAAAAAAAATTTTAACAGACTTTGCATGACATTAAGCTAGACTGCACAGTAAAAGAAAGATAATCTTCTTTGTAAAATACTTTTGAATAAACTCTAATCCTAAAAGGAAATAAAAAATAGCTAGCAGTAGTGTTTTAGATCTATGGAATTTTTTTAATTTCCATATACTTAGATTTTTAGACAGCATCTTCCACTCAAACTTGATTCTGCCACCCCAGGCAACAAAAAAATCAGTGAGGCATAGTGTCTATCATGTTTCCTCTATTTGTTTATTAATGTATATACCCACAGACCCAATTAAGTTTAGAAGTTCGGGTCCCTGCTGGGTTTATTTTGCAGTCTCTGGGCATATCCAAGAAGACAGTGTTACCTTGCATTATTTTCAATATTCTGTCTTACTATTTTTATATCAATTATGCCCCTGATTGCAGGAAAAATATAGTCAATAGAGTGCTAAAACCCTGAATCCTTTTGATCCTAGCAATTTGATTACCATTTAAAATGAGGATTTCTTTATGACTGAAAAGTTCAAAGTTTGTCTTCTCCCTTTCAGTGTTGCATTATAGCAGCATCCTAAGAGAATAAGACCTCCTTGGTGTATATGAGATGCATCAGTAATAATCCTGTTTGCAGAAACCCTGCATTGGTAGAAAATGTCAACATTGAGACTAAGTGTGACAGTTTTGCAGGGGTTTTTAATAAATTACATTTTTATGATCTTCCTTGTAAGATTATCCCAATGAACTATTGACTCATTATTCTGTTTTCACTCCATTGTTTTTTCTGGTTTTGTTTTGCAATCCCTTGATTATACTTGACTCTTAATAAAAGCTTTAGAGAATGCCCTGTATTTACAGTGTGAATTATGATTGTGCCAGTGTGCATAACAATTACATTATAAATATTTCCTCAGCCATTTGATAAAGACGCAAATTAAGAAAAATAATTACCAGTACAATTACAATTATATATAATTACACTATATTCAATTTAGTTTATCTCTAACCTCCTCTTGCTATAATAAGTTCACTGTTGAAGAACGAGATTTTAGCTGACTGTTGGAAGTAAACATGGATTTTTCTGTCACTTACGACATATTTTGAATAAATGAAGAGTTTTATCAGCCTGCTTTCTCACCTGAAAATAATGCAGTTTAGGTGGTTCAACTACAAAGCAGCATCCTAGATAAAGATGATTCTTTTCTTGTGTGGAGGTTGCCTTCCTTTATGTTAGAGAGACTTTCTGCCCCTAGCAATGCTACTTCCTAAAATGTAAATTATTTATGACATGCGGAAAAACCCCA